>CM065715.1:21334590-21337090 GCA_033310375.1 Conus canariensis
AAGATTAGACAGGAAACAGCATTGCCACAGGCTGTGCGTATTTGTGTTTCGGCTGTGGTTTGGACTATTAGAGGGATTGCATTTCTCCAGTCCATACGAAGCCATGCTTTTATCAAGGCTTTCAAGACATTCCTGTAAGGAGTTCAGCAAAAACAGATACTTCAGCAGAAAAAGGGGATTTGAATTCACTTTTGTTATTTCTTTGCTTGCACACACATACGCGTAACAGATATCTTAGCTGAAAAGGGGGGATTTGAATTCACTTTTGTTATTTCTTTGCTTCCACACACATACACGTAGACGCACGTGCTTGGGTGCAGACACATTCAGACTGCATGCGTCTCTTTTTAATTCTGTTCAAGCTCCAGGACCCTGCATTCTCAGCCAGAACTGTAAAGAGATGGAGAGAAGAAAGAGACAGAAGGGGGGGGGGGTGGACGCACAGATACAGACATACACTCACACAGAGACACACACACGGACACACCGGACACACAACACACACACACACACAACACACACACACACAACACACACACACACACACACACACACACCACACACAAACACAGTAGGGGGGGGGGTGAATCCTGTGTTTTCACATGATTGTAAATGTACCCAGACAGAAATGTGAAACCAGCCTCTGAGAACATACCTCCACCCTTCACGGACCTCAAGATGGTTCCTCCTCCATCTTCTCAACTCCAGTCTTCATACATCCTCAGGGAGTACATGGGAATTCTCTCAGCGTACATTTTCCCTCCCTTCTCTCCCCAGACATCGATTAGCATTGAACTACAGATGGTTGTCTTTTTTTTTTCCTAGGTTTAACAAAGTAGACGAACGGACAAAAGTACCAAACTGAGGCAAAGAGACTGGCCCTCCGGGTAGCAGGGCCGAGCACTTTGATTGAAGTATGACTGTCACTGAATGGAGGACGGAGTTGTCGTTGAAGACTCGTGTGTGTGTGTGTGTGTGTGTGTGTGTGTGTGTGTGTGTGTGTGTGTGGGCTGCGCGCGCGCGCGCGCGCGTACGTGCGTGCGTACGTGCGGTGCGTGCGTTTGTGTGTGTGTATGTGTGTGTGTGTGGTGTGTGTGTGTGTGTGTGTGTGTGTGTGTGTTGGTGAATGGTTGAATGGGTGGAAGAGAAGAGCAATGACGGATGGGTGGAGGTTGGTGGAGGGGGAAGGGAAAGTAGGGGTGGGTGGGAGTAGGGAAGCGCTTTGGAAGTGTTGCTCAGTCCGACCCTACTGAAAAATGTACTCTAGATGTAGCTGACCGAAGAAAAAATAAACATTTTGTTTCCAGAGATGGAACAGCAGTGCTTCTCTCTATCTGGGAACGGTAACGGAAACCAGAACTGTGTAGGTCGAAGGATCCACGCTGTAGGATACGCCTGAACCATTTATCTTTAAGTAAATTGTATATAAACTGAAAAAGACCAGAAACGTTAATGGATTAATAGCCTCAGTCTGGCGCATGTCTTACGCTTGTGAAACGCGCCTTTCATCAGCGCATACTCTACAGCATTTGTACCACTGACTGACTAAAAGCAGGCGTTGTGAATGGTGTAAACCGGCGCTCACAGAAACAGAATTGAACTACAAAGTTGAAACAGCATAGTCTCTGATTCCAGCTTATTTCTGATTAACATCCACTTTCTATGGGACACGAACACGAACATATTGCCTATAACGATGAATGTGAATAATTACCTGTGGGTTGCAGCTTTGTTGTTGATGTTACGCACGTAATACACGGTATCTAAAACGTTGAGCAAAGTGACAGATACGCTCTACTCGCCAACATCAGTGCACTTCCATTGACAACCTGTTGCGTTTTAATAAGCATGCACAGATACAGACAGATGACCAAAGGCTTGTGTATGGTGTGTTTCCCTTCGACTGTTGCCTGAAGCGGCGCAGTGGTCACGCATTTCACAACTCTGTACAGTACCAATGTGGAGCTGGAGATCTCCATGACCTTTCATCAGCAAGGTCACCAACATAGGGCTCTAGAGACGTTGGGTGCATGAGAGTCTTACATTTTGATTGTTTTTACATATTCTGTGAGTCCAAGTAAGTAAGTAAGTAGCCTTGTCTTTCTAATCCTTGTTTATAAAAGATCCAACAGAAGACATGACCGATTGTGTTTCTGTGTGAGAAAGAGTGAAAGGGTAAGTATTCGTGTACGATGTATACATGCACAGTTCCATTCTTTAGATTTAGGGTCATAGCCCATTGGCTCCTGGAATTAAAATTCTTCTTCATTACTTATTTGATTCGATGGGCCAAGGGAGTGTGTGTGTGTGTGTGTGTGTGTGTGTGTGTGTGTGTGTGTGTGTGTGTGTGTGTGTACTGTATGTGAGTGCGCGTGCACGTGTGTGTGCATGCGTGCATATTATATTGTTATTATAATGAATACTTTCATAGCGCCTATTTTCGGCTAGAGACCAAGCTCTAAGCGCTTTACAATCGGCACTCGTTTACACAATGGGCTGC
>CM065715.1:21342090-21349590 GCA_033310375.1 Conus canariensis
TGATATGAGTCAAACCACGCAATTCGCGTAATACAAAACGTTTCTCGCGATTGGTGCCGCCTTGCCGTGCGGTTTACATGATGGTATTACTCGGCTAAGAAAACAGGTCTCTGCTGTGGTAAACAGATCTCTCGCCCATGCCCCCTTCGCCTTCGTCCTTGAAACGTTCTGTTACATTTACTCCGGCAAATGTCGCACAGGTCTCTTAATGTACACGCTACTATACTCTCTGCAGCAGTGGCAACTTTGTCGTAATTTGTTGTTTCCATCGGTCGTGAGGTAGGTCTGGCTAAAGGGTGTACAACGCAGGTCATCTAGAGCTATGAGAATGGGATGGGGGTGGTGCCAGTCTTGAATAAAAGTTACTCTGTGTTAGGTTTTCTTATGGGAGCAAAAGTTACCCCACTTGTTTATTGTTTACTGTTCCCTGCCTCATTTCATTCCCAATTTCATTTTGATTAAATTGGGGTTATTTGTATTTGTTTCTGTCAGTCTGTGTGTTTGTCTTTTGATCTCCCTTGCATCCTTGGGTGGATCCTCAGGCGTAGGCTCAAAGATTGTCCCCTATATTTTATATTATTTGCATAATGTCTTTAGTTTTTCAGCAACTTTTTTCCTCCCCACACTTTCGTTTGGTTTCATTTACTACCCTTCACTGGCTGCTTTGGGGGTGCTATTAGACTCTTTTTTGCACCCTTGGTGGTGAGAACACCACGGTATTATGGACTGTGGTGTGTCTCTATTTGACACCAGGAGCGCAGACACAACCAGCCGGGTCTCCCTGATGAGCTCCGACCCAGCGGACGAAAGGCCTCGGAGCAGGCAATACAAATATGTCTGCCTTCAAAAGGGATTGCGATGGTTCCCTTATGCAGCTAGTGAAGAGTTTTCATATCTGTAATACATTTTCTTAATTTCATGTTTCCAGTTTCTCCATCTTCAAACTCCTCCCGCCCCTTCCTTAAGTCCAAATCTTTGCTAAGTTATTACTACGAAGATAGTTGAGTTGTTGGCCTGCGCTTGTCCCCCCCCCCCCCCCCCCCCCACAACACACACACACACTATTAGATTGTTCGTCTATGTATGTATTTGTCTGACTTTATTCAAGTTTAAAAGGCTGTGCCAGTCTTGAATAAAAGTTACTCTGTGTTAGGTTTTCTTATGGGAGCAAAAGTTATCCCACTTGTTTATTGGTTACTGTTCCCTGCCTCATTTCATTCCCAATTTCATTATAAATCCACCGGTTAGGTCTTTTTCGATTATCGACTCTTCTGTGCTACTACCGAACAGTAGATATCATACACACTTGCCCAACTATCAGTATCCACCAACAATTTTTCTGTATGTGTGGCTGCCTGTGTGGCGCGTTATCTGTCTGGGCATCTCTCTGCCTTTCTGAGTGGAATTCAGTCCTTGTCTCTCTGTATTACTGCCACTTCCTTCCCCCATCCTTTCCCTCCACCCGTCTGATTACGTTTTTAGAGGAGGAGGAAACTGACATACCGCATGTGGTACTAAAGAGTCTGATCTCAGGCAGTTTCGAGGATAGATAAATGAAAGACTGGGAGGTTTATCTGTTACGATAAACCCTTGAACGAAACGTCATGACCATTTTAGAATCATCTGACAAATAGCGTGGATGAAGGATGTAGATGAGCATATAATGTTAAGTTACCTTTACATACAAATTGAATACTGAAACACTTCCTTTCCAGAGTATCGTGGAGAAGGGAGCGTCTATCATATGTGTTTATTTGGCGAAGGAACTTCCAAAATCTGCTGTGCCACATGCAGCACTTTCCAATGGATCAACGTCCTGCATCGACAACTCGGGGTTGTTGCAACTATGAATAGCAGAATAAATAAAGCATTGTGATATTCTTTCACTACACAGAATCAAGTTTCCTTTGCCGCGAAAGCCATTCTGTTCACCATACGATAGGGAACGATATTCTCCTTTTCTCATACGCGGTAGAATTCCACAGTAAAAGACAGTCACTTTTTGGTTTGCATCCGATGAACATGCCATTTGACATGACGTAAAAGACGTATCCACTGTTTGGCAGCTTTGTGCAATTGAAGAAGAAAAGTAGAAATAACAAAACTGTGAGGATCAGACACTGAACAAAAAGAATGAAAGCAGTCGCAGGCAAATAACCCCCACCCCTCCTCTCCATCTCCCTAATCACCACCCCTACCACTCCCACCCTATACCTCAATTTACCCATTTCTGGCACTTCTCTCTCTCTCTCTCACTCTGTCTGTCTGTCTGTCTGTCTATCTGTCTGTCTGTCTCTGTCTCTCCCTCTGTCTCTCTCTCTCTCTCTCTCTCTCTCTCTCTCTCTCTCTCTCTCTCTCTGTTTATACTGAACCCAAATATCATCACAGACTGCAGATGGATGCTGGCGCTGGCTGTATGATGGAGCCTGTTGCTTTAATCGTCACGTTTTCAGCCGCCAGGCCAATTTCTGCTTCAGCCTGCAGTGTGTGGGCGGAGGTCGGCAAACATTCGGGCCAACCATCTTCCGTCAAGCTTAGTTTGATTGATGTGTGGGACGATGGGATTAGCCAGTGTGTGTGTATGTGTTTTGTGTGTGTGTGTGTGTGTGTGTGTGTGTGTGTGTGTGTGTGTGTGTGTGTGTGTGTGCGCGCGTTGTCATTCCTGCATCAAGAGTGTCGATGATGTCTCAAGCGAACCAAAATTCGTTATATTAGAATAACGGCAGCATAAGGAATGGCTTCCAGCTCTGCCTTCAGTCACCCTCCCTATTTCTAATCCCGTGTTTGGACACGCTCAGAATGGAGATTCAGTCACACAGCGAAGGATGCTGCAGCTGGCACCCGGAAAGGACAGAACGATACATGGAGAAATGTAATAACATTGTGGCGCAAAGGCAAAAGCATAAACACTATTAGAGGAAAAGGTCGCAGACAGTGAAGGAAACTGAACGATCCAGCGTGATCAGATCACAGGATTTGAAAAGAAGTTTGTGACAATTTCAGTGCGGTTATAGTGAGGTTGTTTTACATCTGATGAAACTGTTAGAATCATTGGTGACGTATAGGGAACAGTCAGCAGGAACATCCACACACTCTTCACTACTACTGTGGTCGTTGCTCAAAGGTCTGTTCTGAAAGGCTTGTTGTCGTTTGCTATTATCATTATTATCATTAGTGTTGTTGTTGTTGTTGTTATAATTATTTGTACAGCGCCTTTCCTCAGTTGAGACCAGGCTTTAGGCGCTTTACAATTCACTTTCTATCGCACAACAGGCTGCCTACCTTGGTAGAACTGACAAGAGCTGCCTGCTGGCGCTATATTCAGTCGTTTCTGGCGTAGTTCAGCTGATTAGTTGATCATTTTTTCAGAATTTTGCATGAAATGAACAACATGTGCCTAAACAATCGTCTAGACCTCGATCGTGCATTATATATTGATGATAATGCGCTACTTCCTAGAGTTTTGTTTTAGTAACAGATCATCGCGCTAACGTGACTTATCTCTCTGATGATCATTGTTTGCCCAAGAGAAGGACAGGCGGACAGACAGACTGACAAACAAAAGACACAGACACAGACTGAGAGTACACTGTCTTCACATATGAATTTGTAAAATTTCCCTCTGGTAAAGTGACATCTGCTTTTTAAGCCGCTCTTGCACTCACCTCTTAGACCTCTATACAATGTTTCCTGGCGACGTCAGTCGCCCTCTTTACAATCCTTGGGGAAACACGCTTTCGATGTGCAGTCCACCTCCACCCCCATCCATTATCCTCCTACCCCATCCTACCAGCCTAATATGCTTCCACAAGTGATGATCGACAGTGAGCTAGTGTGGTGTGTATGTGTGTGTGTGTGTGTGTGTGTGTGTGTGTGTGTGTGTGTGTGTGTGTGTGTGTGTGTGCATGGTTACGTACATTTGTGCATACATTCATGTTTTGGTACTCGTGCATGTGTATCAATTCTTCACCTTTGTTGTCCAGTTCACCCAAATATCATCACAGGCTGCAGAGTGATGATAATGAAAGCTGAGGGGTGGGGCCTGTTGCTCTGTCCGCCACATGTCAGCCTCCAGGCCAATTGCTGCTTCATCCAGCAGTGTGAGGGTGGAAGTGGGCAAATGATCACGGCAGCTTTCCTCTGTGATCCTTAGTTTGATGGATATGTGGGACGATGGGATTAGTCACTTTGTGTGTGTGTGTGTGTGTGTGTGTGTGTGTGTGTGTGTGTGTGTGTGTGTGTGTGTGTGTGTGTGTGTTGTGTGTGGTGTGGGGGGTGTGTGGTGTGTGTGTGTGTGTGTTCTGTGTGTGTGTGTGTGTTGCGTGTGTGTGTTATGTGTGTGTGTGTGTGTGTGCGCGCATCTTCAAATGAAAAGAATGGTTTGGATGGGGTTTCCATCAAATGGTGTATTGCGTCAAATCAGGGTCAGAATGGCCATGCAACAGTTGATAAAAGGAAGCTTTATATTTGTTTATAATTATACAGTGTATCTTCCCACATACAAGAAGAGGATGGTTAAGAACAATGAATAAGCCATGGCCTTACTACTGAGCAAACTGATGGTATCATATGCCATCAAACTGAACACATCATATTCAAACCATGCAAACATTTTAGAGAATGTTCTTATGCAGAGTCTAATGCGTGAATATCACCAGCAATCATCTCCAACTTGGATCAGGTGGCTGCTGATTCTCTGAGATTGAGTTGGCAGCTGTTGAGAATTACAGTATTAGACTGTACTGAAAGAATATTTTATTCATCATGAATGGCAATTAGCAAGCATTGTCTTTGCATATGCTTAGATCTGGTTTTCAGGCAATTGTCTGTTTGCGTCAGGATGTACAATGTGTTCAGTCCAGGAGTCATGTGCAGTCAAGAGGTACAAGAAGACAATAATGATGAAGAAGAAACTGGGGAAGAAAACGAGAAAAACTTGAAAATTTTGCCGTCGCCTCACTTTGCAACTAGATGAAAATTTGGAAAAGGCATAAAAATACTGGTGGTGATAACGAGAATTATCTTCATTCCAGAGTGCTGAATCATGTTTTGTTTATAATAGACAATGTTCTCTGACTTTTTTTCAGATTTAAATACTTGCTTGTACGTTCTTGAGCGCTCATAATGTAGACATACTCCGACAGCAGACGAAAAGACAGGCGTAAATACAGAGAGCAAGAAGGCCTGCAAGAAAATATCTCCCCCATGTTCCTGTCTATCCAGTACCGAAGTCACTGTTCGTTGATCCCACCCACCTCAACTCCTGTGAAGTTGAATACAAACAAGCAAAGATATAATTCAGTCACATATTCAGTTCGTATACTCCTCGGACTGCTCTGTTCGTATTTGTAAATGCTGTGCATGCATTTAATGAAAACATAACTTTTCAGTTGCAGCGGTAAACTGTGGTAAGGTAGGAAAAAGTCAGCGCCAAACGTGTCAAGAGGCAAGGGGCACATTTGCGTGCGATGTTAGCCAGAGGTTGTTAAACCCATCAATAGCAGCGTAGGCGATGGAATCCAAACCCAGCTTACAGTTTCACCCAGTGTCTTCCACATGCCCTGATGTGATGCGCTCTCAGAATGCAGATTCAATTAGAAACAAACGATGCTGTTTATCGGCATTCACTCCCGAAAGAGAGACGAGAGGAACGCAAATGTAGCAGGATAATTTTGAGAAAGAAAGAAGGCAGAAAGAAAAGAAAGATTTGAAGTGAGTGAAGAAATGCGGGGGAAGGGGGGGGGGGGGACGGGAAGATTCTGTGGAATATTGAATTTCAGGAAATTTATGACAATTTGACAAAAGTTAATATCATGTTGTTTAACTTCACTTACACTTTTGGGGGTCGGGTCTGCTTTCTTTATCTTTTGTATTTATGCTTGTCTGTATATATGTGTGTCTGTCTCTCAAATACATTCACATATGCTACACACACACACACACACACACACACGCACGCACGCACGCACGCACGCACGCACGCACGCACGCACGCACACACACACACACACACACACACACACACACACACAAAGTGAGCAAGCGAGCGACCAAGAGAGACAGACAAACAGAGACAGAGAGAGAAGACATTTGTAAATTTCCCTCTGGTAATATGACATCTGTTCTTGAAGCCGCTCTTGCATTCACCCCTTAGACCCCTACATGGACGCTTACCGGCGACATCAGGGCATCACCCTCTCAGTGTATGCCCTCACTCCCACCCCCTCTCCAACCTCCACCTGCCCCACTCATCCCCTTGTCTTTCCCCAAAAAATGATAAACAGTGAGCTGTGATTGCGTGCATGTGTGTGCCTGCGCGTGTGTTTGTGTGTGTGTGTGTGTGTGTGTGTGTGTGTGTGTGTGGTGTGTGTGTGTGTGTGTGTGTGTGCGTGCGCGCGTGTCTGTTCATGTTTGTATGCATGTGGTTGTGTTCGTGTGTGTGTGTGTGTGTGTGTGTGTGTGTGTGTGTGTGTGTGTGTGTGTGTGTGTGTGTGTTCTCCTAGGTCTTTAACCAAAACGACAAAACCATTGAGTGGGAGTAAGAAGAATACTGACGAATGTGCCGAGAGAGTGTAAAACTAGTGAGCTGTGGAAGGATAGCTTGGAGAATGGGCGGGTGGTTGGGATGGGCAGGGCGAAGGGGGTTCGGAGAGTAGGCAGTGCTGCACAACCAGGTGTATCCCCCGGGGATACTTCTAGGCTGGAAAGATGTGATTCCATTAGGAAAAATGGATTGTTGTCAGTGGTAAACTATACAGCCACATTGCTACCTCATTCAAAATGGCCAATGCATTATGGAGTCCAGGGTCAGTATTATGGGGAAGCAGAAAACTACCAACAATACAAATATAGAGTAAGAATTTAACAGCAAGACCGAAGGGTAGACACGTCTGTGTAAACTTTTAACCCTTTTGTCTCCCGGTCTCCCGAATATCATCACAGGCTGCAGTTTGATGATGCTGTTAGATATGTGCTGAGGCCTGTTGCTCGATCTGCTCCATATCAGGTGCTAGGCCATTTTCTGCTTCGTTCTGCCGTGTGAGGGTGGAAATGGGCACACGATCAGGGTGTCCATCTTCTGTCATCCTGAGTTTGATGAATGTGTGTGTGTGTGTACACACACACACAGAGAGGCACGCACGTACACACACAGACACACACACACACACACACACACACACACACACACACACACACACACACACACACACACATTCATCAAACTTGACAAAAAGACAAAAGATGAAGTCAAAATTTCCACCATTGTTTATATATGACCAAAAAATAGAAGAAGTCGACTCACATAAAATACTAGGAGTAATAATAGATAAAGATTTAACATGGACCGACCACATAACGTCAATGGGGAAACGTCTCTCAAAAAAATTACTTCAGTTAGCGAAGATTAAGAACTTCCTGGACACCCATTCTCGAAAGCTATTTTTCTGTGCTCATATTCTATCGATTATTGATTATGCATCAACCCTATGGGATAACTGC
>CM065715.1:21352090-21354590 GCA_033310375.1 Conus canariensis
ATATCCTTCCTATCAACTTCAGTCTTCACACATCCGCTGAGCATACATTGGAATTCTCTTAGCGTACATTTCCCCTCCCCTCTCCCCACAGACATCGATTAGTATTGAACTACTGTACAGATGTTTGCCTTTTTTTTCCCTCCTACGTTTAGCAAAGTACACAAATGGACAAACGTGCAAAGAGACTAGCCCTCCAGGAAGCAGAGCCGAGCACGTTTATTGAAGTATGACTGTCACTGAAAGCAGGACGGGCGTGTCGTTGAACAACATAATTGATGAATAGTTTGTTGGTTAGTTGGTTGATGCTCTCTCTCTCTCTCTCTCTCTCTCTCTCTCTCTCTCTCTCTCTCTCTCTCTCTCTCTCTCGTGCGTGTGCGTGTATGTGAGTGAGCGAGTGAGTATGTGTGTGTGTGTGTGTGTGTGTGTGTGTGTGTGTGTGTGTGTGTGTGTGTGTGTGTGTGTGTGACTGGTTGAATGAGTGAAAGAGAAGAACAATGAGGGATGGGTGGAGGTTGGTGGAGGGGTGAAGAGAAAATAGGTATGGCTGGGAGTAGGAAAGTGCTTTGGAAAGTGGTGCACTTGTTGGAAACAATATCCTGTTCTTAGAAGTGGAACACCAGTGCTGCTCTCTGTCTTGGAACGATAACCACAACTCTGTTGGACGTAGGATCCACAATATATGATAGGCCTGAAAGAAGAACCATTTTTCTCCAGATAAATTGTATAGCGACCAAAAGAAAGACCAAAAAGGTTCATGGATTAATAGCCCCAGGCTGAAGCATATCCTAGGCTTCTTAAATGCACCGTTCGTAAGCGCACTCACTATAGCGTTTGTACCACTAACAGCGGGCGTTGTGAATGTAGTAAACTCGCGCTTACCCAGATAAAATTGAAATACACAGTTTTAAACCGCCCAGTCTCTGATTCACCTTAGTTCTGTGAAAGTCCACCGCCCGTTTGACACAAACAGCGAATAGTTTGCCTTAACAATGAATGTGAAGAATAACGATGTGGATCGTAAACTTGCTGTCGATGTTGTACGCTCAATACCAAATATCCAAACACGTTAAAGAAAGTGATAAATACTCTCTAATCGGCAACATCAATGCACTTCTATTGTCAACTTGTCGCGTTCTAATAAGCATGCACAGAAGCTAACACACGACCCAACGCGCGTGTGTTTCATATTTCCCTATGGCTGTTGCTTAAAGTGGTGCAGTGTTCTCACATTTCACTACTCTATACAATACTAAGGTGGAAGTAGAGATCATGGCCACACATCTCACCTGCGATGTCATCAACATAAGGATGCTATGGTTTTAGAGACGTTGGATGCATAAGTGTTTTTAAATTTTGATTGCTCTCTCATATTCATGTGAGTCCAAATAAGTAAATGTCCGTGTCTTTCTTTTTAAATCCTTGTTTTTAATAGATGCGACAAATGACTAGATGGGATCGATTACATGACGGATTTTGTTTATGAGAGAGAGAGAGAGAGAGAGAGAGAGAGAGAGAGAGAGAGAGAGAGAGAGAGAGAGAGAGAATGAGGATAAGTATTTGTGGATAATATGTACGCAGAATTCAGCTCTTTAGGTGCACAGTCTATTGGCCCTACAAAGTTAAAATCTTTTTAGTCATTTACCTGATGTGATGAGCCAAGCTTTGGAAACGACTTTCTGGTGCAGATCATGTCACAGTGGGGATGGGTTTCGTCAGCGGGTAGTGGCGAGGAGGGGACGGTAAGCTTGCTATACAATGTTCTCAACGGACTAGGCGGATACTGTTCAAAGCAGAGACGGAAAAGACAAGAACAGTGCTTTGACACTTGATGTTCGCCTTGCTGCTTCAAAACATGGATGGATTATCGGCGTCTGTGGTCAACCTACTAGTAGAATGGTGTGCCAGTGACAGAGCGCGTGGTCAGAAAGTGAACCCAGTTTGTGTGCGCGCTCACAAGAGCAGATGACGGTTAATGAAAAGTATCTTGCCCTATGATACATCTTTGAAATCAGCCGCACAGTAGACATGTCAGGACTTTTGGGAGTCAGTGTCTTGGTTTATGACTATGCAGCGCCTTTGCATACTAACCAGATGAGGAACTGGTGCGGCCAAAAAGAAGAAGAAAGAAAAAAAAAAAGAGGGAAGATTCACCATAAATCGAAGACAGTTTTCAGATGCCAAAACAAGCTGAAAAGACAACTGTCAAATTATTATCTTAGGGTTTATTATTTAAACTCCGTTGATTCCATCCTTGCCAGTTGCTACAAAGTTTGACACAAAAGAAATGTATTTACCCAGTCAAACATGAAGCATGTACGCTTTTCAGACTGATCATGAAATGGTCGTGTATCTTCAGTCCGTTCCATATGTTCACAACAATGGAAATTTTGAACTCTTGAAGAAAAAGGGGCCATTTTGATCAGGTGCGCTAGTTCACTTAGGGCACGTTGTATAGATGTGAGTCAAACATCGTTTATTTCATCAATAGCAGCATAGCTAC
>CM065715.1:21362090-21374590 GCA_033310375.1 Conus canariensis
TGGGGGCTGGGTGTCAAGTTAAATAAAAGTTGATTATTTTCTATGAAATGTTATTGGTTTCCCGTCACCTTTGTGCGGGCCCGATGTGAGTGACAGAGTGCGTATGCCTATGCGAGAGCGCATTTTGGTTGTGAAAGCGTAAATACTTCTGTCTATACCCCCCTGCATCCCTGCATATGATGATCATATTTTAATAACGAGGGGGAGCGTCGGAGACCCGTCACAAATTGGGGACTGTCGTCTGGGATGAACATAAATGAGTCATAAGGATTTTGATTTCTGGGTTTTGTCCAATTGCTAAGAGATTTTTAAACTGTGGTAATTGTGGAAACCTAGATTTTTTTTTTCATACCGGGAAAGACGTAGTCGTGTGTTGATTGTTTTGATCTTTTTTCATGACTGTGCCTTTTGTTTGAACTTGCTTGACTTGGTTGGTATTGAGGTTGATTGTGAGTGGCACAACTAGTTGATCGCTTTATTTACGAGTGATCGTGTGGATCGCTTTATTTACGAGTGATCGTGTGGATCGCTTTATTTACGAGTGATCGTGTGGATATCTTGCTTGTTACTGTGGTTGTGATAACTAGCTGATCGAGGGTTAGATAGCTTCAAAATGTCGACTGAAGAGGGTGCTGAGGCAGTGGGTCCGCTGAAAAAGATGGACCTCATAGAAGAAGGAAAAGCTTTAGGACTAAAGGGTCCGGAACTGAAGGCGTATGTAGATGAGAACTGGCCCCGTGTAATCGAGGCTCAGAAAATACAAAGGGAACGGGAAGAACAGAGAGAAAAGAAAAAAGGGGAAAAAGAAGAGAGAGAACGGGAAAGGCAAGAGAGAGAAAGAGAACAGGAAAGAGAGGAGAGAGAAAGAGAACGGGAAAGAGAGAGAGAAAGAGAAAGGGAGAAAGAGGAAAGAGAGGAAAGAGAAAGAAGGGAGATAAGGCAGTTTGAGTTAGAAAAATTAAAGTTGGAGAAGGAACGGGACGTGGACGCAAAACCTCAAGCGAACTTTGCACCCCTGTCAGTCCCTTTATCAATATGCCAAAGTTTGATGATAATCCGGACCATTTAGAGGATTTCATTTCGCAATTTGAAAGGATTGCCAAAGATCAGGGCTTACCCGAAGAACGGTGGGCCACAAATTTGTCTGCGCTGCTGACACCCAAAGCTAAGGATGCTTTTTTTCTGCTTACCACCGGAAAAACAGACAGATTATGAGTCAGTGCGCGATGCTTTGTTTCAGAGGTACCAGGTAACCGCCGACAGGTATAGGAAATTGTTCAGAGAAACCATTCGTAAATCAGGTGAGACACACGTACAGTTCCTTTATCGGCTTAGGGCTCTCTTTGATAAATGGATAAGGTTAGGAAACATCGAACAAACTTTTGAATCTTTGAGGGAGGAGATCGTTAAGGAGCAAATTCTCTCCACTTGTCGGAAGGATCTCACAGTATTCTTGGCAGAAAGAGAATTAGGAAGTTTAGAGGAGTTAGTGAAGGTTGCAGACTGGTATGAATCTGCCCATGATCAGCGTAACGGGGTGAAGGGATCGAACCAGTCGTCCCGAAATGCCCAGACCACACAGTCAGGGAGTGATTCGCCGACTCCCAACCAAAAGGAGGCGAGACCACAGTTAGAAGCGGATTCTAAGTCCCAAGGCAACAGTGGGACTGAAGAGAATGTTAGAGTGAAACGCACATGTTTTAAGTGTGGGCGAGAGGGTCATATCGCCAAGGAATGTAGCGGACTGCGAATACATTCAGTTGTTGCCGTTGATACAATTCAACAGGAAGGCAGAGTGCCACCACCAACTACTAGGGCAGTAGTAAACGGGAAGCCGGTGGCCTGCTTGTTAGATACAGGATTGACTCTGGCGGCAATGGTAGAACCCAGTTTAATGAGAGACAGACTATACAGGGAAAACTACCTGCGTGCGATATGCAGATGGAAGAGTTAATCAGCTACCTTTAGCCCGTGTTAAAATAGAGTCAGAATTTGTTAGGAGTACTCTCACTGCAGCAGTACAAAAGAATCTTCCCTATCCAGCTTTGTTAGGGGGTAGGTACATCCTCCCAAAGCCTAACCAGGCTGCCAGCCAAGCAGGGAGAGCAAGGGTAGTGCAGGGTAGGAACTCCTACTGGAAAGTAAGCAGAAGGCAGGTGGAGTGCACAGGCGCCGCTAGCAGTAGAGCTAGCGTAGGCCATGGCAGTGGCCGTAGTGGCGGTGCCGTAGGCCATGGAGGTGGTCGTAGCGGCGGTGCCATGGGCCATGGAGGCGGTCGTAGTGGCGGTGCTGTGGGCCATGGAGGTGGCCGTAGTGGCGGTGCCATAGGCCATGGAGGTGGCCGTAGTGGCGGTGCCATAGGCCATGGAGGTGGCCGTAGTGGCGGTGCCGTAGGCCATGGAGGCGGTCGTAGTGGCGGTGCCGTAGGCCATGGAGGTGGCCGTAGTGGCGGTGCCGTAGGCCATGGAGGTGGCCGTAGTGGCGGTGCCGTAGGCCATGGTGGCCATAATGGTGGTTCAAAAAGTTGTTGGCGTTGCCGTGGTAGTCAGAAATGTAGGAGCCACGGTGGCGGACCTCAGGGTCGGGGCCAAGGTGGACCACAGAGTAACTGGAACCAGCAGCTGGGTTGGAACCAGGGAGGCAGTAATAACGCATGGCAAGAAGGTCGAGGTGACCAGCTATCGTTAGAAAATGCCAAAGACAGTCAGCTCAAAGAGCAGATAATCCAGTGTCAGGAAAGGGTAAAGTAAATAAGGCTCATCAAGTAATGGGCATAGGCACTGAGTGGGATTCGAACCAAGGAATTCCCACAGAGAGAAGGAAAATCGGTTCGGATAAGATGAGCGAGGGATCATCTCTTAACATTTTGGAAAGGGGAGATGATCGTCGTCGCAGTGAATGGGTGCGACAACCCAGCTCACGTGATCTTCGAACAACGGACCCTGAGGCAATGAAAGCCAAGGGGACTGAATACCAAGGAGATTTTGCCGAACAGGCTAGAAGAGGATCGCGCAGATTTTCACGCTCTCCTTTAAGGACTAAAATGTGTGAAAGGTGCGCTGACTCTCTTGTAAAGCCTGGAATGCGCAACCTATCTGCCCCAGGTACTACTGGCGAGCCACAAACGGCGGTTAAGATTGAGAGGGGCAGGAGTAGGTCAAGGGTTGGAGTAATGCCTCCAGGGTGTTGTTGTTGTAGTGTGAACAACAGAAGTAGAACAATGGTAGAACAATGGTAGGAGCAATGCCTATGGGCTGCTGTTGTGGTGGTGGTAGTGTGAGCAGTCATCTGTTACGGACAGCTACCGTGTAAATAATGTGGCTGGCCAGTTGTGTTATTGATTTTGATTGCCCAGTATAGGGCGGGGTTGAGCCTATGTTCATGTGTTATTTTTCATTTTTTGATATATGTTTACTTGTATGTGTTGCTTTTGTTCATTGCCCATTATGGAGCGGGGATCAGTACGCGCTCACATGTTATGATCTTTCAATTTTCCTGGTTGACATCGGTTTGCTAATGTTGTTTTGTCACAGCTCGGTAAAGTGTGAAAATGTCCTTAAGTTGTGACATCAGGATAAATGTTTGATTTGCATATTGTGTGTGAGACCGTGTGAGCAGATTGTGGCCACACTCCTGAATTTGATTTTGATGTTACGTAAGCTGGGTCACGCGCCTGAATTTGAATCTTGTCTTTGTGGATTGCGGCCACACGCGCCTGATTTTGATGTTAAGCAAGCTGGGCCACACCTCTGAATCTGAATCTTGGGTTAATCATGGTTGTGCTATTATTAGAAGTGGATGGCATGATTAATTAATATGTATGGACATGCGGATAGCTAAGGCTATAGAGAGAGTTCTTGATTATATGTGAGCCAATTTAGAGTTAAATGTTGTGCACAGTCGTTTATGACTGACCAAAGAGTGATTCAATGGACTATTTGATTAATTTATTGGTTCTAATTATGTACATTATCCATGTTAGAGATGTTGATGGAAGTGATCTCTTGAAGCATACGGGTAGTACTGTTATATCGACCCATGCAACTGAGTTTGTTTTATCCAATTTGAGAACATTCGTCCTGGAGGAAATGTTGATTGGAACAACATTCTTAGGTACGGGGGTGTCATGAGTCGGCCGAATGTTCTCGAGCAATTAGACAAATTAAGGGTAGTTTTGCGGTTGTTGAGAGCAAGTTCCTTGGGTTCTTCAAGTGTGCGAACTCAGGCATCACCAGTGGGGAATACCCCAAGTCGTATACTGAAGGAGGGACAATTACTGGGAAGTGTTTGGCATGTCCGAGGGATAGTGACAAGTAGTTGCCGACCTGCCGGTCCATGGTGAAGGAGAATGTCTGCCACTGGCTGGCTATTCACTGGGTTCTCCAGTGGGGCTGAAAGGAAGGCGATCGTGTCAGGTGACCATCACGGGAAGGTGACCGTCAGCCTGCAGGCAGAGTACAGCGACCATTCAGTCGTCCTTGTTCTGAGGAATGAATGGAAGGCTTCGGCCTATTGAGTGGTTTGCACCTTGTTGTCTATAGAGGTAGTAACTACTTGAAGCATCAGTCCTGGCTGGTAGAGAAGTCCAGGCTGTTAGTACAATGGGTAGCTCGGGGAATCGAACATGAGTTGAATAGGAGGTCAGGCATTAAGCACTTGGTACCCAAGTCTTTGTTGGCGCTAGCAGCTGTTGTGTGTATGTGTAGGTGACTAGTGATTCCATTGGCGGAATAAAAATAACATGGGGATTTATTGGTACAAATCGTGTGATGTGTGTGTGCCAGTGATCCCATTGGTTGAACCAGTTAAACTCGGGTTCTCTCTTTCTTTGAAAACGAATATAAGGTGCTTGGAAAACCAGGAAGTGTGTGGTTCACTTAAGGGAAAGTGAACTCGCCCGTCTTGCTGAGGGCTCAAGAAAATACAGCGAGAAGCAGAGGCTTGCTGTCGCCTCGTTGTCTCCTGGGTGGGGACTAAGACAGTGGAGATTGCTGTAGCCTCGGAGCCGACGACGAGAAGAATTGTCTCCCGTGTGGGAGGACGGTCGACAGCAAGACGTGTCAGCCTGTTGGAGCCTAGACAGGGAGCTGCCAGACAACGGTGGGGTGTTTGCAGCCAGAGAAGACCTGTGGGAGAGGCCGACAGGAGCCCTTTCCGTGGAGAGGGCGAAGTGCAGTGGAGTCCGGGAGACTCGGTGTGAGGGTGCAACGCGAGCTACGTTGCCAGTGTCCCCCAACTGGGATTTGGTCAATCGGGAGGACACAACAGGTGGCAGCTTCAGTTCGTGGTCGCACAGTGCGATGAGAGAAACTGGTCAACCAAGGAATGCTGGCAAGTTATGGACGTTTCATTTGTTCTTAAGTTTGTAAGTGTGCAAACAGAATAGTGGAATATTGTCTTTCCTGGTTAATTAAGAGTAATTGAAGGAAAGGGGATGCGATTATGAGATTATCTGTGCGATGTTTACATTTTTGTATGATACAGATAACGGTGTTGTGTAGTGACGGATGGGGGCTCGGAGTCAAGTCAAATAAAAGTTGATTATTTTCTATGAAATGTTATTGGTTTCCCGTCACCTTTGTGCGGGCCCGATGCGAGTGACAGAGTGCGTATGCCTATGCGAGAGCGCATTTTGGTTGTGAAAGCGTAAATACTTCTGTCTATACCCCCTGCATCCCTGCATATGATGATCATATTTTAATAACGAGGGGGAGCGTCGGAGACCCGCCACACCCAGCATTTGGCAATCCTTTTCGCCGCAGACCGGGCGTCGCGAGTAGATCCAAACTCCGGACTAGCACGTTCTTCGTCGCTGGATGACGAGGCATCCCGCAAAGCTGCTGCGTATTCCCATAATGCATCATTACGACACCCAGTCAGAGAGCGATTGGGCTGCGAAGGCCCCACCACGTCCTCATCCCTGGATGGCCCAGGTCCTCTCGGAGCTTGTGACAAACCCCAGGTTTCTTTGACGTTACCGGCATGATCTTGAGTGACTCGGCGTTCCCAATACAGGTCCTCTCCTCTCGGAGCTTGTGACAAACCCCAGGTTTCTTTGACGTTACCGGCATGATCTTGAGCGACTCGGCGTTCCCTATACAGGTCTTCGTTGCTGGATTCCGTTGGTGGAGATCGGCGATGTACGGGAGGAGGTCCAGGCAGGCCTGATTCACTGTCTGAAGACGAGGTTTCACCCTAGTCGATCTGCAGTCGCCCGGGGCCACCCGGATTCGGCATGCGACTGCTACGACCTCTGAAACCAAAGGCGGATTCTGCAGAAGGACGGATGGTGTTCGCCCTTCCATATGTGCGCGGGTTGGAACTCCAACCTCTTCCATCATCAGACCACATGATTCTTCGCTCTCTCTATGGGGTTGCAGACAATGCAAGCTGATATGATTCCTGTAAAAAAAAAAAAAAAGTGTTAATCTGTGGAGAGATAAGCAACATGCTTGAAATAATATGTGTCACACACACACACACACACACACACACACACACACACAAAACACACACACACAACCATGCACGCACGCACTCTCGCACGCTTACACGGACGCTAGCATGTACGCAGGTACATGCTCAAGTCCGTGCACGTAAATCAGTCTCGTTCTATGCATAAGGTAAAAAAAAGGGAAGAAAAGAAGAGAAAAAAGAAAAAGAGAAAAAGAAATCAAAAGGAACATCCATAAATTTGATTCCGTAACAGCACTTCAATACGATAACACACATATTAGGTTGGGGGAGGGGGCAGAGAGAGTCGGAATGTTTTAATTGATCAGGCCATTTGCCCATACAATGGAGTGAATATTCAAAGTCAATAATCAAATCAAATCACATTCATACCCTCATGTCTTAACCTTAAAGCTTTGAATATGAAGAGGGACAGCCTTTCCATAATGCGTTTGTTCGTATTCGCAAGCAACAACGAAAATTTAAACATGGAAGGCTGTCTATAAAACTTTCTAGGCAACAATTCTTGTCTAAGGTTTTCATACTGGTGGCAAACAAACAAAAAACGGAGTTCAGTTTCTGGAACATTGGGACAAAATGGACAATTCACATCATTGTTCGGGTAGGGTCTAAACATCAGAAAATGACATTTCAATGGAGACATTCCAATTCTAAATCTCGAATATACATTACGCTTCTTGATGTAACTGATCTCACATAAATGTGGACTTATTGAAAAGGACTGCTTGAAAGAAGCATACACGTTATAAAATGTATGCGATTCCAAAGACGCATGCCAGTCCTGCTTAAAACAATCTATAAGCCTTTCCTTGAAGCATGCTAGGAAGATGTTAACGTTACCAATCCCTTGAGCTTCCCAAACTTCCCCAAAACCAAACTTATACAGTACATTTCTAACTTTACATGCCCATGTTTCATAATTTTGACGTTGCAAATTTAAAAGCATTTCATAGGCCTTTTGGGGATATCGATCATTGTCCATCTGTACAAGACGTAACCAAAACTTGACACATTTGACAAACGTTAATATATACAAAGGATACCTGCCTGTTTCTCCATAAACAACATGCTTCGGCGATTTTATATTCACACCCAGAAATCGTTTCAGAGCAAACAAATGGATTCTTTCTATCTGGGCAGAGAGAGAGAGAGAGAGAGAGAGAGAGAGAGAGAGAGAGAGAGAGAGAGAGAGAGATTGATTTACATGTCCCAGACCCCAAATCAGAATCATTCTGTGTAAAGGCAGGATAAAGGAAACACAAATGAACAAACAAAACAACAACACAATTCAGAAGAACTTCAGAAGACAAAGAAAGTTATAACTGTTTTTGAACATGGTGACGATGATGACGATGGCAAAGAAAGTTATAAGTGTCTATGAACATAGTGATGATGATGACGATGATTTCAAACATTTATCGTCGACGACGACCGGGACGAGAAAACTCAAATTCAGCAGTGGATGCCCCTGCTGCTTGTGGCAGACTTGATACATGTGCCCGGTGTAAGAATTGACCCCTGTTCACTGCAGCCTGGAGGCCTCTGCGCCCTGGAGCCCCAGCACGTTCTTCATCACTGGATGGCGTGTCATTCCGCAAAGCTGCTGTGTAAGCACGTGCTCCAGCAAGAAGACGCGTAGCCATAGAGCGACTGGGCTGTGAAGCCCCCCCCCCCCTCCCCCCACGTCTTCATCCCTGGATGGCCCAGATCCTCTCGGAGCTGCTGAATAACCCCGGGCTCCTCCGGCACGACCTCGAAGGCCACTGGGTCGCCAAGGCTGGTCGTCGTCGCTGGATTCTGATGGTGGAGGTCGGCAATGTACAAACACGAGGTGGAGGCACGAGTGATTCATTGTCCGAATATGTGATTATTTCGCCCCGATGAAGGTCGACCTGCCAACGGCCAGCGCCCACCTGCATCGGCCCGATGCCCCTGGTACGATCTTCGAACAATTTCATCGCCCGAGCTGCGGCTGAAGGCGGATTCTGAAGGATAGACGGTCGCGATGGCGTACGCGATACCATGGCGGCGCCCACCTCTGTAGCCAGAGTCGGAACTATCGTCTTTTACACTGGAAGACCACATGATTCTTCGCTCTCAATGGAGTGCAGACAACACTAACTGATATGAATCGGGTCAACAACAAGAAGAAAAAAGTGAGCGAGTGTTAACCTGTGGAGAGATCAGCAACATGCATGGATAGCTAGAAATAATGGACCTCGTCAATTCTAAGAGCTGTTAATAATAGGACAAAGTCTTCATTACAACAGGACTGTCATGCAGGTAAGGAGGACAAAAGTGATGCATCATGCGAAAATCATGGATACTGGTCAAACTGTACAACGTTAAGGTGTGAAAAAAGTATCCAGAAGTAGACAGAAGTAGAGATAATTCTAGACAAAATGCAAGACAAATAAAGAAGGCCAACACACACACACACACACACACACACACACACACACACGCACACACACACTCACCACCACCACCACCACCACATCATACCACACACACACACACACACACACACACACACACACACACTCACCACCACCACCACCACCACATCATACCACACTACACACACACACACACACACACACACACACACACACACAC
Organism: Conus canariensis; assembly: GCA_033310375.1. Lineage (NCBI taxonomy): Eukaryota > Metazoa > Mollusca > Gastropoda > Neogastropoda > Conidae > Conus > Conus canariensis. The sequence continues at coordinate 21,371,184 of CM065715.1, forward strand.
GAACATCTATTCCTTTTGCCCCTTTTGGGGTATGGAGGAAGGGTGAGTTTAAAGTAATAACAGGAAAAGGTAAACAAGCCAAAATGAAATATAAACTGCTAGTCAATGCTGACATAGACCAACAATTTACAACACTTGAGATAATCTAATATATTTTAACAAAAGAAGCATTTGTTTTTATTAGTAGAAGACATAATTTGTCAAAATTTATAGGCAGACTTTGGGGAGAAAAAATTTAATCTTTTTGGCAAATACGTTTTGCGCAAAGTAACGTATGATGAATATTCCATGATAAAACGAAATTCATCACCCATTGCAAGCATGTCACATTTTTTAATAGCAAATCGATGATCTACTTCAATTGGTAATTTATTATTAAAACATCTAAATTTGATAACAGGGTAAATATCAACATCTGGTAAGCTAGAAATATATTTCTTCTCCTTAAAATCAGACATAAAATTTACTGCTAGTTTCAATGTCATGTTGCCACGTTTGACGAAAAGAGCATTGCAAACAGTTTTTGACATTCCTACATAATGTATTGACGTCTATAGAAGATTCGTTGCTCCGAACACAATCAACAGCAGATTGTACAAGTATGTTTTTAATGCACGTTAACCAGGGAAACACAGTTACTGCGTTGTTGTGCAAATGTAACATGAAAGAGTAGAACCTAACCGACATTTTTTTCAAAAGGAGATTGAACAAAACTAGCCCAAAATCGAATCATTCGGGCATAGTAATTGATAAAGGGTAATGTCCTGTGTCACCATAAATCATGTTTGTCATTGCACTTCTTTTTAAGCGAAATATATACATTAAAAATTTAGCTGAAATTTATCAATAATATTCAAATTTTTGTATCCCCATATTTCACAACCATATCATAATACTGGAACAATTATTTTATCAAATAAATCTAAAATAACATGAATAGTAAATCCTTTGTTCTTGCCTTTTGTATCAATTTAAACATGGCTAATGACGCTTTATCTAAAGTGTTTTTCTTACATTTAGCAAAAGAACCCATTCGATTGAAATTTACCCCTAAATTTTTGAAGTTGGTGACAACTTTTTCATTTCCATAATGAAATGTGTTCTGTTTATTCAGCCTTGCATTGTTAAATAATCATTTTAGTTTTAGCAGCATTAACTGTTAGCTTTCACTTGTTACAATATGATAGCAAGGAATCTAGTGCTTTATGCAATCCCACTTTTGTCTCTGAAAATATGATTGTGTCATCTGCCTATAACAAGACAAAAAATTTGACAACTCGTTATATTAATATCCAAAGAAAGCCTAATTTCTAATGGTGAACACCCATTGTCTTTCACATATCCTTCAAATTCATTCAAATACAAAGCAAATAACACAGGAGAAAGATTCTCACCTTGACAAACACCTTTATGGCTCAAAACAAAGTCTGACAAATTGACTTCAAATAACTATTTCCGTTACGAGTTTAGACCATATTACATGCCTCCATACAGAATCAAGAGCGCTTTCATAGTCAATGAATGCACAGTACAACTTTTTCTTCTGACTTCGGAAAACATCGGTTAAACATTTAAGTATAAACACATGGTCCATAGTAGAATGATCTTTTCGGAAACCAGATTGATTTTCCAATAAAATCTGATTCTGTTGAAGAAAGGATGACAGTCGGTTATTCAAGACTATTGTAAATAATTTACCACCACAATTCAGCAAAGTTGTACACACACACACACACACACACACACACACACACACACACACACACACACACATTCAGTTCCCTATGTTTGTCTCTGTCATGTATGCATTAAATTTCTCACGTAACACTACGCAGACAGTGAATGAAATGCTGTTGAATCTGAAACAGAGGCTGGCTACTTTCCGCTGCCGATCAGTGGCATACAGCATCACAGACGTTTCCAGAAAAGAGAAACTACAGTTTAAAAGGCGGGGAGTGAAACTGGCAGGATATCCAAGCTAAGGGAAACTATGCTGGTGTTGCTCAACCGAAATTGCGAAATTGAAACCCAGGCTTAGCTATCTAAAGGCATCTGTGGGACCCCTAGGCTAACAGCAGCACCGTATCCTTACCGCAAGCCCAAATAGAGCAGTTTACGTGCATTTTCGGCACTTTCGTCGATTAATCACAAATGTAGATATGGTTATCAATGCACTGAGCAAGGAATCGATCGCAAAGAAAGGATATTTTAAAAGAAAATACGATGTCCGCAACGAAACACGATAATGTAGCCTCCCTCACCTGACATAAATGTAAATCACTGTATGGTCCGCTTCACACGTGTTTAACGAGAACCGGTGTCGCGTGAAATCTGGGAACGTGATATTTGGGAAGGCTTCCCAGATATCCCAGATTTTTTGGGGGTTGAACGCATTCCCAAAATGTACTGTGATATCTGGGAAGGCCCGTGATATCTGGGAACGTGGTCTTTCAGAGCTCAGAAGGGCAGAAAGAAGACGAAAAAAGAATGGATTTTCGACATAAGGTAGGAAACAATTTATTTAGGTGCAATTGAGATTTTTGGCCTTCTTGTCACTTTTTTCCCATTAATTTCTTGGCATGACTTTTAAAATTTCACACCAGTTCCCAGATTTCACGATTGGAAGTTCAGGAAATCTGGGAACACCGGGTCAGCGCTTCTGTCTGCACTGTCTCTGATCGCTTTAAGACAAAAACGAGAGGCGGAACCCTCATGCCGGTAGGTGCGTGGAAATTCTGCTGAGGGCGAGCGTTAGTTGAACCTGGCTCAGACAGACTAAACGTACCATGCGCACAGCTGTGGGAAAAAAGAATTGGCAAAGGAGTGTGCATTACCGTTAGCTTACGGTCAGCTGTTAAGGCAAGGGGCCAACAGTCGTCCTTGCTCTCACACAGGCACAGGCGCATTCGTGCACTCGTCATATTAAGGGATAGGGAATTTCCGGCATTCACTTCTCTTTGGCATGACGAAGAACAAAAAGTATGGATGCCACTTTCGACTGAAATTCTAAAAATGGGAACAAAATATCAGCACCATCTAATCCCTTTGGCATGACGAAGAACAAAAAGTATGGATGCCACTTTCGACTGAAATTCTAAAAATGGGCACAAAATATCAGCACCATCTAATCCGTTTGGCATGACGAAGAACAAAAAGTATGGACGGCACTTTTGACTGAAATTCTAAAAATGGGCACAAAATATCAGCACCATCTAATCCCTTTGGCATAACGAAGAACAAAAAGTATGGACGCCACTTTGGACTGAAATTCTAAAAATGGGCACAAAAATATCGGCACGATCTAATCCTTAACACTTTGCATGCTGACTAGCCCGTGTTAAGTAAAGTAAGCTGAAACCGCAGTGACTTCTGGTGAGATCAGTTTCCCCGTAGGATTTGTCGCTCAC
>CM065715.1:21379590-21397090 GCA_033310375.1 Conus canariensis
ATCGACTTTCCACCTACACATAAGGGACGATAACTTTCTGCTGAAGTGGAACTGTGTTTTAAAGTTTACAATATCAAAATCTGTGAAAATAAACTTTTTATGAGACTTTTTAAAGGAATTCTGGAAATGGTTCCAAGCAAATGATTCCACTATACTATATTGTTCTTGAACCGAAAGTGGAAAAGTCATCCCGAGAGACTCTGAACTATCTTTTGCACCTTGTTTTGCAGCTCTATCTATTTTATCGTTATAATAAAACGAACAGTGTGACGGTATCCAGCAGAAAGTAATTGTCGTGCCTTGTATAGAAAGAGCACGAATCAAATAGCTAATTTCAATTATCAATTCCGATCTATTCTGCAATTTTAATGATTTCAGTACCTGAAGCACAGACCTTGAATCAACACAAAAAGTATTTGAAATATAGATCGTGGGAAATTTAGAAGATAATTTAACGCCGTTAATATTGCAGTAGGTTCCGCAGTAAAAACTGATTTATCTTTCCCCCGTGAAAAACATTTCTCTAATTTAAAATCGGGTATCAAAAAAGCAGACCCCGCATTTTTCTGAATTAATGACCCATCTGTGTATACTTTTCAATGATTTGGCTACTTCTCTTCAATATGAGATTTAGCAGTGCTCGCCACTATATTCATATTGTCCATCTTTTTCAAATCAGTGTGATCAATATGAAAATGGGCCCTTTGAAGTTCCCAGGGTGGTATAGGGAAGAAGGACGGCCTAGCAGATATAAACTTTTCGTCAACAGTAATGCCCGTGGCTTGCCTAAGCTCAGATGTATACATTGCCAAAGTAATTTGAGAGGCTATTGTTTTTGCACGTGTAGGAAAGTCGGTATCTGATCCAATTTTAATCTCATTTTTCACATCATTCTTAACTGGAAGGCTTCTTATCACAAATGTTGTGGCAGCCACTACTCTCTGATCATCTAATGGTAAAATTTGAGCTTCATTATATATTCGAAGACAAGATGCATCGGTTGGAAAACCCATTGCAAGTTTGAGCGCTTTGCATTCTACACTTTGAAGCTTCTTTAATAGATATATTGGTGCACTAAAAACACTTCCTGTGCGTATGTTAATTTTGATCTTATTGTGTGTGTGTGTGTGTGTGTGTGGCGCGCGCGCGCGCGCGCGTGTGTGTGTGTGTGTGTGTGTGTGTGTGTGCGTGCGTGTGTGTGTGTGTGTGTGTGTGTGTGTCTGTCTGTCTGTCTGTCTGTCTGTCTGTCCGTGTGCGTCAGTGGTGTGTGTGTGTGTGTGTGTGTGTGTGTGTGTGTGTGTTGTGTGTGTGTGTGTGTGTGAACTTGTATCTAATCAGTGCTGAAATATACTTTTCTTCTGACAGATTCATAAAGAGCAATTGTGTTATGTAATACGGGTGGTGCGGACAGTAAAGCGCATAGTCAGATAGGATGGCTCATATTGAAGTTCGTCTGCGCTCCCTAGAGCTATTATTTCTAAATTACTTTCGAAAGTGGTTCAATACCTATCCACGTAGGTTTCTACTTTTCTTTTACCTTTTCTGTCAGTTATCCAGGCATATGCTGTTTTGTTATCAATTGTGACTAACGTTACTGGTTTCGCTACTCTTTACACGGAGAAGCACAGAGACGACTATCGACATTGAGCAAAGTGTCGGATAAACCAACCAGGGACAGACGAAAGTCAAGTTCAGTCACCCCCATTACTTTCACACACAAAAGATGTCAAGTTCAGTAACCCCCATTACTTTCACACACAAAAGATGTCAAGTTCAGTAACCCCCATTACTTTCACACTCACAAAAAATGTCAAGTTCAGTAACCCCCATTACATTCACACACAAAAGATGTCAAGTTCAGTAACCCCTATTACTTTCACACACAAAAGATGTCAAGTTCAGTAACCCCCATTACATTCACACACAAAAGATGTCAAGTTCAGTAACCCCCATTACATTCACATACAAAAGATGTCAAGTTCAGTAACCCCCATTACTTTCACACACAAAAAAGATGCTAAGTTCAGTAGCCCCCATTACTTTCACACACATATACACACAAAATGTCAAGTTCAGTAACTCCCATTACTTTCACACACAAAATATCAAGTTCAGTAACCCCCATTACTTTCACACACAAAAGATGTCAAGGTCAGTAACCCCCATTACATTCACACACATAAAATCAAGCGGCGTAGTCAGCCGTTTTGTCGCCGGTCAGTCGTCTTGTTCGTCGGCAACAAAACAGCGGACACCGGGGACAGAACGGCAGCGACTGGCGGTAAACTGGTAGCTAACTTCAACAGCAAAAAACAAATTTAAAAAATAAAACCGAATAAACAAATGTTTAAATAAATAGATCGATAAATAAATACATAATAGATAAATAAATAAATAAGTAAATAAATGAAATAAAGACACGCTGTGGAGCAGACCAGGGTCTGGCCAACACCGACCGCTCTGGACACCAAGGTATACGGTACCCTGGGAAGATCTGCAGGGAACGGCAGACTTCATCTGAGATATTTCAAGAGGACACGCGATGGGAGCGAACAAGGAAGAAGAAGAACAGAATGGATCGGGTCGCCCCAAACTAACAAAATGACTTTAAAGATTCTTTCCAATACTGGTGACGGCCGTGACTCGGAACGCCGTGTTTCAGAGACACTTTCTTTTCTCCGAAAATCACTGTATGAAATGTTAACACAAGACAATATGTAAATATTCAATTTTTGATGTATATTATGACCAGTTCTACGGATAATGCATTATTTACAAACAGTAATGATTAGTTATAGAAGTAGGTCATTCTGTACAGAACAGTTTGAAAAAAGGATTTCTTTCGTAAGCTCTCTCTCTCTCTCTCTCTCTCTCTCTCTCTCTCTCTCCTTCTCTCACACACACACACACACACACACACAGACCCCCACCCCCCACCCCCACCCACACACACACACACTCTCTCTCTCTCTCTCTCACCTCTCTCTCTCTCTCTCTCTCTCTCTCTCTCTTCTCTCCTTTTCTCTCCTCTCTCCCTCTCTCTTGCACACACATTCACACACACAAACTCTCTGTCTCTCTCTGTCTCTGTCTCTGTCTCTATCTATGTTATTGTTTTGAAATAAAGAACCATTATCAAACACACACACACACACACACACACACACACACACACGCGCGCGCGCGCGCACACACACACACACACACACACACACATACACTCACATATACGCACTCTCTCTCTCTCTCTCTCTCTCTCTCTCTCTCTCTCTCTCTCTCTTGTAATCGCCTCATTCAAGTCTCTAAGCAGGCCTTCGCTCAGCAAACGAAGCTGAGGCTAGATCGTTTCGGGCTTGTCGACAACTCTTCGTTAAAATTCCAAGAAGGCGTTCATGAAGTGGAGGAACTCGAGATTCAGGGGCTATACCCTCCTGGGCTGGATTTCATTAAACGCCTTAGTTTACCCACGGGCGAATTGCCCACCACTTGATGATGACGCCTTCTTGTCACAGTCCACTTGCTAGGGTGCGATGGAATTAGCCTTAGCGACAGACATGGGGAGTGTGGGGTGTAGCCTATGTCCACGGACAGAGGCGTCCCTGGCGAGAGGCGGGTTTCATTGTCGAGTGAAACTCGCCTGCGGTCAGGGCGGGGAGAGCAAGAGACAAGAGGAAAGGAGCTCTGGACACAGTCCATTCAATGAACGCTGAGTGTGCTTCCTAACGTCCCACTGGCAGCTGGAAGGTCAACATGGCGATCGTTTCACACACCGAGCACAGGACGTCACCACTTTTCGTGCACCACTGTGATGACGTTTTACGCCTGTCGGCCCTTTTCTCTCGCATCAGTGAGAGCCTGAAGATACTCTCAGTGAACTCTTGCCGATGTCTAGTTCTGCTCGATACTTGATTGTGCAATGAAGCGCTGCCACTTGCCACACTCGTGAGAATCCTTTGCCTCTATTCTAAGTATAAAAAAAAAAGTGACTCAGGCGTTCGTCTGTTCCTTGTCATGTGAGGTGGACCTGCTTTCTTCACTGATGGAGATTGGAGACGACAGCTCACTAATCTGCAACAACACTGAAACCATGATTCATCGATGAATTTAAAGAATACATAACAAGCGTTTTTGCGATCATAGTTAGAGTTAGGTTAGGTTAGGATTTGAGTTAGGTTTATGGTTACGCTTAGGGTGACAAATTCTTATTTTCCATTGTCTTCTGGCTGTCTTATCTAAGTTCACATCTCTCAATCACTCTGAATTTTGACTTGCAAACTTTTGCAGAGAACTGACTTTGTGTTATAGACACAGTTCTCTCTCTCTCTCTCTCTCTCTCTCTCTCTCTCTCTCTCTCTCTCTCTCTCTCTTCTCTCGCTCTCTCTCTCTCTCTCCTCAGTTCTGCCTGCTTGCTGCCGGCCTTGATGGTGGACCGCCAGCTGACCAGGTCTGAAGCTGCTGTCTCCAGGTCTGCTGGGTCGACGCTGCCTGCCCTCAGGTCGCGCTTGCATACATCCTTGTAGCGTAGAGCAGGCCATCCTGTGGGTCTGGAGCCTGTAGCCAGCTCGACGTACAGCATGTCCTTTGGGAAGCGACCGTCGTATATGCGGCTGACATGTCCAAGCCAATGCAGGCGTGTTTGTGTCGGCATTATTTCAATCAGTCAAGATGAAAATATTATTTTGCGATGAAATTAAGTTTTAAATTGTAGCTGCTTGTTAGATATTGGCAGTATTACTGATGACTTCAGAAGAATTCTCAACACTTAGAATGAGATCGTTGATTTAAACTGGGAATAGCAGTAGGCTAACTCAGAATCTCGGAGTGTGCCATATCAGATGTGTCATCTGAAAAGTTGGTACTGAGAGTTTGCTGATGATTCTTTTGGAGTGTTGAGGTCAGTTGGAGTGTGTTCCATTTTGTACTATATAATAATAGCTCTCTGCTGAAGAACTTGTGGTCAGTTATATCAAAAGCCTTTGGAAAATCTATATAAAAAAAAAGAAAACAAGAGAGAGAGAGAGAGAGAGAGAGAGAGTTAGTTTCCATAAGCACGTCCTAAAGGGTGACAGAAAGGTGGCGAAAAGATAGAGAATGGCAGGCGTAGTGAGGAGCAGACAAGGCGTTGTAGGTTGATCAAAGACCTTACAGTAGTACCTCAAACTCTGAGATGTAATTAAACGACGAGGTAAGCCATTTTGTAACGTCATTGAACAAGTCCACTGAACAGTAACATTGAATGTGTGCTTCAGTAACAATTCTTAACCATGTGCTTCAGATATCTGAAGATCTCGTTTCGATTTCGCCAGACTGGGTGAGGGTCAAACCAGCATCAAGCAGCATCAACACTCTGACCATAATCCTACATTAAAATCATGACTGCGGGCCTCGCGCACTGTCGAGGTTTGTTGCGGTGGATGGCAGAAAGACTTGAAGAGAAATTATGTGTAAGCTTACACTGTGGACTAATTTAAACTACTTATGGAGGACTGTAAAGAGAAACATTCGATGGCTTTCAAAAGAAGAACTGTGCAAAACGTTGTAATCAGGGAAGTGACAGAAAGCTCCAGAGAAATTGGTGTCGGGTAAAAATGACAACTGGAAGTACATTGTGTTCAGTGATGACATAGTGACATGCTGTCGGGTGTTTCATACTGTGGTGTGGGTGGGTGATCTTTCCTTCCTTGCAGGAAAAACAACTCTAATAAGTACACCCAGTGCGTTGCAAGACCATCTTCACCTGTTTGTTCAGTGATCATTTCCTGTGAGACAATACCTTCTCGTATAAGACAACACGCCCATTCACTAGTTCCGTGAAACTGAACACTAGCAGCAACAGTAGCCCATTTGATCCTGCTGTGGTCAGCGTAGTCATCCAATCTCAGACCAAGTTGAAAATGTCTGAGCAGTTTTGAAAAAAAATCACGGCAACGAACTGCTGTTGTAGAAGACTCCAGGGCAACTCGTAGTGGACTTAAAACGAGGTACCTGTTTGGTATAATTTAGATTTTTGTTTGCTCTCTACTACGATCTGTGTGGCTTTTTTTCTGTTCAGAAGACCCACATGATTCGGTGTTGCAACCTCAGAACCCCAAAGAAGGCTAGGGAAAAGTACTTAATATTTCAGCTAGTGAGGCTTAGCTGAGCTGCCATTTCGAATGTCTGACAGTAATCAGATATGAGGTTGCACATCCATATGCGTATCTTACGATATGTAGACAATCGTCTGAAATCGTTTTGACTGACTGCATTCTGTCAGGTGACTGACTAGTTTCATCTTGAAGCAAAAGCCCTGAGAAGATGGAACAGGTGCGTTCATGGCATAGAGGGGCTTTGTGGTGACTGACCTTTCCCATCTTGAAGCGGAGACACTGATGGAGGTCGGCAAGGTCCCCCATTGCCTAGAGGGGTTGACACAGTGCACTGAGTTTACTGCTTCAATGAATTTAGTGGTAAAAGCTTTGCCCGGAAAAAGGGTCTCTATCAATCACTTCACTCCATCTGAAAGAGATGCGCACATGAAATGAATTCATGAAACAGCTCTGTTACACCTTTTACATAGGCCGCAACAAACAAACATCTATATAGCTATAGATTTCTAATTCTCCCCACCTGACCTCAAATTCGCTCTAATTCTCCCCCCACCTGACCTCCAAATTCTCGCCGTGTCCTCTCCCTAATTTGCCGCCCCCAAGACAAAAAATGCAGACACACACACACACACACACACACACACACACACACACACACACACACACACACATACACATGCAACCCTCTCTGTGCATCTAAATCTACTAGGAAATGAAAGACGAAGCACACTGATAAAGTAGAAACAGTTTCAATGATTTCACAAAATGTTGCCAAACATACGCAAAAATCTCAGTCACTACCACGCACTCCTATTACCACAACAGTCTGGAGCTGTTCACGATATCTCCTCAACCGGAAGTCCATATGATGTGGCCCTTAAAAAAAAAAGAAAGAAAGAAAACTGGATATGCGATTGCACTTTCACTCGTTTATTTTCGCCATTCTGTTTGAACACGCGGCCTGCATGTTATTTTTGAGAATTTTTTTTTAATTAGATGAGACCGTCACTTTGCCTACAAGAGCAAGAGGAAGGGGGCGGGGAGGGGGAAAGGGGCGAGCGAGACGTGAGGGAAAGTGGTATGGGCTTCAGAATGTGTGTGTGTGTGTGTGTGTGTGTGTGTGTGTGTGTGTGTGTGTGTGTGTGTGTGGTGCGTGTGTGTGTGCGCGCGCGCGCGTATTTTGGCGTGGTGGTGAATGGTATGATTGGGGAAAGAGACGAAAAAGGAAGACATGTACTCCAGATGCCAGAATATACTGAAGTAACGAGAATGGTCAAATTATGATCATACAGTTTGTTATTTAGACCATTGCTACCTCGGGATATACTGAAATTTGTAAGCATACATCTGCATTCATATCATAAGAATACCAGTAAGAACAGGAAAGTAAGTCGACACAAAATACAAAGAACATGGAGACTACAATTTCCTTTCTCTCCAGTTTTCCCTTTAAAACTTCTTCATGGATCCCATCCTCGCCTGTCGTCCCAAAGTTAAACATGAACGAAAAGTATCAACTCGGTCAGAAGTTCAACGAACACACTTTTCAGACTGATTGTAAGACATTCCTGTTTTCTCCGCCCATTTTATGCATTTACGAAAATAGAATGTTTGAACTCCTGAAATTATATGACGTGGAGAAAAAGGAAGAAAGAGCTCTTACGTCGGTTGACTTGCTGTACGTTTGTGGAGGATACGAGCATAACATGGTTTATTTCGTCAATGGCAGCATAGCTACTCGCATCTAAGCCCAACTTCCAATTTCACGGAATGTCTTTCTGTTCCGTTTTACGACGCTGTCTCAGAATGCAGATTCAGTTAGAAATCATGGATGCTGTGCATAGACTAATACTCCCAAAGGAGTGAGAGGAGAAAGGGGAAATACATTAGGATAACTTTGAAGGAAAAACAGCCAGAAAGAAAAGAAAGATTGAAAGAGAATGAATGATGTCTGAAAAAGGGCATTTCATGGAATGTTGGATTTCAGCAAATTTCTGACAATTTCATAGCAGAACTCAGAACGGCAACTGTTGGATTTGTTTTCTGTCCTAATCTTTCTGCATGCAAATATATCTGTATGTATGTTCCTCAAACACACAAAAACGCTTGAGTGCACACATTCACACATGCGCACACACACACACACACACACACACACACACACACACCACACACACACACACACACACCATGATGTATCATTCCATACTGTAATGGTCATATTCTTGGCCAGAACTTCGAGAAAAGGGTCACAGAATTGGCAGGGGGGGGGGGGGGGGGGGAGAAAGAGAGAGGATGGGGGTGGTGGGTGTTAGGGAGGATGAAGCAGGAGCCTCTGTTTATTGCGTTATCCTCTCCAGACAGCGAACCTCATGTAAACCCAGCCGCTGATGCAGAGACATTCATCTGCTCATAAGCCACCACACTCTCTTGGCCTCAGCATGGTACCCCGTTGTATCAGCTTCAGTCTTCCTACATCCTCAGGGGAAACATCGGAATCCTCTCAGTGTACTGTTTCCCCTGCCCACTCTCTCTAGGCATCGATTGACGTTGAGCTCCAGATGGTTGGTTTATTTTGTCACCAGGCCCTAATAGCAATGTGGACAAATGGACAAAAAGCACCAAGTAGGAGCAAAGAGACTCGCCCTCTGGAAAAGTAGGGCCCAGCTCTTTGATGGAAGTATTGGTACGAGACGGTGAGGTAGTAACAGGTTCGCTTGCGCGTGCACGCGCGTGCACTTGTGTGTGTGTATGTGTGTGTGTGTGTGTGTGTGTGTGTGTGTGTGTGTGTTGTGTGTGTGTGTGTGTGTGTGTGTGTGAGGGTGAGGAGAAGCACACACTAGACGGTTGGAAAGGATGAAGGATAGATGGATCGGGATTGAGAAGAGAGGTGTGTGTGTGTGTGTGGGGGGGGGGGGGGGGGGGGGTCGGAAACATGCATGGTGTGACATACCGTGCGAAAGAAAATGTGTATTTACGTTAGAACTAAATTATAGCCCATGTAATAAAAGTAGAAAGAAATCGTAACTTTTCACTTTTGATGGATCACGATGGCTGTTTTTTTTTTTAAAACCAACAGCCATACCACTGCAGAACATAGGATCTAAACTCTATACTGAGGCTGAAATAAGAACCATGTGTGCAGTGGGAGGATTCATTAACCCACAGAAAGATCAGAATGGGCAGAACGTAGACTCAGGCTCATGCAATGATCTCACCTTTCTGCGGTCTATAGAGCATACCGATTCTATCGAGCTGTGGTGCTTTTCTCAATATCGTCTTACACGGGAGACAGCCTAATATAACGATGCTTTGGCCCTTTGAAAAGTAAGAAAAAAGTAAGATGTGCGACTGCATTCGCGATATGTCACTGTTCCGTTTTGACACGCGCCCCCGCGTTTTGTTTTTGAGTACTTTTTTTTTCAAAAATAATTTTGTTTTCGTTTAATGCGACAGAAGAATGACCGGGATCAATCTCATGCAAGATTGTGTGTGTGTGTGTGTGTGTGTGTGTGTGTGTGTGTGTGTGTGTGTGTGTGTGTGTGTGTGTGTGGCTGTGACAGTGTCTGTGAGTGCTTCTGTGTGTGCGCGCGCGTGTGTGTGTGTGTGTGTGTGTGTGTGTGTGTGTGTGTGTGTGTGTGTGTGTGTGTGTGTGCTTGCGTACGTGGGTGCGTGGTGTGTGTGTGTGTGTGTGTGTGTGTGTGTGTGTTGTGTGTGTGTGTGTGTGTGTGTGTGACTTGGCTACTCTGGAACATTCGCCTTCAGTGCAGTTGTATGATGTCAGAATCAGCTTCTCTCTCTTTCCTAACTACACAAAAGGATGAATCGATTCCTATCAAGACAGCAGTTCATTTCATCAAATGACTTTCCTTGATAAGTTTTAATGGTGTTGGAATTTGATCTTTCCGTCATTTCTTTGCTCCTCTCATTGTAAAAAGTAAGGAGAGGAAGAGAGGGGCAGGGATATAGGGCAGGAGGAAGCATTACTGTTTAAGAGTTCTGGACAAAACCAGCCTTGCAACACACACACACACACACACACACACACACACACACACACACACACACACACACACACACACACAACACACACACACACACACACACACACACACACACAAATATATATAACACACAACACACACACACACACACACCACACACCACACGCTCTCTCTCTCTCTCTCTCTCTCTCTCTCTCTCTCACACACACACACAACACACACACACACACACACACACATCGACAAACACACACACACACACACACACACACACACACACACACACACACACACACACACACAAAACACACACACACCGACAAAACACACACACACACACACACACACACACACACACACACAGACACACACACACACACTCACCCCGACACACACACACACACACACACACACACACACACACACACACACCACACACACACACACATTTCCTGGACTCAGTTTAATTCTACCCATGAAATTCAGTCTCCCTCTGTGCACACAATCTTCAGGGGAACATTCGAGTTCTCTGTGTATAACCTCCACGGACCATCGTAAACAGCAAGTTTCACGCTGCTGCCATTCCTCCCAGGTTTAACCAGCTAAGAGCCTTAGATGCTCTGAGAGAGCTGAGAGAGTGTCACGGAGTACAAGACAGCGCAGAAATGGAAAGCTGGGGGGAGGGGGGGGGGGTAAGAAAACAACATGTATGGTTGTTCTTGTTGTATTTTTGTTGTAGTGTTGTTGTTTTTCTATGAGATCATCAGTGACCCCTTCTCAGCATTACTCACAGGCCCTTTGCTCAGCCACGCCCAATCTCGTTCTGTCAGTCTCAGCACCGGCTTTCCACACGGGAGCAAACAGAGTATGGTTTTCACGTGGTACCTCACCTGAGGAGACACTGCACTGCTGCTGAATCATCTGGGTAGTGTTCTGAAAGGCTCGGGGCGAGATGGGGCTGGTAACTATGGGGTGCTTAAGCAAGCAACTTCCCTCCAACCACTTCATCCTCCGGAGAAAAAACAATACTGTCATTTAACACAGCCCAGCCTTAAAAGCTTCTGTGCCGGCCCAGTTTGGTAAGCGTAGCAATTGATTGAAATGAATCACTGAAGGTGATTCGTATCTGGACAGACGAAGAGTGCCGACTCTGGTAACCAAGCTGAAGATTCAGTTTCAAACGGAGGCGTGTTTTTAAACTCGCTACACATTTCATAGATCACTCCTTCGCCATAAGCAAAGTCTTGCTCATTCACTAATGTAGTAGTATTAATTTTGTTCTCGTTGTTTTTTTAATCGAAAGTTTGAGAACTGTGACACAGCGACACAGCATAACCAAACAAAACTACACGACATAATTCGGGAAAGAAAAGTGAAATCTAACACGAAAAGAAGGGCATTGCGCGCCATTCTCTCTGCGCATATAGGTCAAGCTTTCTCTCTGCGCATATAGGTCAAGCTTTCTCTCTGCGCATATAGGTCAAGCTTTCTCTCTGCGCATATAGGTCAAGCTTTCTCTCTGCGCATATAGGTCAAGCTTTCTCTCTGCGCATATAGGTCAAGCTTTTGTTCAACCTCTCTGAAAGAAAAGCGCTCCGATAATCATCCACAGCCCAGATTCGCCGTTCCCACGAGCGAAGAACTAAACGCACTTTTACCTTACTCCATGTGTTCGTAGTGGCACAATGATATGAAGTCCCAGAACCATTAGGACCCACAGTAGCCTGGAGGTTTTCAGGCTATTTCGCCTGGGAGTGCACCAGCCAGAACGATACCTCGGTTTCAAAAGAGTCTGATGTGTGAGATAGTTTTGATTACACACGCGCATCCTTGTGTGAATACAGTAGAATTGGTGGTTCTGTTCTTCCTTTTGTGATTGTGGTCACTGGATATATCTGAAGAGGGCTTGGAAAAGGCGTGATCAAATTATAGTAAGTGGATACCCCTCGAACCTTGATAAGAACAGCATCACACACACACACACACACACACACACACACACACACACACACACACACACACACACACACAACCAAACACACACACACACACACACACACACACACACACACACACACACACGCACGCACGCACGCACGCACGCGCACACACACACACACACACACACACACACCACACACACACACACACACACACACGAGAAGAGAGAGAGAGAGAGAGAGAGAGAGAGAGAGAGAGAGAGAGAGAGAAAACATGCACAGAAGGGAAGAGGGAAAGGGGCAGAGGGGGTGTTAACTGGTAAAACGTTTTGCACAGCATGCTTTAGTTTAAGATTATCTCCTCCTGGGACCGAAATATGCACAGCAACACTTGTGTCTATCGTTAATAGATTTATATTGTCTAAATCTATTCACGCTCTTTTGGGAGCAACTGCAAAAAATCCTTAGCGAATTTAGGAGGTGGTGGATATTTCAGTTTCACACGCGCGCGCGCGCGCGCGTGTGTGTGTGTGTGTGTGTAATCAAAATTGTCTTGATTTCCTGTGTTTAAGAAAAGAGAGGTTGGAATTTCGTTCATAGCCACTTGAGCATGGTTTCAGCATATTTCGTTCCTGTTTTGTTGTTGTTGTTGTTGTGTTGTTGTTGTTGTTGTTGTTCTATGATTCACGGGCTCAATATTACGGAGTAACCGACGTTTCCTTTCCTTTCTTTTTGCAGAAATTATCGGCAGCAACAAGAAACTGAACGTCAATTTCCAAGATGGAGACGGGTGAGTGCAATGTTCGCCCATGTTCGTTTTATTCTTTCGGGGGGGGGGGGGGGGGGGGGGGGGAGAGAGAGAGAGAGAGGAGAGAGACAGACAGACAGACAGACAGACAGACAGAGAGAGACAGAGAGAGAGAGTAATTTGAATTTACGAGATTCCATATGATTACTATATAAATAGGCATGGATATCTTCCCCAAATCTTCTGTCTTTCAGTGTTTTCGCAGAGGAAGACAGAGAGACGGACAGTCAGACAGAACGACAGACTGAGATGAAATCCTGCTGCAGAGCTTGATCTCGTTCCCTTCTCTGGTTTCTGTTCGTCCGAGGCGGTTTTCTTGCTATTGGATTTTGTGTCTGTGTGTGCGTATGAGAGAGGCAGTGGGTGTTTTTATTTGCTTGTGTGTGTGTGTGTGTGTGTGTGTGTGTGTGTGTGTGTGTGTGTGTGTGTGTGTGTGTGAGAGAGAGAGAAGAGAGACAATGACAATGACAATGACAATGACAATTTTATTGAGTAAACAAACAAAATGTTCATTTCAAGGGGATCAAACACAAAAATCTATTTAATTTTGTAACAGGTCCTACGTTAGGTGATATTGATTCTCTCTCTCTCTCTCTCTCTCTCTCTCTCTCTCTCTCTCTCTCTCTCTCTCTCTCCCTCTCTCTCCCCCCCCCCCCTCTCTCTCCGTCCCACTCCTCTTCATTTTTCATTTTTATAGTTCTACTGTAGCAATATATTCCAGTATGTATTTTCTTTCCATATCAGATATCATTCATTCTGCTAGCTCTGCATTTCGAATTTCCGATCGTTTTTGAAATGCTTTACACAAAAACCGAGACAGCTGACTTACGGACACTTCATCGTCACAAGACATCACAAAGCCAATGTTGCCGTTTGCTCTATGGATAACACTGGCATCTTTTCTGAAAAGGTTATAAGCCTCACAATCAAACAACACATGAGATTCATCTTCAACATGCTGCTTACAAAGAGGACAGAGCAAGTGTCGTGGTGCAACATCTTTTCTGTATCGCAGTTTGTGAAAAAAGATGGGGGAAATTCCGAATCTAAACTTCGCATATATTTCTTTGTAGCATTTTGGGATACTATAGTCTAAGTATTTTTCGGTTTTCAACGTATGCTTGAAGCAGCTGTAAAATTCAAAACGATCTTTGGTTTCAATTTTGTCATGCCATATTTGTCCATATTGGTCAGTCAGTCTTTGTTTAAATAAAGACAGAAAACTTCTTACGTCACCAACATTATGTTGTTGCCAAACATCACCGAATCCGTTTACACAAAGCAATTGTTTAACTTGAAATGCCCACGTTCTTTTGCCCAACTCTTGTAAATAGTTTAACATAATATAGGCTTTTCTTGGCAACCTTGTGGCTGGCATGTTGCACACTCTAAGCCAGTAGCGGATGCATCTTTCTGCTGCCAGCACATACAAGGGATAACGACCGAGTTCCCCCAAGACCATACTATTCGGTGACTGCATTCCAACATTTAAATACCTTTTACATGCAAATAGGTGGGTTTTTTCAACAACATCGAGTTGTTGATAACCCCATATCTCTGCCCCATAAAGTAAAATAGGAGTAACTTGGGTGTCAAACATTTTGAAAAAAACTTCCCTGGGAACATCCCCTAGTTTCCAAAGGCACCTGAGTAATTGGCTAGTTCTGATCTTACCCTTCTTTGCAAGTTCTTCGACAGCGCATGTCAAGGATAATTTGGTTGTAAAATGTAGACCCAAATACTTATAACTGTTTACCACTTTAATATCTACATTTCCATATTTCCACTTTTCATTAACCCCCAGAAATCCCCCTTTTCTAAATACAATTATCTTAGTCTTGTCTAAATTTAGTTTAAGGGAGAAGTTATCAGCAAAACCTTTGAGGATGTCAATTTGTTTTTGTAGACCGACAGGGCAGTAGGAGGCGAGAGCCACATCATCAGCAAAAAGGAGAATTAGAATCTGAGTCACGTCGGGTGTTAGCTGAACACCGTGCTGACCATTCTGCGCAATCTCTAACGCCAGTTCGTTTATGAAAAATGAGAATAATGTAGGGGACAGGACACAACCTTGTCTCACCCCCGCATTGCATTCAAAAAAGTCTGTCATGCTACTGGGACATCTTACACACGATCTCACACAACGATACATTGTTTTCAGCATCCTTAACATTTTGCATCCAACGCCCATATTTCGAAGTACATTCCACAGGATATTTCTATTTACAGTATCAAAAGCTTTTTTAAAATCGACAAAACAAACATACAGTTTACCTGAATTTTTCAAAAGATATCGTTGCACAATAGCATACAAGACAAAAATGTTATCTGAAGTAGAGTAACCTGTTCTGAAGCCACTTTGTTCTTCAGCAATCTTTCCATTCCTTTCGGCCCAATTAACAAGACGATTATTTAATATTTTTGCAAACATTTTTCCAAGTATACATAATAACGAGATACCTCGATAATTGCTGGGATTATCGGTATCTCCAGCTTTGAATAAGGGCACAACGATTGCATCATTCCACGCACTTGGATATTGTTGTGTGTCGAATATATGATTAAATAAGTGCAAAAGAAAGGGCAAAGTTTGATCCAAGGAATATATCAACATTTCTGGCAAAATACTATCTGGTCCTGGAGCCTTGTTCTGCTTGAGAGACTGGACAACATGCCTTATTTCGTCCGTGTCGATCGGTTTATCCAACTCCTCTATATATTCGTTGTTGTCCCCACTGTCAGTCGCAATATGTTCTACGTTTTCATTTGCTTTGAACACAGACTGGAAATGATTGCCCCATTCCTCATCGGTGATATTTGGTTTGCATTGTGCTTTACGATTAATGCTTTTTACTTCTTTCCAGAACTTACTGGAATTCTCTTTAGCCTTTAAAATAAGAGTTTCAAGTTTTTTTTGTTTAAAAATTTTTTGTTTACTATTGAGTAAACGTCTATATGTAATTCTACTATCAACATACTTAAGCCTTAACTGGTTTTGTAATTTCTTGACTTTACAGCGA
The DNA here is from genome assembly GCA_033310375.1 of Conus canariensis. Classification (NCBI taxonomy): domain Eukaryota; kingdom Metazoa; phylum Mollusca; class Gastropoda; order Neogastropoda; family Conidae; genus Conus; species Conus canariensis. The sequence continues at coordinate 21,395,452 of CM065715.1, forward strand.
GTGAACATCCTCCAGCAACGTCTCATTTCTTTTTTAGCTGTTCTGCACTCGTAGTCGAACCAACTATTGGATTTAGGGCCGCTGCTGATTCTACGTTTCATGCATTCTGCCGCCTGAAGTAGTCCTTCATTTAGACACTTCACTGCTTCGTCAACTGACACTGTCCTGAGATTTATGGTGGCTTTGTTCAGAGCACATTGAAAATCATTGCTATGTATGTACTGGCAAAATAGCTCTTCCTTATCTTTGTCCCAAACAATTTTCTCTGTATATGTTACTGTACACTCATCGTCCTTGTTTCCATTACAGTTTATACTCAATACTATTGGCATATGCTTAGAGTTGAACATTTCGCCCACTTTTATTTGCATGGTTTTGTGATTCATTTCTTTTGAACAAATAAAATAATCTATTACACTGCTGCCAGTCGAACACACATATGTAAATTTTCCCTCTTCGTCCCCGGCACAAACTCCGTTCAAAATCGTTAAATTGCAAACAGCACAGAGCTCGAGAAGAACACGACCAAAGTGGTTAACAGTTTCGTCCTGAGATTGCCTCTGCTCACATAAATCAGACTGGATAAAGTCATTATCATCTTCTGCTTCACATGAAGTAGCATTTAAGGAACCAGTCCTTGCATTGAAATCACCACACAATAAAAACTCGTACGGTTCGTTTTGAGACTGGACGTAATCAAGAATACATTCTTCAATCACGTTTATACTGGACCTGAAGGGAATATGGGGCTGTCTATAGTAAGGACTGTCAGGGGACATACATAGGCACCGCACAATATCAAATGATTTTTGTTCATTAACATGCTTTTATCGAACTCTATAACCACAATATTATCTTTTGAAATGTCTGATGATTTGATAAAAACCTTCAGAGATCGTTTCACTAGAATCAGTACTCCCCCGCTACACCGACCCTGTTGTGAGAGCTTTACTGCTGGACTCATAACCTGAACAAAGTTGGGGAAACAGTCAAGGTCAGTTTGGTACTTGAGAAATGTTTCTGTAAAACAAATTATATTCAAATTTTGATACGTACTGTATGAAATCTGACTCGGACAGTTTTGAAAGAAGACCTTCGACATTCCAGTTCAGAATACAAATTGTCGGATCTTTCCTCAATGAAATATTAGTAGTTTCTTGTCTATTTTTCGTAGAGCTTTCGAAATGGCTACCATTGCTTGCAGACTGTAATGCCTTTCGCTTTTCAATGTTATTGGGCACTGGACGGCGGTTGCTGCCATTACTGAAGCGAGGTTGTACACGGTCCCCACGCTTCATGTCATCGTGACGTTGGCTGGAGATCGCGTGTCCTTCGCCGGCTGCCTGGCGTCATTTTTTGGGTTGTTTTCTCAGCATCGTGTCGATTCGCTCTTGGCCGTGACCCTCGGTTTTCCTTGGAACTTGACGATCCCGCAGAGTCATGGAATACGCTGACGCTGACGATGTTCCTGCAGGGTGAATGGGTTGGATGTCCGTTTCCTGACCAGGAGATCGTCCCCCACGTCCAAACCCCCGTAGAGAGTTCCTTACCTTGCCTCCGTTAGATCTGGTTCCACCAGATCCCCTGCCCCTGGTGTGAGCGTGTGGTCCTGTAGAACTGCTAGGCGACTTGTAGGAGT
>CM065715.1:21407090-21409590 GCA_033310375.1 Conus canariensis
GCGTTCTTCATCGTGAAACAAGCAGTGTGTACTGACTAGTCGAACCACTTGACTACTGCAGGATCTTAAGGGGATGCTGCACACGCAAGAAACCAGTCGGTGCTCTCTCAACCTGCTCAAGGCACATGCTGTATGTTTAAAAACTTGCTCTACAGTGAACTAGCCCGTGGCAGGGGGAGGAAAGGGTGTGTGTGTGTGTGTGTGTGTGTGTGTGTGTGTGTGTGTGTGTGTGTGTGTGTGTGTGTGTGTGTGTGTGTGTGTGTGTGTGTGTGTGTGTGTGTGTGTGTGTGAGGGAAGGGGTGATTAAGGGATGGGGACACTGTGAATGTGGGTTATGTAGGGGGTTAGGGAAGTGATGTGGTGCAGCTGTGCTGTTGTGGATGAAGAGACAGGAGGCAGAAAGAACTAGGAGGTAGTGGGAGAGGGTAGGTGGGGAGAGACAGGGGGAAGCGATGAGAGGAGGGAGAGTGTCGCCCAGTCATTGACTACAGAAACCAACTGTCAGTGGAAACTGGGCTTGTCTCATTCGGCTTTGTAACTACCAGCTCGGAACTCTGGTTGAATGTTCATGTTCTACACCGATATTTGTTAGAATACCAGGTGCCTGATTGTGAAATTCGGGTGCATTTTTCGGGTGGAGTGTCACAGTACGGCGTCACGTATGTTTTCGTAAGCATGTTTACCTACTAAATTGGATTCCCATAAACCACTTTGTCGTACATGTCTGTCTGGGTCGCCCTGTCTTTGTTTTGCTTTGTTTTGTTTTATCTACGTGCGGCATTCCACTATACACAGCGGAAGAGAGATGAATCACCTGGTTTGTAAGACTAGCACCTACACGCTTTAATTAAAGTTAGTGGGAAGGTCGCAATGACGAAGGAAAAAAAATGAAGACGAAAGAAGAGATGTCCCATGAGAGACTTGAATCAAGAATCTGATACCACGTCGCTACATATTGCAGAAGCGATGTGCCCCGGGCCATTCTTCCTGTATGTGTGAAAAGGAATGTTGTGTAAGATTGATGGCTCCAACGAGGCCGCAGAGCTGTCGTCGCTAATAGGAACGATTCTCGAGGGAACCAAGAACTTCGAACAGTGAGCTCTGCGATGCTGTGGACAGATTCGGCCTTCGGCGTTCTGGTATCTCTGGTCAGCAACAGTCCATCAGAACGAGGGAGGAGGAGGGGGTGGGGGGCTGTTTTATGGGAACTGGTGGCTCATGACTGGATACGTTTAGTGGGAACTGGTGGCCCATCACTAGATACATACTTTTAGCGAGAACTACTGACTCTCTATTGGATATACACTTTCATTGGGAATTAGTGGCTCATTATTGGATATACACTTTCATTGGGAACTAGTGGCTCATTATTAGATATACACTTTCATTGGGAACTAGTGGCTCATTATTGGATATACCGTTTATGGGAACTAGTGGCTCATGATTGGATACGTTTCATTTGGGAACTGTGGCCCATATGATACATACTTTCATGGGAACTACTGCTCTCTATTGGATATACACTTTCATTGGGAATAGTGGCTCATTATTAGATATACACTTTCATTGGGAACTAGTGGCTCATTATTAGATATACACTTTCATATGTGGTCAACTAGATATACATTATTGGATATACATTTCATTGGGAACTAGTGGCTCATTATTGGATAACACTTTCATGGGAACTAGTGGCTCATTATTGGATACCACACATTTCAATGGAACTAGGCTCATCATTGGATCCACACATTTTAAAGGAACTAACGGCTCATCATTGGATCCACACATTTTAAAGGAACTAACGGCTCATCATTGGATCCACACATTTAAAGGAACTAACGGCTCATTATTGGATCCACACATTTAAAGGAACTAACTATGGCTCATTATTGGATCCACACATTTTAAAGGAACTAACGGCTCATCATTGGATACATACTTTTAAAAGGAACTAATGGCTCATCATTGGGTCTACACATCTTAAAAGAACTAACGGCTCATTATTGGATTCATACTTTAAGGGAACTAGAGGCTCATCATTGGATACACACTCTGGGGGAAGTAGAGGCTCATCATTGGATACACACTTTTTTAGAGGAATTTAGTGGCTTATCATTGGATACACACTGTTCATTTGAACTAGTGGCTCATAATTGCAAACACTGCTAGTGGGCACTAGAGGCTCATTAATGTAAAGATATCTCAAGTGAGAACTAGGGGTCGTTATTGAATACACACTGGTAAGGGGAACTAGTGGTACAGCATTGCATCCATATTTTGACAGGACCAAGCAGCTCATCACGTTTAATGGGAGCCAGTGTCTCATCACAGGATATGCACTTTTGGTAGAAACAAGTGGCTTATCATTGCACACACACTTTCGAAGACATGCGCGTAACTGCGCGCAAAGACACAATCCTATGGACTCTCTCTTGCACGAGCGCAAACTCGCTGACATACGCATACACACATACATGCGCACGCGCAGCACATTTTG
>CM065715.1:21414590-21417090 GCA_033310375.1 Conus canariensis
CAAATGTTTTATTGGGGGGTAAAATGGATGCAGTGAAAACATTTTTTACACCATGAACAAACAAGAGGCAGACAGACAGGCAGGCAGGCAGGCAGGCAGGCAGGCAGGCAGGCACGCACGCACACCGCACACACACACACACACACACACACACACACACACACACACACACACACACACAAGAAAAGAGAGAGAGAGAGAAGAGAGAGAGAGAGAGAGAGAGAGAGAGAGAGGAGAGAGACTTTTGACATTTTGACATTTTATTGTCATTCTTTTCTCCCGTGAGAAGGGGATCTTGTATCTAACAAATGGCAGGGTAATTTCGACCCCCCTCCCCACCGCCGCTCCCTACTTGCCGCTTGTGACCTTCACCTTCTTCCCCTTGCCTTCACTCTCCTTTGAAGCAAATGAATCAGTTTTAGACTGCATATCCCCCCCCCCCCCCCCCCCGTCCCTGCAAACACGTCTCCCCACCGCCACCTTTCTTCCCTTCACCCCTCCCATTTTTTCTTCAAATTGTGATTTACTGGTGAGGCAAAATGTTCATATTTTCTGACGGTTAATGTTGAAGAGTTCAATAGGGTCGGTCGAATTATTTCTGTTCGTTAATAAACGAAAAGTCACTTGAGAACGGGAGCCTGCAGATGCATACATATACATCTGCGTACAAGCATGTGTGTGTGTGTGTGTGTGTGTGTGTGTGTGTGTGTGTGTGTGTGTGTGTGTGTGTGTTTTCTGCATAACTATCGCCAATACCTCCTCGCAGGAATGTAAACGCCCCCTTCCTCCATCCCCATCTCCAGTCTCCTCCTCTGGACACTCCCCATCCTCCTCTTTACTGTTTCGTCGCTGTCCTCTTTTATATGTAGGCCTGTCAGACTGCACACAGTCACAAGTGCCTGCATGCAGACATATGCGCACACATTTTCACGCGCACGCACACATACACACACACACACACACACTCTCTCTCTCTCTCTCTCTCTCTCTCTCTCTCTCTCTCTCTCTCTCCTTTCTCTCTCTCATTCTCTCATTCTCTCTCCTCTCTCTCTCTCTCTCTCTCTCTCTCTTTCTCTCTGTCATACACATGCATGCATGCACAGATGTACACAAGCATGCACTAACATGCACACACGCGTGATCGCGCACTCACACACACCACGCACACCACCAGCACACACCCACACGCACACACCACACACACACCACCACACAACACACCAGCACACACACACACACACACACACACACACACACACACACACACACGCACACACACCACACACACACACACACACACACACACACACAACACACACACACACACACACACACACACACACACACCACACACACACACACACACGCACACACACACACACACACACACACACACACACACACACACACACACACACACACACACACACACACACACAATTCATTTGCACGCGAACTTGAGAATAAACTGCTGGCAGCTTCCCATTTTCCCATCACCGAAGCCATTATTCGGGGAATTGCGCCATCTCCCTTGAGAGAAAAGGACGTCACAATCGACTCGGTCCTTCGTCCGAAACTGATTGCTCCATGGAAGTCAATGTGCCGTTGACGGGCTTGTATTACGAACGCTGTGAATTTCAAGGCGCGAGGCGAAGAGGTTGTGATGAGCTGGGACGCCGTATTGAAAAGCATCCGACAGAGAAACTGATGGTCGATTGATGACGTAAGTAAACTATGAGTCTTTCTTGTAAGCCATGGACCAAAGCTTTAATTCTGATTCTATAATCGGTGTAACTGATTTCATTCTGGAAAAGGATGGAATATTGTTATTTATCCGGATGTCGAACATTGTGAAGGTTACGTGAAAAGAAATTGAGTGTGCTCTCGTTATAAAGTACATGGAAGGTAGTTTTTTAAAAAAAGGCTGGAAAATAATTGTATCATACCCATAAAATACACTGGGACCGTAAAGTGCAGTATCATAAAACCACGGCCATCTTCTGTATTGTTATTGTTCTCTCTCCCCCCTTCTTCCCTCGCTCCTTCTCAAAATCATATAAGTAACCCTTTGGAGGAAGTGGAGGGTATTCACAAAGAAACTTTGTGCTACAAAGCCAGAATCAACTCTGATACATCTGACATTCTCAAGACATTTAACAATAAACAGAATCAAGTAAGTGTTACGCAAAGACTTGATAATGTCACTGGGGGAAAAAAGCAAAAGATTATCATACAGACTTCTCCCAGCTGTATAACATTTGCCAGGGTTATAACATGTACGATATGCAAACATTCCAAACCGACTTTGGTTTCAAGCTAGATCCTGGAATAAACTTATTTTGACTATCTGTAAAGGTTGGACTTTCAATGATAAAATGTAACTCGTCTCCCGTCACATTCATTTCACAATTACTTCAAATGCGCAGATATGACACATTCCAACTTCGACTGGTAATTTGCAAATGATAATTTGAACTCTGATGAAATTATGACACGATTA
>CM065715.1:21422090-21429590 GCA_033310375.1 Conus canariensis
CGTCTGCTTTCACTCCACCCTCCATTTTCCATTCCGCTTCATTTTTGTTTTCTTTCAGAAAAGTCGCTATCTTTTGCACAGTACATGACATTGTCAAGAATCATTGACTTTGACTGAACAGATCTTGATGTTTGATTCAGCTTGGGAACCTTGGCAACGATGAAGTGATTTATTGAAGGTGGCTTAATTTGGGAGGGACTGCCTGTGACCTGTAGAGTGTAGGTTGGGAGTCTGTTGAAGTAGGCTTTAGACTTTTACGAACTAGCTTGTGTAGATTGTCCTCATACTGCAGCTCTCTCCCTCCCTCTCCCCACTGTCTGTCTGTCTCTGTCTCTGTCTCTCTCTCTCTCTCTCTCTCTCTCCTCTCTCTCTCTCCTCTCTCTCTCTCTCTCTCTTGTCTTTTATCATCACCTTTCTCACTGCCTTTGTCTGCAAAATGACTTGTTTATCTCTGTGTTGTTCAAACAAACATAAATAACCAGGCCAACAGACACAGCGGCCCCATTGACCTCCCATTATTCTTACAACGTGTATGATCACACTAACTCCCTTTCTTTTAGCTCTCACCCCCCCTCCTCCCCCCCCCTCCTCCCCCCCCTCCCCCCACACCACCTGCACACACATGAGCGCAAGAACCCTTCTCTTGCAAACAGGAGGATGTCAAGGTCTGGACATTGTCACCGAGCATCACTTTCTGAATTCTCCTCCATCTACTAGACTTTTTCCTCCCCTTTTTCTCCTCCCCTCCCTGTCCCTCCACCCCAGTCACCGTCGTGTTTTCCTTTTCTGTCGCGTTTCTGCAGGCAAGTTTCTCTTCCCTTCCCCTCTTCCCTCTCCCCCCTCCTTCCCTTCTTACCACTCTTATTTCTCAACACTTGAAAAAGGCGTAGATCTCTGAACGGCAAGTTGCCAACTGAGTGTGACGATGGGCCCTCTGATCATGTCTTTTCTTAAGAACTCCACCCCTCCCCACTCCCTCCCATCCCACCTCTCCATACCTCTCCCTTGCCTGCCCCCCCCCCCCTACCGCCATCCTCCAGCCCCTCTCCCACTACCTACTCTCCATCCCACTGTAGATGCTTCATCGTCCCTAGCAAGGTACGTCAGTTTGTTCAGAGAAAACGATTTTAACAAGACATATCTCGGATTTTGATCTTCAGCTTGGGCACCAAGGGCACATAATTTATAATAATAATAATATTGTAAAAAAAGAGTTATATCTGGAAGGAACTGCTTGTGACTTGTGATGGTTTGGTCTGAAGAATACTTAAGTAGTGTCTGTGACTTTTGAAGAACCGGCTCATGGAAGTTGAGCACATTAGTTGCTGTCTCATGAAAGTTGTGTACGTGAGTTGCACGCTCTCTCTCTCTCTCTCTCTCTCTCTCTCTCTCTCTCTTTTCTCTCTCTCTCTCTCTCTCTCTTCTCTCTTTGTGTCTCAGTCTGTCTATGTCTGCCTGTCTGTCTGTCTGCCTGTCTATGTCTGCCTGTGTGTCTCTGTCAGTCTGTCTCTGTCTCTCTCTCTCTTCCTCTGTCTCTCCATCTCTTTCACAAGGTTTTATTGTGCCAATATGAATAACGTAGTAAACAGATGAAGCATTTCCCTCCCGTATTTTTCGCCTGCAGACACATGCGCTAGAAAAGTACAACAAAACAAAACAAAACAAAACAAAACACCCTCAAGGATGTTGGCTTCTAAGAGCTCTGTCCTTCTCTCCATACACCCCTGCTTCCTCAACCTGTTTGCCCTCTTCATCCCCTTCCTCTCCCCCAGACCCCCTCCTTCAGGGGTTTCTGTCTAATTCTACCTCACCTGGACCCACTCTCTCTTTCAAACATCGACTGACCATGTTTCGTTGGCCATGTAACTCGCTAACTGGGTGCGAGAAACGCCCTGGGGTTATCGATTCAAACTGAACCTTTCTGATGGTGAATCGTCAGCGTTGTGTTGAGACTGGGGATTCAGAGAAGCGGGCAAGGAACAGACAAACAGTATCGACGGCCTGGACGTTAGTCCTCTTCTGCCACCACCTACTACATCATCTAACCTGTCCTTTGTCAGTCCGAATTGACAGCCACTCACAAGCTCAAAACTAAAGGCTCTACGCTATGTGTTCTGGACATGAAGCTGGTTAACTGAATACAATGATCGGGATAGGATCACAGATATTCAACAAAACAGGTCCCTCCTCCTCTCTCTCTCTCTCTCTCTCTCTCTCTCTCTCTCTCTCCTCTCTCTCTCTCTCTCTCTCGTTGTGTGTGTGTGTGTGTGTGTGTGTGTGTGTGTGTGTGTGTGTGTGTGTCGCGCACACGCGCTCACTCTGTCCTCTCTCTCTTTCCCCCACCTTTTTTCTCGTTCATGTACAAACACACACACACACACACACACACACACACACACACACACACACACACACGCACGCACGCACACACACACACGCATGCGCGCACGCACGCACGCACGCACACACACGCACAAACACACACAGTTTCCACTCTGACGTCTTCCTTTCCCCATTCATACGAACACTGACATGAGAATAACATGCTTGCAAGTCTAATATAGGCCTATCAGAGTGCAAACAGTCACAAGTTCCTATGTGCAAATGTAAGCGCGTAATGTACACATGCGTAAACACACACACACACACACACACACACACACACACACACACACACCGCGCGCGCACACACGCGCACGCACACACACACACACACACACACACACACACACACACACACACACACACACACACACACACACACACACACCATTACACAATCCGTCTGTAATCACTTTAAGTGGGAAGACGTTAAATTGAAGAACAACACACAAACACACAAACACACACACACACACACACAAACACACACACACACACACACACACACACACACACACACACACACACACACACACACACATTGATTGTGAACTAACGAAACCCTTTTTGAATGGTGTTATACCAAGTGCTGACACTGGGCACGTTAATGTGTTTGACTTTTTAGATTCGTTGCCAGTTGTTTCTCTTGTTAAATTAACGAGTAACCTTTTGCAAAGTCCATTAAGGAACATTTTATAATCATAATCGTAAGTTAGATTACTTTAGTTATTTTTCTCTAATTTTTCATAGTTACTGTCCTATAATTCATCTATCCTTTATTTTTGTTCTATGTAACCACATCGTCCTCTTCTCTCCTTTTATGATAATAGTCTGAAATTGTAAACACTATGTTATTTAGACGTCTGCAATCACCTATATGTGTGACGAGACGTAAAACAGAATTCCTTCCTACACACAAACGCGCGCGCGCGCACATGCACGCACGCACATGCACACGCACACACGCAGGCACGAAGGCACGCACGAACACACACAAACACACATACGCTGACTTCATCCACACGCGAACTTGAGAATAAACTGCTGGCAGCTTCCCATTTTCCCATCACCGAAGCCATTATTCGGGGAATTGCGCCATCTCCCTTGAGAGAAAAGGACGTCACAATCGACTCGGTCCTTCGTCCGAAACTGATTGCTCCATGGAAGTCAATGTGCCGTTGACGGGCTTGTATTACGGAGGGCAGTGAATTTCAAGGCACGAGGCGAAGAGATTTTGATGAGCTGGGACGCCGTATTGAAAAGCATCCGACAGAAAAACTGATGGTTGACTGATGACGTAAGTAAACTATGAGTCTTTCTTGTAAGCCATGGACCAAAGCTTTCAATTCTGATTCTATAATCGGCGTAACTGATTTCATTCTGGTAAACGATGGAATATTGTTGTCATACCAAAGCTTTCATTTTTGATTCTATATTCGGCGTAACTGATTTCATGCTGGTATAGGATGTACTATTGTTGGCATTTACCCAAATGTCAAAGATGTAATGGTTACGTGGAAAGAAATTGAGTGCACTCTCCTACAAAGTCCACAGAAAGTAGGCAGAGTGTAGAAAATAATTGTGTGATAGCTATAAAATGCACTGAGACCATACAGTGCAGTATCAGAAAATCACGGCCATCATCGTCTGTATTGTCACTGTTCTTTGTGTCTGTCTGTCTGTCTGTCTGTCTGTCTGTCTGTCTGTCTGTCTCTCTCTCTCTCTCTCTCTCTCTCTCTCTCTCTCTCTCTCTCTTAAAACAAAATTCAGATAAGTAGCCCTTTTGAGGTGTTGGAGGGTGTAGACAAAGTTTGCTCTGCAAAGCCAGAACCAATTCTCAAATATCTTTTTTTTCAATATGTTTAACCATTAAGAGAATACATTAAGTAAGTGTTATAGAAACGCCTGGTAATGTCACTGGAAAAGAAACAAAAGATTATCACACAAACTTTTCGCACATGTATAAAATCTGCCTTAGTTTAAACCTAGAGTACTTGTGCCATTTTAGACACGTTAGACCTTTGAATAAACTTATTTCGAGGATCATTGAAGTTTGGGCTTTCAGTGATCAAACAAAACTTCGTCTCTAATCACTCACATTTCACAAGAATCTCAAACGCGTGTAAAATGCATGTACATATACATGAACGTGCGCACTTGCACGAAAACACACTGGCATACACACACACGCTCACTCGCGTGCGCACTCTCGAACACAAGTACACATTGTCTTTCTTTCACTGTCTAGACATCTGTTAATATCACCTCAGTTACTGAATTGTTCAGACGCTGATGCTTCCAAGATATAGTTAAAATATAGTGTTCGTATCTCTTTTTGTTTACTCTCACATGTCCCTCGCTGCAACGTGAATGAAAGAACATAAAGCAGAATAACTTTGGAAAAGAAAGTAAATAAAGGGAAGAAGAGGTTTTTATGCAGAAAATATGTGGAGGATTTGTCTTGAAGTCTTGCTTTTTTTTTTGTTTCTTTTTTTGCTGTCATGCATTTGTGTTGTTTTTGTTAAAAAAAAAAAAAAAACTATATCACCAAGGGCTGTTTGATATTAAGGCCAGTATTCCAGTGTCTGTTATCAATGAAGTAGGTCAAACAAAGTGGAAATCGATTCCATCCACAAGGCTGTAAATTATGACTTTGTCTCCCCACTTATCTCTGGTGTTGGATGCTCTCTTCCTCTCTCTCTCTCTCTCTCTCTCTCTCTCTCTCTGTCTCTGTCTCTGTCTCTCTCTTTCTGTCTCTCTCTCTCTCTGTCTCTCTCTCTCTTTCTTTGTGTGTGTGTGTGTGTGTGTGTGTGTGTGTGTGTGTGTGTGTCTGAAAATGACTTGTTTATTACCATGTTGTTCAGACGGATATAAACAGCTATGCCATCTGACCCAGTGACACAAGTGGCCTCCCTATTTTCTAAAGACGTCTTTGAGCACACAACTTTCCTTTCCCCCAGCCATCCCTCTCCCTCCTCCAAAACATTCCGCCCCTACCCTCACTGCCGGCGTTCTTGGAGAGAAGTAGAGGTCAAGAAGTCTACATTCTCACCGATCATCATCTTGTGAATTCGTGTCCTTCTACCAGACACTTTACTCACCATCTTCCCCCCTCTCCCCATCCCTCCATTTTGATCATCCTGGTCCCTTCTTTCTTATCGTGTTCTTCCAGCCGATCCCCTCCTTCTTCCCCAAGAAACGCTCCGAACCTCACCCTCACTGCCGTCTATCTTTCTCTCCAGTTTAACGAGGTGTAGATCTCTGACACACAACACAGTAACTGCGTTCAACGATTGACTTTGGATCATAACTTCTTCTAAAACCTTTTCCCCTCTCCACCCCACCTCCCACTCCACCCTAGTACTCCCTTCGTCCTGTTTCTACCTCCACCACCCTTCCGCCTTGTCTGCCGTTGTGTTCCACTTCCCCTACTCCGCTATCACCCCCCCCCCCCCCCCCCCCCCATTGTCCATCCCATTGTATTTTTGTTTTCTGTCAGAAACTCCAATATCTTTTGTACAGTACTTGCCATAATCAAGAATCATCGGCATCAACAAATCGTGATTTTGATTGAGCTTGGGAACCTTCGCGAGAGTCAGTTTATTGAATCTGGTTTAATTTGAGGACTTTGATGACTTGCAATGTTTAGGTTGAGAGTCTGTAGTGTCTGTGGACGTTTGAAGAGCTACCTTGTGTAAATTGTGCTGATACAGTTACTCTTTCCCTCTCTCTTCCCATCCTCTCTCTCTCTCTCTCTCTCTCTCTCTCACTCTCTCTCTCTCTCTCTCTCTCTCTCTCTCTCTCTCTCTCTCTCTCTCGTCTTCGTTATCACTTATCTCTCTCTCGGCCTGTGTCTGCAAAACTACTTGTTTACCTTCATAAATATAAACATAAATATTTATGCCCACGACCCCATGGACCTCCCTATTGTCTGATGACGTGTATGAGCACACTACCTCCCTTCCTTTTGCACCGCTCCTACACACGTGCGCACGCATCCTTCTTTTGCAAACACGACGATGTCAAGGTCTGGACATTATCACCGATCATCACTCTCTGAATTCTCCTCCATCTACCAAACTCTATCCTCCCCTTTTTCTCCTCCCCTCCCTGTACCTCCACCCTAGTCATTCTCGTGCCTTCCTTTTTTATCGCGTTCCAGCAGGCAAATCTCCCTTCCCCTCCCCTATTCCCTGTCTTCCTTCCCCATCCCCGCTTACCGCTCTTATTTCTCACTATTTGAACAAGGCATAGACCTCTGAACCGCAACTGGCAAGTCAAGTGTGACGATGAGCCCTCTGATCATGTCTTTGTTTAAGAACAACACTCTTCCTCACTCTCTCCCTTTTCCCCCCTCCATATCTCTCCCTTGCCCACTCAACCGTCTTCGCCCCTCCATATCTCTCCCTTGCCCACTCAACCGTCTACCCCCCTCCATATCTCTCCCTTGCCCACTCAACCGTCTCCGCCCCTCCATATCTCTCCCTTGCCCACTCAACCGTCTCCACCCCTCCATATCTCTCCCTTGCCCACTCAACCGTCTACCCCCTTCCATATCTCTCCCTTGACCACTCAACCATCTACCCCCCTCCATATCTCTCCCTTGCCCACTCAACCGTCTACCCCCCTCCATATCTCTCCCTTGCCCACTCAACCGTCTACCCCCCTCCATATCTCTCCCTTGCCCACTCAACCGTCTACCCCCTCCATATCTCTCCATTGCCCACTCAACCGTCTACCCCCTCCATATCTCTCCATTGCCCACTCAACCGTCTACCCCCCTCCATATTTCTCCCTTGCCCACTCAACTGTCTGCCCCCCTCCATATCTCTCCCTTGCCCACTCAACCGTCTCCGCCACTCCATATCTCTCCCTTGCCCACTCAACCGTCTCCGCCCCTCCATATCTCTCCCTTGCCCACTCAACCGTCTGCCCCCCTCCATATCTCTCCCTTGCCCACTCAACCGTCTCCGCCCCTCCATATCTCTCGTTTGCCCACTCAACCGTCTCCGCCCCTCCATATCTCTCGTTTGCCCACTCAACCGTCTCCGCCCCTCCATATCTCTCGTTTGCCCACTCAACCGTCTACCCCCCTCCATATCTCTCGTTTGCCCACTC
>CM065715.1:21464590-21482090 GCA_033310375.1 Conus canariensis
GGTGGTGGTGGTGGTAGTAATGTATTATTACTATCATTTGTGTTATCATCATCATCATCATCATCATCATCATAATCATCATCATCATCACTACTGTTGCTACTAAATTACTTAACAATCCTTTAACCCCTCTCTTTTCTCTCTCCCTCTGTCGGTATTGTTACTATTATTGCTACAGTTACAATTACCACCTTTATTAGTATTATTATTACATGATTATACTACCATCATTATAAATGTTAGCAGTAGTTGTAGTAGTGGTCTCTTGTCTTCCCTCTCAGCAACCTTGTTTCCATCCCACATGCATTTTGCGCCGAATTTGAGGAGTTAAGTGACGGTCTGTTCGTTCTTCGCTTTCATTGTCTTGAATGTTGTTTGTCTTGTTTGAAGGAGACACAAGAGGTCCAAACGCGTTATGTGTGTTTGGTAACATGTTTATTCTTTCGTTTGACAGCACAGGAGTTCTCCTGTTTAAAAAAAATCCCGTTATCATTTGTTTCCCTTATCAAATTCTTGACTCACCGTTTACAAAGTCCATTCAGTAACTTTTCTTCACATCACTTCAAATGTTTATCTTAGAGCGCTCCCTCTATCTATTCTTCTCTTCCCCTAAGCACCATTCAACTTTCCCTCTAGCCTCTGTCAACACTTTTACCGTGAACAATTTCAATGACATATCTACAATTACACATCAACATGTGACGGGGCATTAATCAGAATCCCTTCCTGCCTGCGGTGCTCTGGAACGCAAGCATAGTTTGAAGGGAATCGATCCAATATCACGGGGAATTCCAGAGCCAAAAACCTCCAGGACGCTGGAGACAGGATGACGGTTACTACAGCTTACTGGCGAAGAAGGCCGGAGGGAGCGGGGAGCGGGTGGGTGGGGGTGGGGGAGGGGGTCCAGGGAGAGAAAAGAAGGCCGGAGGGTTTGGGGGGTTGATGGGGGGGGGGGGCGGGAGGGGGGGGGGCAGGCGCCGGAGAGCTAAGGGTACCGAGGTTTTAATTCAGTCTCGGTAGTTAGCTCGGGGGGAGTTGGGGGAGTTATTTGATTTCAGTGTCTGGCCCCGTACCGACGGCTGTGGCAGCTATTTCGCGTCGCTACGTGTGTGTGTGTGTGTGCTCTACTTTTTGTCTTTGCATAGGTTTCTCTGTCTGTCGATCTGTCTGACTGTCTGTCTGTCCTGCCTCTCTCTCTCTCTCTCTCTCTCTCTCCTCTCTCTCTCTCTCTCTCTCTCTCTCTCTCTCTCGCTCTCTCTCTCCCTCTCTCTCTGTGTATCTTTCTGTCTCTGTTTTCGTCTATCTGTTTGTCTGTCAGTCTTTCTTTCTTTCTTTCTCTGTTCTTCTGTTTGAATGTCTATTTCTGTCTCTTTTTGTTTGTTTACCTGTAGTCTGTGCCTGTCTCTCTCCATCTCTGCCTCTGCCTCTCTTTCTCTCATTCTTTCACTCTCCTCTCTCTCTCTCTCTCTCTCTCTCTCTCTCTCTCTCTCTCTCTCTCCTGCCACCTCTTTGTCTCACAGCTGTCTCTGTTCGTCTGTATAAATGCCTGTCTTTGTCTCTTTCTGTTTATTTGCCCACAGTCTGTCTGTTTATATGCATCTCTCTCTCTCTCTCTCTCTCTCTCTCTCTCTCTCTCTCTCTCTCTCTCTCTCTCTCTCTCTCTCTCTCTGCCAGTCTGTCTGTCTGTCCGTCTGTCAAGTCAAGTCAAGTCAAAATTATCTTTATTGAGGGTTAAAGAATAAGCTTTCCAGCTTTTTTACATCCTGCCCTCTGTCTGTCTGCCTGTCTGTCTGCTTCTCTCTCTCTCTCTCTCTCTCTCTCTCTCTCTCTCTCTCTCTCTCTCTCTCTCTCTCTCTCTCTCTCTCTCTCTCTCTCTGAAATAGAACAGAACGATAAACACGTACACAGACAGAACGTTGCTTTTATTCCAGCCATAGAATATATAAAAGGGGGAATCTTTGATAAAAGTACAAGGAAACAAAAATTCATTTAATGCTAGTTTCAGGACGCGTTTTCTTCTTGCCATCTAAAGCTACGGACTGCTTCGGGCAAACACGCATTAGATTCATTCCTGACCAGCCGCCGTGGCGAAGTGGTTAGCGTCGCGGACTCCCGGCTGGGAGGTCGTGGGTTCGGATCCCATCAGAGTCATGTGGGTTTTTCTGCTCCGACCGGCTCCTACCCAGAGTTGAGTTTGCTGCGGATTCAGTTGTGAAGACTGGGACCACACAGTTGAGTTTCATCCACTTAATGGATGCGTGTCTGAGAGTGTTGCTCAAATTTCCTGACCAACACTGCAGGTGCCTGTATCTCTCGGGCCTGGTTGACGCCAGGATATATTATGAAAGGAAGCGTAGAGTACAGCCCTGTCATGTAGTCTCAGACCGAAATGGAAATCCGTAGCATCATCTAAATCATCCTCATTCTCATCGATCAGCAAAAAAAAACAAACAAACAAAAACAACCCAAAATGTCTCAAATTCTGTGGCCCTTCATGCCCTGCTCTCATGGTGACGTCAGTTTCGATGTCTTCTCCACGTCTGTGGCCTTGGTTTGGTTCCGTCGGAGTCACCGGAATCGGCGGGTCCATGGGGGCTGTCGTTGGACGGACGTGGTGGGAGAGCTCACTCACGCCGGCTCCGCGACTAAGCAATTATTGTCGTCAGTAGGGGGCTTAGTAGGTGGTGTCCTGCGTATGTTAGATCAGAACAGGCGCCACTGAACACCACCGAAGTGACTCGGCAGCAGTGCAGTGTCTCCTCCGGTGGGTTGCTTCTTGACTTGACATTGACTGCTCCCTGTGGATTGCCGGTGCCGGGGCTGCGGCGGGGCCGATCAGGCTGTGGCTGTGGACGGGGTGTCGGAATGAGCGGCGTAGGTGCACTGCCTGTGAGGTGGCGCAGATGTCGGGACAGAAATAAATAATAAATAAATTCATTCCCGATTCACAAAAAATGTGCCGGTAGGACGGAAGAGAGGAGGAGGGGGGGGGGTGAGAGGTGGAGGCGGAGAGGAAAGAGGTGGTGATGGGGAATGGAAATAGTGTTACGTAAATCAGGATTGGAGGGATTCATTTGTCAGTAATCCCTCCTCCCTTCTGGGAAAGGGGAAGAACAGGGAGAACGGAGAGGGGTGAGGGGAGGGGGGGGGTACTCGGTTCTAGATAAATCAGGACCCAAAAGATTCATTCGTCTTATTCTGCCCTTCCTCCTCCTCCTCCTCCTCCTCCTCTTCCTCCTCCTCCTCCTCCTCCTCCCTCTTCTTACTGCCGTCATGCCTGTTACCTTAACCCCCCCCCCCCTCCAGCGCCTCCCCCTCACCTGCCCACCCCCGGCCCTATCCCTTCCTCAGCCGTTATATACCTGCCTCGTCCCCTCCTCCTGCTTATTGACTGTGGTAACTGATGAGCTGCCAGACACGACTGAAGCGGGTTGTTGCATGGTCCGCACACCACTGTGGCATGCAACTCCTGAACATGGAGCGCAGAGGTGAGATAGTGACGCATGGTGAAAAGACAAGGGAAGCGATGGAAGATGAGAGAGGAGGAGAGAGAGAGGCGGAGGTGGGGTGCGGAGACACAAACAGCGTGCACGCGGGCATGCAGTTATATGCACGCACGCACGCGTTCGCGCGCGCACACACACACACACACACACACACACACACACACACACACACACACACGCACGCACGCACGCACGCACGCGCGCGCGCTCGCTCGCACGCACGCACGCACACACGCACACACACACACGCACGGACGCACCCCCCCCCCCCACACACACACACACACGCGCGCGCGCGCACGCACGCACGCACACACACACACACACACACACACACACACACACACACACACACACACACACACACACACACACAAGCGCACGAACTTAAAAAGAGACAAAGAGAGACAGAGACAGACAGATAGACACACACTCAATACACATGCCGCTCAGAGAGAGAGAGAGAGAGGGTGGGGAGTGAGACAGACAACAGAGACAAAGAGAAAAAGAGAGAGGATGTTCGGGAATTCAAAATATTTTGTCATCTTTCTCAGTCTTAAGTCATCTTCCATGCAAACAAAGTTCCATGTTCCTGTAATTACGCTGTTGCCTGTGTGCGTCATGATTTGGACATATCCATCTTTTCACTGACGTAAACTGTCCTTGCATTTCTATTGTGTTGCTGCTGTTTTTCATGTTCTTGTTTCTCTCGTTGCAACGTCAGTATATGGGACATGAAATGCTTGCTGAACTGAACTGACAATGTTATTTATCCGTTTTTAAGACATGCACTGATCGACTCGCTCGCGTGTCTCAAGTTCGCCATGTTCTGGCGGAACGAATCAAAGGGACATAAAAGCTCAGTCTCTGGTGAACGACTTCCAGGAAGAGTCGTCTCCCTGTCTCTGGCAGATATTGAAGAAGTCTGGTACTACAGATCAAGCTGTTGTTTCCAGCATTTTTGTCCTGCAACTTTTGCTATTTTGTCCTCAGGGTTAAGATAAAGTGCTATTAAATACAAAGGTAATTTTAAGTGGGAAGGGGATGGTTGAGGGAGGGGGGTGGATGGGAGGACGAAAAATGAAAAGCTAGTCACCGGTGATGCGATTGGGCACAGTGAATCAAATGTGGAACAAAATGGAGCCTTCCGCAGCACAGGGGTATAACCATACAAACACCGAACTTTTAAAAAAATCATTTGAAGTGCACGTCACTCAACGAGCAAGTACGCATTACAGTGCGTCTTCGTCTGCTCATCAGCAACACCAGTGCATATGTGTTCAAGCTTTTTACTGCCCGTCTGATGTCTGCTGGAGCATGCTACGCGTTTTTAAGCGTCACTGGTCAGTTGTCTGGCTGTCCATCAGGTCGGTAGAAGAAAGGAGAAGGTGGTGAGAGGAGTGGAAGTGGGTGATGGGGGGGGGGGGGGGGTGGCACCGCAATGATGAACGCTGCACGAGTTGTCTCCACCTATGACGTTTCTAGGCTGATGCCTGTGTGGCGGCAAAGCTCTTCCCGACATTGGGAAATGTTGTTGGTCCACTTCTTTCTGTCTGCCCTGCCTTTACAAACGCATGCACATATATAATCAATACGCGTTCATTGGTGCGGACTGCAATTTGAGTACTGACTCCAGAATACTGACTTAAAAGCTCGTTCTCAAAAAAAAAAAAAAAAAAAAGAAAAGAAAATCGGCACTTTTACCTCAGCAAGTGCACCATATTTTTTTCTGTTGGGGAGGGGGGGGGGGGACAACTCTTCCCAGAACGCATTTTTTTTCAGAGAGCTACGATTAAACTGGCCCTTCACACACACACACACACACACACACACACACACACACACACACACACCTACGGTTTTGTTTGCAGTAGATTTAAAGCATCACCGTTCAGAACAGCAACAAATCGACCGACACATGCATGTTGCCATCAACCAGCATCTCTTAAATGATCCCGTCTGGTAACAACTGCAACAAACACATAAGATTTTGAGTAAAAACTCGAACTTTAGTGATTGGAAGTTTGGTAAAGTTGAGCAAATGGACATTCAGCTTATTGTCACTCTGGTTGAGTGGGCGAATTCATCTCTTTTTTTTTTTAAGCACGGTTAATCATGTAGGTTAATCATGTTATCTGGGTCTTAAGCATGAGTGCAGCTAAAATGTGTGTAAAGTTTTTTTCTTTTCTTTTTTTCAGAGTAAAAGAAAACCGTTTTTCTTCGCCTGAAGCAGACAATTATAATAACAACAATATTATTCGATGTGAACCACGTCCCACCTTCATAATGTGAAATGTAATATACATTTCTAAAATGACAATGAAAATAATGATAATAGTTATAAGTTACTACTACTACTACTACTACTACTACACCTACTACTACTACTACTACTACTACTACTACTACTACTACTACTACTACTACTATCATTATTATTCTTATTGTTAACATTATTATTATTATTATCATTATTGTTGTTGTTGTTGTTGTTGTGTGAGTGTGTGTGTGTGTGTGTGTGTGTGTGTGTGTGTGTGTGTGTGTGTGTGTGTGTGTGTGTGTGTGACAGAGACAGACAGACAGACAGACAGACAGACAGACAGAGAGTAGCGATTCCAGAAAAAAGATGTAAGTCACGTTGTGGCCAAAAGAAACTTACAAAGACGCATGCTTTCACTCTGTAACCATAGAGCAAAGACTGTGCGCCCTTCTCTTCTCACCCTATGCAATCCACAACATAACAGATATCATTCTGGACCAAATCCCGTTTGTTGCTGTTGTTACTGTTGTTGCTTTTCTTTTGATTTGTGTTGTTCTCTAGTGATGATGTTCTTGCACTTTGTGCTTTATTGTGTAGCTGTAAACACCAGGCTGGGAACCAGACAATGGTGCTGTGTGTGTGTGTGTGTGCAGGATGTCAGCTCTCCACCAGGCCTCCCTCATGGGCAGCACCGAGGTCATCAAGCTCCTCCTGGAGGCCGGATGTAGCGCCGAGGTCAAGGACAACAAAGGTGAGGGTCACACCCATGGCAAGACGATTCCGCGGAGATCGAATTGGTGGTCGATCCTCTGTTCGTTTGTTTGCTTGCTTGCTGGCTTTCGTTCTGCAGTCTGTGCTGATCACGTAGTAATCTGATGTACTGGTAAAATAGGTGTTTGTACATTTTTCTGTCTGTCTGTCTCTGTCTCTGTCTCTGTCTCAGTCTGTCTGACTGTCTGTCTGTCGTGTCTGTCTGTCTCTCTCTCTCTCTCTCTCTCTCTCTCTCTCTCTCTCCTCCTCCTCCTCCTCCTCCTCCTCTCTCTTCTCTCTCTCTCTCTCTCTCTCTCTCTCTCTCTCTCTCTCTCTCTCTGCGTGCTTGCGCGAGCGCGCGCGTGTGTGTGTGAGAGAGAGAAAGATAGAATTCATTTCATGCCATGTTGTTTTGTAGCCCAACCGACCACGAGAGACCTTTCCAGGGCCGAGAGAGAAAAACAGACAGACAGACAGACAGACAGATGCATACGCACGCTCGGCGGGCACATGTACACATAATTGTAGGCCTACACACATGCTCACACGTACAATCTTCCCCTGTATGACAGCCACACACCCCACCTCGCTACGATCCGCAAATAACATGACAAAGGAAGCCATCCTGCTTCTCAGCTGCAGGTTTTCGCCTGATTCTATTTTTCTTGAATGACAGCATCGATATATTTCAGTCTCCTGCGAGCTGCTTGCCAGATGTTGCTTTATCTAGTTCGGCTGAGGCGTGAAAAACCATCTATTTGTATTTCTGTCTGTCTCGATATCTGCCTCAACCCCAACACTATCTTCGTTTTTTTCCTCTTGATCCTGCCAGTCTTCTTCTTCTAGTCTCGCTACCTCTCTCTATCTCGTCTTCTCTCTGCTCTCTCTCCTCCCCCCCTATTTGTCGTGTTTTGTCCTGTGTTCGCGTGTCTTGTGTTGTCGTGTCTTCTCTGTCTCTGCTGTTCGTGCTCGTTTTTCTGCTGAGTGTGTGTGTGTGTGTGTGTGTGTGTGTGTGTGTGTGTGTGTTGTGTGTGTGTGTGTTGGTGTGTGTGCGTTTTGTGCAGACGTGTGTGTGTGTGTGTGTGTGTGTGTGTAAGAGCAGAGGGGTGGTGGTTTGGGGTGGGTGAGGGATGAGTGAGTACAGGCGGTGTGAGTCAAGGACAGAGAGAGAGAGAGGGGGGGGGAGAGAGGATGAGATGAGAAGAGAGGAGCGAAGAGAGAGAGAGAGATGGAGTGAGGGGGAGAGTGGTGGGAGGGTAGATGAAGTGTGAGTGTGTATGTGTGTTTTGTGTGCGTGCGTGTATGCCTCTCTCTCTCTTCTCTCCTCTCTCTCTCTCTCTCTCTCTCTCTCTCTCTCTCTCTCTCCTCTCTCCTCACGATTTTACGGGTATTTCTACTAGCCCGTGATTGCGCGCCTGCGTCTGCATTCCTTTCCAAATTGCAGACTGTCTCGTGTTCTGTGGAACATTTCTTACCTGTATTCTGCATAGTTGTGGAAGGGTGCATGCAGTCGAAGAGGAAGAAGGGGGGGATGCGAGGGCACAGTGTGCCTGTAGCGGCAAGGAGGGAGTGTGTATGTGGAGGGGCCAGGGGGGAGGGGAGCGGCTGGGAGTGGGATGGAGGGAATTAGGCAGCTGTGGAACAAAACAAAGAAATGTAGTGGTGTCATCACTCTGGTGTAGGAACACCCCCTTTCTTCTTGCACTCCCCTTTCCACTACCGCTCCCTCCCCAACCTCAAAGCTCGCCTCCATCACCGCCTTCCCTTCTTTTTCTTCTTCTTCTTCTTCTTCTTCTTCTTCTTCTTCTTCTTCTCTCTCTCTCTTTCTCTCTGTCTGTCTGTCTCTCTGTCTCTCTCTCTCTCTCTCTCTCTCTCTCTCTCTCTCTCTCTCTCTCTCTCTTCTCTCTCTTCCAGGGATTGATTGTCTCCTGTTTTTGTGTGTAACCATTTCCACTTTCTATTTATGGCATTTATGTTTGTTTACTTCAATTCTAGATTAGTTGTTATTATTATATTTTCTATATATTTCCCTGTATTGAGAGCCGGATATAGAAAAAGCCATTTTGTGTTTATTCCGCTTTTTCCCTCATTAAAAATGATTCGTTCGTTCGTTCTCTCTCTCCCTCCCTCCCTCCCCCCCTCTCTCTCTCTCTCTCTCTCTCTCTCTCTCTCTCTCTCTCTCTCTCTCTCTCTCTGCTTTTCTTCTCTATGTCTGCCTGTCCCAATCATTAGTATGTAACCTGTCCTGCACCTTGTTTCTTTTTCACTGATGGGTATCTGTTTTTCCTTTGCTCCTTTGTTGGTACTTCAGTTCATACCGGGAGAGATGATTTGTCTGAGAGCAGAATTAATGTAACAAAGACGTAAAATGTGAAGTTAAGTCGTATAGCCTCGTTCAAAACGTCTTAACGTTTGTTTTCGATATACTGTGATTTTAAAGGTGAAATTATGTTCTGGTCTGGAATTGCCCTATTTGCAGGCAGGGAGAAGGAGATGAGGAGAGAGAAAGAGGAGAGAGGAGGTGGGGAGTGGAGCCGTTGAATCCCTTCACAGAGAGAGGGAGAGAGGAGGTGGGGGGGGGGTAATCTCAACAGACTGAAGAAGGGGGGGGGGGGAGAGAAGAAGGCCTCAGTCAGAGAAGGAGAGAGTGTGGAGGGTAAGGGGTGGTAAGTGCTGAAGTCTGTCAGGTATGTTTCTGATCTTAAAATTTTGGAAGACTTGTTTTTAGTAGCTATAATAGTGTGAAAGCATTTCTGTTAGAGAGATGCAGGTTTGGCTTGTAATGATTGTTGTTGCTGCCATAGTGGCAATGATGTGGCTGCTGCTGTTGTGGTTGGGAATCTTCAGCAGGTTTCTTTTGTAGTCATATTTAAAATTGACGAAAAGAACAGTTTGTTACGATTCCATTGTTCCTTTTGTTTCTATAGTTGTTAACGCTGGCGCTAAGCCTGCGATGTTTTCGTGCCCTTGTTGATATTGCTGTTGATGCTGTTATTCTCCTGTTGGTTATTCTTGTCATTTGTTCAGAAGATTCAACTAGTCCCGACTGTTTGCTGTTGTTGTTGTTGCTGCTGCTGGTGTTGCTGTTCTCGTTTTCGTTCTCATTCTCTTCTCGATCTAAATCTTTAATTTGCTTCACTCAATCGTTTTCATCTAAAACGTGTGCTTTGGGGATTGTTCAAATACTGATGTTGTCTTTGTATTTGACTGCTTGTGGCGACCGAGATAGTTGTACTGGCGTTCTAGGATATGATGGATATGTATCTACCGGTTCAAAATGCACATGCTTCTTGTAATTTTAAGCTGCTGATGGTGGTGGTTGTGGTTTGTTGCAGTTATTGTTATTGTTATTCATGTTGTCGGTGTTTGTTTGTTTTTTGCTATTTGTTTATTTGAGTTTTACGAGATAAATGTTTGGGTTTTGAACTCACACGTTATCATTATTTTTTTATTATTCATATGAATTCGTTTGGTGACCAAAGATGTGTCAGGGTACGGTAAATGTGTAAGTGTGTGTGTGTGTGTGTGTGTGTGTGTGTGTGTGTGTGTGTGTGTGTTTGTGTGTGTGTGTGTGTGTGTGTGTGTGTGCGCGTGTGCGTGTGTGTGTGTGTGTGTGTGTGCGTGCGTGTGTGCGCGGGTGTGTTTGCGTTTTTATGGGTATGCGTGAGCTAATGAGTGAGTGAGTGTGAGTGCATGTGTGTAAGTGTGTGTGTGTGTGTGTGTGTGTGTGTGTGTGTGTGTGTGTGTGTGTGTGTGTGTGTGTGTAGTGTTTTGATGTCTGTGTGTTTGTGTGACTGTATGTATGTTCGTAATTGTGTATGTGTGTTTGTGTGCATGGGTGTGTGTATTTGCGCGCGCGCACGCACACACACACACACGCGCGCGCGCGCGCGCACGCGCGCGCGGGCTGGCAGCACGGACTAACAGACCTAGGTAAGGAATATTACCTTAATCAAAATGAAAGTTTCTGACGATTCGTACCTGTCTGCTGTCTGCCCTTTCCCCCTGACCCCTCCTTTTGCAGGCATGGTGGCGCTGCATTACGCCGCCTGGCAGGGCAAGCCGGACCCTGTGCACTGCCTGCTGACCACTCAGCCCTCGGTCAACGAACAGGCGCAGAACGGGGAGACCCCGCTCCACCTGGCCTGTCAGCACGGCCATTTACATGTCGTACGTAACTTGCTGTCAGCCGTCTGCATGTCGTACGTACCTTGCGTGTCAGCCATTTGCATGTCGTGCGTAGCTTGCTGGGCTGGATGGGGTTCCTCGTAAGATGGTATATAGCGGGATCGTCGTCGTAGACGACTTTTGAAGTAGTGAGGCGGAGTGAAAGCTCTTAAGAGATGGAAGTTGTGTGTGTGTGTGTGTGTGTGTGTGTGTGTGTGTGTGTGTGTGTGTGAGAGAGAGAGAGAGAGAGAGAGAGAGAGAGAGAGAGAGGAAGAGAGACAGACAGAGAGAGAGTGCGAGCGTGTTTGTGTGTGCGTGTGTTTGTGTTTTTGACATTAAAGCGTGCGCGTGCGTGCGTGTATGCGTGCCTCTGTGTGTGTGTGCACGCGCGCGCGCGCGCGCGCGCGCGCGCGTGTGTGTGTGTGTGTGTGTGTGTGTGCACGCGCGTGCGTGCGTGCGCGCGTGTATATATTCCGCACACAATACTTTTTACTTTGCATGTGTGTACATGATTAAGAGAGGATATTACTGAAATATTTGAAAAAATAAAGGAAACAGTGAAGTCCTCTTTTCACAGATATGCAACCCCTGTGTGCAGCGACACATTATCACAGTCGCCATAGATGTTGTTCCAACAGCAGACTTTTTTAGATTTACGGAGAATGTACGCACCGCGACATACACTGTGCCATGCAACTCCCCTTTGTCGTTGTTTATTGTCCCCCATATGCCCTCTCTGTCTTACTCAACTCTCCGTTACGACTGTTTATTATGCTGTTTGTGCTCACTAACTCCCCCTTCACGCTGTGCCAAATATGCCCTCTCTGTATACCCCAGAACTCCCATATATTGCTGTTTAATATGTAACATATTCACTTTATGTGCTCTGTGACTTTCCTTTTAATGCTCCTTGGTGTGCCCTTTTGAGTTACAGGTCCACTCTATCATTGTGTAGTGCGCCCTGTAAGCAGTTTATGGAGAATATATCATCTCCCCTACACCGCAGTGTACTGTGCCGTGCCTAGTGCCCTTCTTTGTCGTCTGCAGTTTTCCCCTTTCCCTCTGTTTCTGTACGCCATTTGGCTTCTGCAGTTTTCCCCTTTCCCTCTGTTTCTGTACGCCATTTGGCTTCTGCAGTTTTTCCCCTTTCCCTCTGTTTTTGTACGCCATTTGCCTTCTGCAGTTTTCCCCTTTCCCTCTGTGTCTGTACGCCATTTGTCTTCTGCAGTTTTCCCCTTTCTCTCTGTTTCTGTACGCCATTTGTCTTCTGCAGTTTTCCCCTTTCCCTCTGTTTCTGTACGCCATTTGTCTTCTGCAGTTTTCCCCTTTCTCTCTGTTTCTGTACGCCATTTGTCTTCTGCAGTTTTCCCCTTTCTCTCTGTTTCTGTACGCCATTTGTCTTCTGCAGTTTTCCCCTTTCTCTCTGTTTCTGTACGCCATTTGTCCTCTGCAGTTTTCCCCTTTCCCTCTGTTTCTGTACGCCATTTGTCTTCTGCAGTTTTCCCCTTTCCTCTGTTTCTGTACGCCATTTGTCCTTCTGCAGTTTCCTTTCCCTCTGTTTCTGTACCCATTTGCCCTCTGCAGTTTTCCCTTCCTCTGTTTTGTACGCCATTTGTCTTCTGCAGTTTTCCCCTTTCTCTCTGTTTCTGTACGCCATTTGTCTTCTGCAGTTTTCCCCTTTCCCTCTGTTTCTGTACGCCATTTGGCTTCTGCAGTTTTCCCCTTTCCCTCTGTTTCTGTACGCCTTTTGTCTTCTGCAGTTTTCCCCTTTCCCTCTGTTTCTGTACGCCATTTGGCTTCTGCAGTGTTCCCCTTTCCCTCTGTTTCTGTACGCCATTTGTCTTCTGCAGTTTGCCCCTTTCTTTCCGTTTCTGTACGCCATATATGGTGTCTTCATCGTGTCTGACAAGTCCTCTTTCTTGCTGTTTTATTGTGTCATGTGTAGTGCCCGCTTTGTTCTCTGCAGGTCCTTTTTTTCTCATTGCTTATCCGTGTCTTAAAGAGTGCCCTTTTTGTCTTCTACAACTCTCCTTTGATAGTATTGAGCGCCATGTTGTGCCCTCTTTGTGCCCGAAAGGTCCACTTTATTACTGTTTGTTGTACCTCGTGAACCCTGACATGCCATACAACTTCCTTTATACGTGTTTATTGAGCGGTGTATGCCCCCTTCGTGCTCCACCATTCTCTGTTAAGCTTGTTATTTTCAGCCCTGTGTGCCCGTTTTGTGTCCTGCAGCTTAACAGTATTCCTGACCTTCGTGCCCTGTGTGCCCTTTTTGTGCCCTACAGCTCCTCTGTGTTATCATTTATTGTGCCCAGCGTCCCTCTTTGTGCCTCACACCTTACTTTATTGTTGTTTATTTGGCACTGCTTGCCCTAAAACTCCATTCCACCCCTATTCATAGAGCTGTGATTGTTCTCTCCCTGCCTTCTTTGTGTTCTACAATTCTCCTCTGTGTGTGTGTGTGTGTGTGTGTGTGTGTGTGTGTGTCTGTGTGTGTGTGTGTGTGTGTGTGTGTGTGTGTGCGTGCGTGCGTGCGTGCGTGTGTGTGTGTGTATGTGTGTGTGCGTGCGTGTGTGTGTGTCTGTGTGTGAGTGCGTGCGTGCGTGTGTGTGTGTGTGTCTATGTGTGTGTGTGTGCGTGTGTGTGTGTGTGTGTCTGTCTGTCTGTCTGTGTATGCTTGTGTGTGTGTGTGCGTCCATACATGCGTGTATGTGTGTGTGCGTTCGTGCGTGCGTGCGTGCGTGCGTGCGTGCGTGCGTGCGTGTGTGTGTGTGTGTGTGTGTGTGTGTGTGTGTGTGTGTAGTACCCTCATTGTGCTCTACAGCTTCCCATTCTTGCCGTTTAGCGTGCGCTACATATCTTCCCTTTGTGCTTTACAACCTGTTTATTGCTGTTTGTTGTATCCTGCTGGCCCGCAATGTTTTGGCTTGTTGTGCTGTATGTGCCGTCAGCCTTCTGTTACTGCTTGCTGTGCTCTGCAGGCGATCTCTGTTCTCCTCACCGCCTCTTTGTTATCGCTTAATTTGCTCTGCAGGCCATCTCTGTGCCCTTCACCACCTCTTTGTTATCGCTTAGTTTGCTCTGCAGGCCATCTCTGTGCTCTTCACCACCTCTTTGTTATCGCTTAGTTTGCTCTGCAGGCCATGTCTGTGCCCTTCACCACCTCTTTGTTATCGCTTAGTTTGCTCTGCAGGCCATCCCTGTGCCCTTCACCACCTCTTTGTTATCGCTGATGTTGCTCTGCAGGCCATCTCTGTGCCCTTCACCACCTCTTTGTTATCGCTTAGTTTGCTCTGCAGGCCATCCCTGTGCCCTTCACCACCTCTTTGTTATCGCTGATGTTGCTCTGCAGGCCATCTCTGTGCCCTTCACCACCTCTTTGTTATCGCTTAGTTTGCTCTGCAGGCCATCTCTGTGCCCTTCACCACCTCTTTGTTATCGCTTAGTTTGCTCTGCAGGCCATCTCTGTGCCCTTCACCACCTCTTTATTATCGCTGATGTTGCTCTGCAGGCCATCTCTGTGCCCTTCACCACCTCTTTGTTATCGCTTAGTTTGCTCTGCAGGCCATCTCTGTGCCCTTCACCACCTCTTTATTATCGCTGATGTTGCTCTGCAGGCCATCTCTGTGCCCTTCACCACCTCTTTGTTATCGCTTAGTTTGCTCTGCAGGCCATCCCTGTGCCCTTCACCGCCTCTTTGTTATCGGTGATGTTGCTCTGCAGGCCATCTCTGTGCCCTTCACCACCTCTTTGTTATCGCTTAGTTTGCTCTGCAGGCCATCCCTGTGCCCTTCACCGCCTCTTTGTTATCGGTGATGTTGCTCTGCAGGCCATCTCTGTGCCCTTCACCACCTCTTTGTTATCGCTTAGTTTGCTCTGCAGGCCATCCCTGTGCCCTTCACCGCCTCTTTGTTATCGGTGATGTTGCTCTGCAGGCCATCTCTGTGCCCTTCACCACCTCTTTGTTATCGCTTAGTTTGCTCTGCAGGCCATCTCTGTGCCCTTCACCACCTCTTTGTTATCGGTGATGTTGCTCTGCAGGCCATCTCTGTGCCCTTCACCACCTCTTTGTTATCGCTTAGTTTGCTCTGCAGGCCATCCCTGTGCCCTTCACCGCCTCTTTGTTATCGGTGATGTTGCTCTGCAGGCCCTCTTCGTGTTCTGCACCACCTCTTTTCATTACCGCTTATTGTGCTCTGGAGGCCCGCTATGTGCCCCCCCCCCCCTCCTGTGTCCCCCCCCCCCCCCCTCCTCGTTTGTTACTGCTTGTGCTCTGTAGACCATCTTCGTACCCCACAAATCCTCCTTACTGCCTATTTATTGTGTCCATGGGGATATGTATGCCTTCTGTATTTCCTTCAACTACTCCTTATCACTGTTTATGGTGCTGTCCTTGTGCTCCTGCAACTCCCTTCATTCCTTTTTATGGAACCCTTTAGATCCTCATCCTGTTACTGAAGATTAAATTCATTTAAAGCCTGATTGTCGAAGAAGCAGCGAATTGCTGGTGGTTCACCAGGTCTGGGGCGGCTTAAGGAGAGGGATGGCATGCGCCATGTCTGGGGGCATGGTGGATACTATCTCTCTCTCTCCGCCGCCTTTACTCTTTCCTGAACTGAATCAGTACCCGTCTCTTGCTGGATGGACACAGAGGGTTTTCACTGAATCAGTACCCGTCTCCTGCTGGATGGACACAGAGGGTTTTCACTGAATCAGTACCCGTCTCCTGCTGGATGGACAGAGAGGGTTTTCACTGAATCAGTACCCGTCTCCTGCTGGATGGACAGAGAGGGTTTTCACTGAATCGGTACCCGTCTCCTGCTGGATGGACACAGAGAGTTTTCACTGAATCAGTACCCGTCTCCTGCTGGATGGACAGAGAGGATTTTCACTGAATCAGTACCCGTCTCCTGCTGGATGGACACAGAGGGTTTTCAAGCCGCACAAATCCGACCCCCACGATTTGTTCCTCGTCTGATATCACGTAATTTGGTGAATAGACTTAAAGTGAAGGTACCTGCTGCTGCTGCTGCTGCTACTACTACTACTACTACTACTACTACTACTACTACTACTACTACTGCTGCTGCTGCTGCTGCTGCTACTACTACTACTACTACTACTACTACTACTACTACTACTACTACTACTACTACTACTACGAGTTGTTCGATCTGACAAGTGATACAGGCTCTAACCATTCGACTACTACGAGGCTTTTGTGCCCCACAACTCAGTTCCACTGATGCTGATTCTGCTGTGTACGGAGTCCCCATGGTGTTCTACAGATCCAGCTCTTCACTGTATGTTGTGGCCTGCAGGTCATCTTTGTTGTCTGACGACTCCATGCTGTCTTCACGCCCTGTAACAGTGCTTGAGTTCTGCCATCAGTAACCTCTGTGTGCATGTAGTGACAGCAGCAGTTGTGATAATGACACGTGCTGCCGCTCCTGCTCCTTGAGCTTAACGCACAGCTGTTTGTCGTGCGCTCCCTGTACATGTGATGATAGCAGCAGTTGTAATAACCATACGTATTGCTGCTACTGCTGCTTGCTTGAATTGAACGTACTGCTTTCTTCCCTGCTTACTCAGCCGTCTGCATAACTGCTGCTATTACTGTCACCGCTGTCAGCGCTGTTGTTCTTGTTACTGTCGGTGCTGCTGCTATTACTGCCGTTGGTGTGACTGCTGCTGGTGGTATTGTGATTATTTCTGATCGTACTCACACCGCTCTTGCTTCTATTGCTTTCTCACTATTCTCGTTCCCTGGTTCCTGCCCCCAAGCCTCATCCTCTGTCCGCAGTCGCCATCACTAACCACTACTCGCGTTTTAAAGCTACTAATACTATTGCTACAGCCGTTGCTGTCATCATCATCATCATCATCATCATCATCATCATCATCATCATCATAAGTCATCATCGCCGTTATGATATTTATTGTTACTACTACTGCTGCTGCTGTTGCTGCTGCTGCTATTATTATTATTATAATAGTTATTATCATTATTATTATTATTATCATCATCATCACCGTTATCATTATCATCATCATCATTTTTATCATTATGATTTTGATTATCATTTTTATATTATCATTATTATTATCATTATCATTATTATTCATCTCCCTCCTCCCCCTTCTACTACTACTGCTGCAATCGCAGCTGCTGATACTATCACTACTATTATGACTATTAGACAACGGCTCCAGTTAGTACTGCTTCCATTGCTGCTGCCGTTACAGTTGCCGCTTTGGTGACTGTCATTGCTGCTGCTACTATTGTGCAGTGCTGCTACCGTGACTTGTTGAACAGCTGCTGTTGGTGATGTTGTGCAGGTGAAGCTCCTGCTGAGTCACCACGCCGATCCCACCGTGTGCAACAAGGAGATGAAGACTCCTCTGGACCTGGCCTGTGAGTTCGGCAGGGGCAGGGTAAGTGCCGTACATCACCTCTATCAACCGCCACCGAGGGGAAGGGGGCGTGGCGGGGTGGGGGGTGGGTGGGGGGTTGTTCCAGTGTCTGTGGGTGTATTTGTCTCTCCGCAGGATTACGCCAAAACCACGTAGCCGAATGTAACGAAACTTGACGGAACGATGGAATGTGGCAAACCTGGTGAAGTGGGGGAAAACAGACGATCCTGCATGCCCCCTCTGCCATGAAAAACAAACAGTGGAGCATGTCCTAAGCTCATGTAAAGTAGCCCTGGCTCAAGGAAGGTACACATGGAGGCAAACCAAGTGCTCAAAGAGATTGTACAAGTAGTCTGGGCGAGTACCAACACCACAAAAAGGAAAATCAGGACTCCAAAAG
>CM065715.1:21492090-21507090 GCA_033310375.1 Conus canariensis
AGAAGTCGCAGTTGGAAGCAGTGGCGTGCCTACAACTAAAGCAGTAGCAGTAGCGAGCAGAAGTCGCAGTTGGAAGCAGTGGCGTGCCTACAACTAAAGCAGCAGCAGCAGCAGCAGAAGTCGCAGTTGGAAGCAGTGGCGTGCCTACAACTAAAGCAG
The DNA here is from genome assembly GCA_033310375.1 of Conus canariensis. Lineage (NCBI taxonomy): Eukaryota > Metazoa > Mollusca > Gastropoda > Neogastropoda > Conidae > Conus > Conus canariensis. Next base: position 21,492,250 of record CM065715.1, read on the forward strand.
CAGCAGCAGCAGCAGAAGTCGCAGTTGGAAGCAGTGGCGTGCCTACAACTAAAGCAGCAGCAGCAGCAGCAGAAGTCGCAGTTGGAAGCAGTGGCGTGCCTACAACTAAAGCAGCAGCAGCAGCAGCAGAAGTCGCAGTTGGAAGCAGTGGGTGCACAACAGCAGCACATACAAATCCGTGAAAGCAGTGCTGCCTACAACAAGCAGTAGCGAGAGCAGAAGTCGCAGTTGGAACAGTGGCGTGCCTACAACTAAAGCAGCAGCATGCAGCGAGCAGAAGTCGCAGTTGGAAGCAGTGGCGTGCCTACAACTAAAGCAGCAGCAGCAGCAGCAGAAGTCGCAGTTGGAAGCAGTGGCGTGCCTACAACTAAAGCAGTAGCAGAGCAGCAGAAGTCGCAGTTGGAAGCAGTGGCGTGCCTACAACTAAAGCAGTAGCAGTAGCAGCAGAAGTCGCAGTTGGAAGCAGTGGCGTGCCTACAACTAAAAGCAGTAGCAGCAATAGGAGCAGAAGGTCGCAGTTGGAAGCAGTGGCGTGCCTACAACTAAAGCAGTAGCAGTAGGAGCAGAAGTCGCAGTTGGAAGCAGTGGCGTGCCTACAACTAAAGCAGTAGCAGTAGAGCAGAAGTCGCAGTTGGAAGCAGTGGCGTGCCTACAACTAAAGCAGTAGCAGTAGGAGCAGAAGTCGCAGTTGGAAGCAGTGGCGTGCCTACAACTAAAGCAGCAGCCAGCAGCCTACGAGCAGAGGTCGCAGTTGGAAGCAGTGGCGTGCCTACAACTAAAGCCAGCAGTCAGTAGCAGCGCAGAAAGTCGCAGTTGGAAAGCAGTGGACTGCGGCCTACAACTAAAGCAGCAGCAGCAGCAGCAGAAGTCGCAGTTGGAAGCAGTGGCGTGCCTACAACTAAAGCAGCAGCAGCAGCAGCAGAAGTCGCAGTTGGAAGCAGTGGCGTGCCTACAACTAAAGCAGCAGCAGTAGAGCAGAAGTCGCAGTGGAAGCAGTGGCGTGCCTACAACTAAAGCAGCAGCAGCAGCAGCAGAAGTCGCAGTTGGAAGCAGTGGCGTGCCTACAACTAAAGCAGCAGCAGCAGCAGCAGAAGTCGCAGTTGGAAGCAGTGGCGTGCCTACAACTAAAGCAGCAGCAGTAGAGCAGAAGTCGCAGGTTGGAAGCAGTGGCGTGCCTACAACTAAAGCAGCAGCAGCAGGAGCAGAAGTCGCAGGTGGAAGCAGTGGCGTGCCTACAACTAAAGCAGCAGCAGTAGGAGCAGAAGTCGCAGGTGGAAGCAGTGGCGTGCCTACAACTAAAGCATGCAGCTAAGTAGCAGCAGAAGAGAGTCGCAGGTGGAAGCAGTGGCGTGCCTACAACTAAAGCAGTCAGCAGTAGGAGCAGAAGTCGCAGGTGGAAGCAGTGGCGTGCCTACAACTAAAGCCAGAGCAGCCAGTGAGCAGCAGCAAAAGTCGCAGGTGGAGAAGCGAGTGGCGTGCCTACAACTAAAGCAGTAGCAGTAGGAGCAGAAGTCGCAGTTGGAAGCAGTGGCGTGCCTACAACTAAAGCAGCAGCAGCAGCAGCAGAAGCGCAGGAAGCTCGCACAAGCAGTGATGGAGCAGATGCAGTGGAAGCGTGGCGTGCCTACAACTAAAGCAGCAGCAAGCCAGGCGTAAGAGAGGCTGCTACAACTAAGCGCGCAGTAGGAGCAGAGTGGCAGTTGAACATGGCTGCCTACAACTAAAGCAGTAGCAGCAGGAGCAGAAGTCGCAGTTGGAAGCAGTGGCGTGCCTACAACTAAAGCAGCAGCAGTAGCAGCAGAAGTCGCAGTTGGAAGCAGTGGCGTGCCTACAACTAAAGCAGTAGCAGTAGGAGCGAGAAGTCGCAGTTGGAAGCAGTGGCGTGCCTACAACTAAAGCAGCAGCAGTAGGAGCAGAAGTCGCAGTTGGAAGCAGTGGCGTGCCTACAACTAAAGCAGCAGCAGTAGGAGCAGAAGTCGCAGTTGGAAGCAGTGGCGTGCCTACAACTAAAGCAGTAGCAGTAGGAGCAGAAGTCGCAGTTGGAAGCAGTGGCGTGCCTACAACTAAAGCAGCAGCAGTAGCAGCAGAAGTCGCAGTTGGAAGCAGTGGCGTGCCTACAACTAAAGTGACAGTCTGCATTTCACTAATTATGCGGGGCAGCTTTAATGGAAAAGAACTACAGAGGTCAGAGTGCTTTACGTTTGAAATCCCTCAGAATTCATCATGCAATAAAGGGACTCCTGATTCATTTCAGGGACGGTTAAGGCAGCGGAAGGAGAGGAATTCGTTCCGTTTTCCATGACGCCTTGCCTAGGACATTGTGAATCTTGGACAGATCACGACCCTCAACGGCTTTTAAGCTATGGGACTTTAACCTTGCAGCCTTTCCCCCAATCTTTACACATATACACCCCGGCTGGCTGGCTGTTTCTCTCTCTCTCTCTCTCTCTCTCTCTCTCTCTCTCTCTCTCTCGTCTGCGCTTTCATAGCGAGTCCACGCGCATAATGTACGCGCGTGTATGTGTGATCCACCGAACAATAGGCCTCTGTAGGCGGAGGTCGACACAGATCTATTGCGTCTTTGACCTCCTCTCTCATACCGTCATTTAACGGAAAAAGGCAACAGATGGTTATTACAGTAGTCTTTTTTTCTTGAACGTGTGTGTGTGTGTGTGTGTGTGCGCGCGCGCGCGCGCGCGCGTGTGTGTGTGTGTGTGTGGAGTAACGGTTTCGGCGCTGCCAGTCTCTAAAAGATATGCGGCACTATCATCAGAGAAGCAGACGTCTCTAGATGTCGGAGGCGAGCAGTGAGAATCTTCCCGTAAAATTTCGGAAGATAGCCCTTTGACTCTGGGAGATCTCATGTTCACTGGGCCAGCTCACGTTATTACTGACCCTATCTTCGTCCCCAATGAACGTCTTCTATCGACTCGTCCTCACCACGCATGGTGCCTGCCACTGTCTGAACGTCAATCGTGCGAGAAAACGCCGTTGACACCTGTTAGTGGCCCGTTCAACGGACGTTTAGGAGACATAGCCTGTCTGGAAAACCTATGGTGTTCGGGGTAGTTTGCAGCGGGAGTTATTGCCCCTAGGAGCAGTAGCTAGAACTGAGAGGGGCGGAGAACATGGCGCGCTCAATCTGCAGGAGTGGGTGAGGAGAGTGTGGAGAAAGAAACTGCGAGGGGAGGGAGGGAGGGGAGTATGTATGTTAGGAGTGTACCCTCCGAGTTCAAAGCATATGACCTCAGTGAGTGCTCCGTGTGTATGCAATTATCAGTGTGTGTGTGTGTGTGTGTGTGTGTGTGTGTGTGAGAGAGAGAGAGAGAGAGAGAGAGAGAGAGAGAGAGAGAGAGAGAGAGAGACACTGACACTGACACTGAAAAAAAGTTTAATGCCATTGACTATACAATCCTATTGGCATGAGGGGAATAATAAACATTTCGCCATTATTTCAGCGACAACAGGGAAGAAATATAACAAAGTGTGTAGGAAACAGTACTGGTTCATTTAGACTTTTACATTCAACATTTAGAAATTTAGCAATATTTTCAAAGCAATCACATGTCATAATGAAAAACAAAATTTACAAATATGCATATACAAAATATATAAACATTCACACATACAATACGCTCACTCTCGCACGCGTACACACACTCCCTCATACACACAAACACACACCCGCTTGCACATGCGTAGAACACACACACACACACACACACACACACACACACACACACACACACACACACACACACAAAGGCATCAGCGTGCGCACGAACTGATCATGCCACATTTAGCGATACATCACGAGCTAAATAGGAATTGTATTAGGAAAATCAATCATTCAACGTAAACATCAAAGAAATCATAATAATTATGTTTCACCGGTTATTATACTAAAAAGAATAACTGTGATTTTTTAAGTCTATATTTCTGGCATTAAGTTTTTATTCCGACGGTCCCAAGCAAGGGAAACAAACCTAGCGAGTGACCGTATGTTTCTTTTGTCATTTGTTGAGAGTATGCTGACAATGTCCAAATTCTTGGGAGAGTCCATATTGAGAACCGAACATTTCTTCCTGATGTCTTCGTAAAATTTACAATGGAATAGAAAATGTGTCTCATCTTCAGTTGATGCACCACACATGGGACAGGGGGAATCAGATGTACCAGCTAAGAACCATCTTGCATTGGCATGTAAACCTAACGTTCTTGTTCTAAGTCGAGCGAGAATGGATCTGTGCCATTTATTGTTTACAACTCTGATATAATTTTCCGTTTGAAAAACATTCTTAAAAGAAAAGAACCATGTATACTTGTCCGATTCTTCCAAATGAGAATGCCAGTCTTGTTTATAAGACGAGATTAACCGATCTTTAAATTCGGACAAAAACACTTGTTCATGTCCAACATCTTGACACATCCAAACAATCCCGAACCCATGTGTAGCTAACACGTTCTTTACAGAATATGCCCAATTTTGCTTTCCATTTTCCATCTGAATCAACATCATGTCATAAGCTTGTTTGCACAATCTTTTCATCGGAAGTTGTAGTAATCTAAGCCAATATTTAATACATTTTATGTAGGTTCTAACATATAAGGGGTACCGACCAGTTTCACCATATAACATTTTATTTGGCGAATGCAATGGTACCGATAGAAAACGTTTGATTGCATATGTATGAACCTTCTCCATTTCACTGTTGTTGAATAAACCCCATACTTCAGCACCATACGTTAACATTGGTTCAATCTGAGAGTCAAAGAGTTTCCAAAAAAGAGAGAAATCAATACAATTTAATTTTTTTAAAGATCTTAAGATTTCTATCGTGCCTTTTTTTCCTTTTCTATAGGTTTCAACCCATGTCTTTTGTAAGCTCAACTTTGTGGTGAAGAAAAGACCAAGATATTTATATGAATTTGATACACTAATCTCATTGTTTCCATAAAACCACTTTTCATGGGCTGAAAGATGACCCCCTTTCCGGAAAACGATTACATTAGTTTTGTCCAGATTTACTGTAAGCTCTAATCTATCAGCTTCTTCTTTCAGTGCATTTAATTGATTTTGTAGTCCCACTGTAGTATCTGCTAAAAAATAACATCGTCCGCAAACAACATCAGAAATACATCAATAGCACCAGGGATTAACTGAACACCATGTTTTCCCTTTTTAACTACTTCCGTAGCCAGTTCATTGATAAAAAATGAGAACAGCAGGGGACTTAGCAGGCATCCTTGTTTAACTCCACGTGGGCATTCAAATAAGTCAGAATACATACCTTTATCTCGGACGTAAGCAAGCACCGAGTTGTATACACTTCTAAGGGCCCTATACACTTTACCATTTACACCTTCTTTGCGCAATGTGGTCCACAGCAAGTTTCTATTAACAGAATCAAACGCTTTACGGAAATCTATGAATGCTATATACAATTTGCTGTGTCTGAGAAGGTATTTTTGAACCAGAGAAAATAACGTAAAAATATGATCGATCGTGCTATAGCCTGATCTAAATCCCGCTTGTTCCTCAATTATTTTTTCTTCTGATTCTGCCCATTTAGTTAATCGTCTGTTTAGAATATTTGTGTAAACTTTTCCCAATATACTGGTAAGGGCAATACCTCTGTAATTGTCCGGATTATTGATGTCACCTTTTTTGTGCAATGGAATTATAATAGATTTAGCCCAGTCTAGCGGGAAGGTTCCTTCATCAAATAACTTATTAAACAAAACTATCAGAAATTCCACTACAAGTGTATTAGAATGTTTTAGCATTTCTCCTAGGATCATGTCTGGACCTGCACTCTTTCTAGATCTTAAATTTTTTATACTGTTAACAATCTCCTCTCTAGATATTGGATCATTAAATAACGGTTCTTCAAAGTCATTAGCTTCTAAATCAACGCTTCCATTGTTTTCAGTTATATTCTCAGGGTAATTAAAAATATTGCGGAAGTGCTTAAACCACTGCTCTATAGTTATATCGCTATAAGTCGTCCTTTTTCTGCTAATTGTTCTAATTGTTGACCAAAATAATTTTGAATCACTAACAGAGTCTTTTAATTTTTTAATCTTTCTTTGCTCAAATTCACGTTTCTTTTGTCGCTTCAAATTAACATAATCTGACCGCTCACTAGCATATTTTTCTTTCAGTTCTTCTTTTTTGTCTTTTGCTTTGTTCCTTTGGAAAGTTTTGAGTAGCTTCTTCACCTCTTTCTTCTTCTGATCACATTCATAATCAAACCACTCATCCTGATTTTTCTTTCTTTTACCAACCATTCTCACCATGCATGCAGCAGCACTATACATTGCTTGAACAAAAATATTCACACATCTGCTGACATCCACATTTAACAACTGGTAGGCATTTTCAAGCTGTTCTTTAAAATTATTGGAATTCAGCTCATTTTCAAAATTTCCAGCATTCTCCTCTGACCAAAAGATTTTTTCTTCAACAACAGGTTCTTGAGCTTGGGTATTTTTTGTCATTCCGTTTTGCCATATCATTTCTATTGGTAAATGCCAAGATTCAAGACAATCACCAACAATCATATTACAGTTTTGAGAAAAACATTCTGGAACAAGAAAATAATCAATAACACTACATCCTTGCGGTGAAACAAATGTATACTCTCCATCTCTGTCTCCATTGCAATATCCATTCAAAATGTCAAGATCAAACAAAAAACAAAGGTCCAACAAAGATCTTCCAAAATTATTTACATTTTCATCTTTTGAGTTCCTATGGAAACTGTCTTCTAAATGGTCATCATAAAACCCAGTAAAAAACTCAAAGTTTACCATATCTTCGCATTTCGACTGGCTAGAACCTGTCCTGGCATTCAAATCTCCACAAATCATGACTCGAAAGTCAACATCACCCACTGCTCGTAGCAAACTTTCTTCCAATATAACTACTCCATCTTTCAGATCGGTATTATTGTACAGAGGACCACCTTCAGGTACAATGTAACAACATACTAAGACTACATCTTTGTCAGTACCAAGCACACCTTTATTCAGCTTAATTGCTATAGCATTTGCACAGTCTAATCTTATTTCTTCTACAAACTGTTCTAGACACTTTCTAACCAGCAACAGTACACCACCAGAGTTTCTCCCAAAGTGTGACAGTTTTTGAGCTGGAGCAGCAAATTTATGAAAATCATTAAACACACATGAAAGATCAAATGACTTGTCCACAAATGTTTCTGTAAGGCATACAAAATCAAATAAATTAACATAATCAATGAATGACGAATTATCTAATTTGTTATATAAGTTCTCAACATTATAGTTAAGAAAGGACCAGGACGTTGAATGATCGAACTTGTCCTATTTGGATTTCTTGTTGCGTAGTGGCCTATGGCCAACACTGTTACTATGTTGATTACCAAGGTACCCACGAAGACCGCTCTGTCTGCTTGCCGATCCTCGTCTACCACCACGCACATCACTGGGGTTGCCGGTTGTGTCATAACGTGGGGAATCCCTGCTGCTCCTCTCCGCACCAGAGGCTGGCTTACCCAACACGGAGTTGCTGGGCTTGCCTGTGACGTCACGGTCTTGTTGAGTGGGCGTCCCGTCACCACGTCTGCATTCCCGCAAGGCGTGGCCAATCAACGAGTCACCATCCACGTGTAGGGAACCTCTCCCCGCACCGTCACTGCCACTGTCAGCTGGCTGGTGGAGGGAGGAGGCACGGATATCCCGTGCAGCGACACCTTCACCTCCACCACCCACATCCTCGTCTCGCTGCACTGCATACTGGGTCAGCGGGTCGCCGCACGTGGTCTCAGCACCATGGCAGAACATCTCGCACCGGTCACCAGCATCGCTCAGTCGGCCGTGACCCGATGACGTCCCGCCCCCTCTGCCATGCAGTCGGTCAGCTGATGACACAGCCGTGTTGTCAGTGTCGCCCGCCGTTGTCGTTTCCGTTGCTGTCACCTTTGTACGCGTGTGTTGATCTACTCCGGCTGGTCCCATTACCATCTCCCCGTTTCTAAAGAAGGCCCTCTTCCCCTCCCTACGTGCTTGTGACACAATTTTAGCTTGTTGCCGTGTCAAATCGTTGGCTACACCAATGCCTTTTTGTTTTAGTTTGTCACGCAGATCTCTATTTGTTAATAACAACATTTTGTCCTTCCATCGTGTAAAACGTGCAATCATAGGTCTAGGATGCCCCTCTACTGCCCGCCCCACTCTGTGTGCCCGGACAAAATCTTCATGTGTCCATGTTCGAGAGCCGTCAATGTTGTTGAGAGAATCAACCACTGCTGTTACACTCATGTCAAAAGTTTCCCTGTCACGTAGTTGAGGAATGCCAAAAAATCTCAGATTGTCCCGTCGCGAGAAACCTTCCAATCTATCAATCTCCGATCTAACACGTCCCAAATCTTCTTGCAACTCCTGTACTGATGTTTTCAGCTGGTCAGTTTCTGTTCTCCCCTCAGTCACTTCCTCGTGTAACACTGCCACACTGTCTGACAGGTCTTGTTGATCTTTTTCTAACTTGTCACACTTATCATCTATCCGTTTGCATCTTTCATTTATTTCACTCAGTTCGTTTTTGATCCAGGTTAGATCTTCCCTGATCAGTTGGGTATGTAAACCCATCTCTTGGTGTATTGCAGAAGTTATCATAGATAACTCATCAGTGTCACATGGTAGGCTAGCTTTTCCGTTTATACCCTCACCTTTACCAGTTTGATCAGGAGAAAGGTTGGGGCCAGGGTTTTCCTCAATGTCACCACTGAGACGCAGTCGCCACATGGAAAACAGTTTGTTCGTAACACAGCCGAATGCGACGACTGGCGGCACTTGCATGGATATCATCAAGAACGGATCGTGTCGAACACAGTCAGTCACACGCGACAGACTGTCTGAATAGAGAACTGTCCCTCCGTTTATCCACTCAGCCAACGATGCCTGTTCTTGAATAAACAACTGCCTCACATTGCACACAAGACTCCACAACACTGCGACCAGCAAGGCAAAGGAGAAAAAGGCCGTCACAACATCACTGGATGACACACCCGTGCTATCCACTGTAGGCCTACCTTGACTCGCCTTTCTATCCCAGAATGCAACTCTCCACCTCATACTCGCACAAAATGTTCCAATTCTTGCCCTGTAACTCTCTAAATCACACATCTTGTCTGTTTTCTTTACTCTACTGCTTAAACAGGAACTGCTTCACACAAAACCGACTTGTCGGGATCCAACACAACTGAATAAGCAATGAAAATAAGTACACCGCCGTACAAGACCTGCTTACGTGCCGCCATTTTTCTCGTGCAATTATCAGTGTGTGTGTGTGTGTGTGTGTGTGTGTGTGAGAGAGAGAGAGAGAGAGAGAGAGAGAGAGAGAGAGAGTCTGTATGTGCAGACAACAAAACGGGAACTTCATTTTTTTAATCTACATTTGTACTTAATCATTACACAGTTTCACCAAGGAATAGGAAAGAAATGATAAACGAAGGGAAAAAACTGAATTGTTGACATACGTTTAACACACTGTTATACATGCACATCTATATAGTCATATACATGAAACTGTACAGTGTTATGCAGTCATAGCATAATGCATTGAAAATTTTGCATGCATCAACGTACAAAATATACTGGACGACATTGATAGTTAAATAAACAAAGAAATAAATGTATACACAAATAAATTCACATAAACAAACAGATGAACCCATATGCAGTCATATATAAACTTACCTACATAACGAGAGAGGAAGATATAAAGACAAACAGACAGAGTGGGTTGTATGTTGAAAACAAAAACAGCCAATGCCCAATTTCATCAAATATTCTAACTGTCTTCTAACACAATATGAAAGGCAACGATAGGTATAAGGTAACTTTGTTGTGGAAGAAATGTTTCAGTTAATGTGATATGCTGTATACAAGACACTTAAATTTGACAGAATAACGGTTAATGTGCAAGCAATTTCATAAAAGTCAATGTGGTCCATGAATTGTGTTTTCCGACTTTATATGTAAAAGCAATTAATTTCAAGAAGGCGGTTATTTGTGGGAGGATACCAACCGGTTTGCGGTTACACAAATGAACAGAATCAGGCGCAAATGATACTAAAAGCTTAAAGTGGAAGTTAATCCGTAAAACGTGCATTCTGAGCATAAGTACATTTTCTTTTATGAAGTCGGTGAACACATCCAAAATTTTTTAGCGTAAGTACGCTTTTGAAATATGTAATCAATATTGTGTTTTTGTAACCTACAGAAACTACACGTATTATTATCAACAACACCAATTTTCTTTAAAATTACATTTGTGCCGGAGCACCTATGTATTATTCTTAACTGAAACCGTTTAAGCTTGATATATGCTATTTTATGTGTGTATATATATTTTTTCTTTTTAATTAAATGTCAAATCTTTGCCAAGTCACTACTATAATGATGGAAGAATTGTTAACCTGCACTTGTTTTCCCCCACTACTTAACTGTTCAGCATTATATTGTTTGGTCAATCAGTGGGCGATTGCATCTTTTAGGAGATCCAAGTAATGGTTGTTCTGCACAATTCTTAGCCGCTGACAGTGCTTGGGTTATTGACCAGCAGAGCTGACCACTCAGACTGTTCCATATCTTTTGATCTCCCTTGCATCCTTAAATGGATCCTCAAGCATAGGCTCAAAGATTGTCCCCTATATGTTATACTGTCTGCATAATGTTTTTAGTTTTTCAGCAAATTTTTTCCTTCCTACATCTTCATTTTCTTTTATTTACTACCTTTCGCTAGCTGCTTTGGGGGTGCTGTTGGATTCTTTTTTGAACCCTTGGAGGTGAGAACACCACAGAATTATGGACTGTGGTGTGTCTCTATTTGACGCCAAGAGCACAGACACAATCAGCCGTGTCTTCCTGATGAGTCCGATCCAGCGGACGAAAGGCCTAGAAGCAGGCAATACATATAGATCTGCCTTCGAGAAGGGATTACGATGGTTCCCTCATGCAGCTAGTGAAGGGTTTTCATATTTATCCTATGTATTTGCCCATTTTTTCATCTTCAAATTATTTATTGATTTTTTCTTTTTAATTAAATATCAAATCTTTGCCAAGTCATTACTATAATGATGGAAGAATTGTTAACCTGCACTTGTTTTCCCCCACTACTTAATTGTTCAGCATTATATATATATATATATATATATATATATATGACAAGTCATGACTTTGCGAAAATTTCACATCCTGTTTGTCGTAGCATTGACCTATATATATATATATATGACAAGTCATGAGTTTGTGAAAATTTCACATCCTGTTTATCGCAGCATTGACCTTTCAAGTCATTATAGACCACTACATCATAATACAGATTTGAATCTGTGTACGTCGAAAAGTTTCTTATGACAGAGGTATGTATTTGCCAAGTATTTTCAATGTATAATCAGTTATTGTTGTATCCTGCAAAAGTAAGGAAATCAATATTGACATCACACTTTTCATTGGATTTCAATGGGAGAGAAGATGTCATATATCAACAAAGAAAAGCGAAAGGTAGCAAACATTTTTGTTTTCAAGCATTTTGGAGATTACATATCTTTTTCCAACTTGAAAGCGTTTATTGTATAGTGGCACCCCACTGTAGCACAGAAGCACCGCAAGTAGTTTAGCAGTCTCCGCCTTCCGTTTCCTTCCCCTCCCCCACCCCGCTCGCCCGTCCCCCGCCATCCCCTATCTCCCCTCCTCTCCCCCACACACGGGCACGACTGAACTCAGTAAACAAAGAGGTGACAGACAGACGGTAGGTGTCGTTATTATCGGTAACTGTTCATAACTTCTTTTTTGTGGTTTTGCTCTCCCATCTTCAGTGGCATTGCACCCACGCCGCTTATTCCGCCCCCGCGTCCACAACCACAGCCCGGTCAAGACCGCCGAAGCCCCGGCAACCGGCAATCCACGGGGAGCAGTCAGTGTCAAATCGTCAAGAGGCAACCCACCGGAGGAGACACTGCACTGCCGCCGAGTCACTTAGGTGGTGTTCGCTGGTACCTGTTCTGATCCAGCACGCGCAGGACACCACCTACTAAGCCCCCTACTGACGACAATAATGGCTTAGTCGCGGAGCCGGCTTCTGAGTGAGCTTTACCTCCTGTTAATATATTTGCTTGCTACATTTCAGAGCGGGATCGACGTGAACAAGACCAACTCGTACGAGCAGAGCGCCCTGGACATCGTCAACAAGTTCACCACCTCCCGGGCCGCCAGGGAGCTCAAGCAGCTCCTCAGAGGTCAGTGTGGTCAGTGGCTGGGCTTGCAGGTCGGTTGGTTGGTTGGCTGATTGGCTGGTTGGCTGGTTTAAAGGCTGGTTGGCTGGTTGATGAGTTGGTTGTTTTCACACACTTTTTTTTTGCGGGTATGCACGGATTGGGCGCAGTTTCTCTCTCCCTATGTCTTTATGTTTTTCTCTGCCTGTCTTTGGCCTTTGTCTCTGTCTTTGTCTCTGTCTGTCTGTCTGTCTGTCTGTCCTCTCTCTCTCTCTCTCTCTCTCTCTCTCTCTCTCTCAGACACACGGCCGCACGCACGTGCACACAAACACACACACAAATACACACACATGCACACACATACGCGCGCGCACGCACACACACACACACACACACACACACACACACACACACACACACACACACACACATGCACACGCACACACACACACACACACACACACACACACACACACACACACACACAATCGTCTCGGCAACCAGGTGTCGGTTGTTTTCATAAACTTTAGCTGCTTAAGGCTGCCAGCTCCGACCCAGCCTCACAAACACATGTCTGCCTACATGCCGTAAAACGTTCACCTCTGTTGATAGCGCGAGCCTCCCCTGACACCTTTGAAGCCGTTGATTGCATGAACCATGGCATTCTTATTGCCAGGACCACCCTAGCTAGGCTGGGCAAGTCGGCTTTGGCACAACGCCCACGTCACGAAATGTTAGTTACGACCAGCTTCAACATCCACACCCACTGCAAACAAACAGATCGACTTCGCCATACATTTCCGGCAATTTTAACTCTATGTACTTGAGCCTAGAGAAATCACGTAATTTGACGTGACTCAATGACTACGGGCGTTTCTTCACAGTCCCGGAAATCTCCCGGAAACCCAGCTCCCAGGATATTCCGGAGAGTATTGTAATCTGTTCCTTGCACTATGATTGGCTGTACTATGTCATGGTTGTCGAACCTTGAAGAATATTACACACATTTTTATTAGCTGTGCTTGGTCTTTGGATTTCGTAAACCTACGAGTATTCGGGGTTTACGAGGCTTGAGAGAGATTAATCTGTTTCATAGACATACAAGTATTCAGGGTCTACGAGGCTTGAGAGAGATTACTTTATGAAGTCTCCTTTTCAGAACCAACAGAACAGTCAAAAACAGATTTAATTTGTGAATCTTCTGCTGAGAGAAAAGACTTGAGACTATGGTGGCTGTCTGGCAGCAAACTGTACTGCCAGAACCACAATACAGGAAGCAGAAAATCAATGCAATTTTTTTTTGTAGGGCACGAGCGTGATGTGAACTCGAAACCTCTGACTGCGAGCTGGGTGCCCTACCCACCGGGTGAGCAGAGCTAGAGCGCTCCCTTCGGGTGATATGGCAAGCGGGGTGATACAACCATCGCAGAACAAGAAGCGGAAGAAACGGTGACACCAACAGCAGGTCTAGATGCCCATCCCAGGAGAGAAGGGGAGGCAACCGTGACAGCTACAGCAGGGTTATATACCCTTCCCAGATAAATGCGAGGGAACAGTGACGTCAACAGCATATTCAAATAATCACCACAGAAGAAGCGGAGACAACGTTGACATCACTAGTAGGGTTATTTAATTATTCCAGAAGAAGGAGAACCAACGGTGACAACATCAGCAAAGTTATGTCTTCATCCCAGAAGAAGAAGGGGAGGCAACAGATACACCACCGGCGGAATTATACAGTTATCTCAGAAAAAGGGGAAGCAACGGTAACACCAGCAGCAGGATTATGTAACCATTCCAGAAGAAGGGTTGGCAACGGTGACAGCATCAGCAGAATTATACAATCATCCCAGAGAAAGAAGAAGAAGCGGCGGCACAGGTGGCACCACCAGCAGAATTAACCAATCATTCCAGAAGAAGAAGAATGGGAGGCAACGGTTACACCAGAACGACAACAAAGGATGGGCAGCGAGAAATGCCAGTGTGTATGTGGGACAATCGAGGTTCGAACGCACAGTCTTTTGAGCGGGACCTGGCTCCTCTAAACAACTGGGTTGATCACAGTTGTGCTCCTGGACACGCTAACTGCAAATAGCTCGGAGCTCTGAGAGGTTGCAAGTTCAATCCCGCTGCTGCCCATAATGAAATTAATGTCAGTGTTCGCTGCTCATCTTAACGTGTTGTCGTTCTTGTGGGAAAAGTGTACTGTTAGTTAGCTTCCTTACTGTCATTCTCCTACGATTGTTATCCCTGTCAGCCATATCACCTTTAACGAGTGTGGACCTGATACGTGAATTTGAATAAATAACCTGCCTTTCCTGTCTAATGCGTGCACCTACACGCGCCGTATTTACATTGATGATGTTGATTGGTGGTGGCGGGAGTGAGGGTGGTTGGTTTGCTGGCATTGTGTTCTGTTGAACTGTGTTGTGGTGTCGCAATTGCAATTGTTGTATTGCGTTGTATTACATTTTGTTGTACTGTATAGCGATACTCATATTGTACCGCATTAAATGGTATTATATGGCATTATACCGTGCCGCAATTGAATTACATTGCTTTGTATTGCGTAAAGAATCCC
>CM065715.1:21514590-21534590 GCA_033310375.1 Conus canariensis
CGCCGCTGCTGTCGGTTGTTTGAGGGCATTCGAAAAATTCGGTCATCAGAGGACGAAATGGAGAGAACGGGTGGGAATATATAATTATTTCAAAGAGGGAAAAGAGCGTGTGCTGTTTCTTTAGCAATATTTGATTACTCGTTTTGAAATGCGAATCTGTTATTAATCATCTCTGTTGCTTTAAGTCTTTTTCAGTATGTACCACTTCTTCTCAGTCGTCGTAGTGTGCACATTTTATGGGTTGATCTTAGCAACGAAAGCACAAGTTTAGGATGGAAATTATTAATGTGGCGAATTCATTAATTAGAGTAACACGCGGACGAAAATCATCATTATTTTTGATGGATTTTAGCGTAGCGTTGTTGATAGTTAGCAGAACGGAAATGGATATTGGGTTGGCTCTCCGCTCATGGTTTCCGTTGAGAAGCATCATGCACGGGACAAGATGATGGATTTGTAACTCGTTTCCGCCCGTTTTTGTTGAGATTTTACAGAGTGATTCAACTGTACCTCTCTAAATTTGCAATAGTTTTTTTTTCTAGCTGCACAGAAAGAAGTGTGAATACATACAGATAATAGAAATTCATTACAGACAGAGAGAGGGATTATTCCCGTCGCTATTGGATACAGTTTTAACCGAAACATGCTGTCCAACATGAGCGTGCGTGCGTGCGTGCGTGCGTGCATGCGTGTGTCCGTACGTGTGTGCGTGTGTGTGTTTGTGTGTGTGTGTGTGTGCGCGCGCGCGCGCGTGTGTGTGTGTGTGTGTGTGTGTGTGTGTGCGTGTGTGTATGGTGTGTGTGTGTGTGTGTGTGTGTGTATGTGTGTGTCGATTTAGCAAATTTGGGTGGGTGTTTTTTACCGAAGAGTTGGCATGGCCCCTGAGCGTTGACAGGGCGATGAACACAGTGCGGTTTCACAGATCTGCATGGTAAAGTGGCGAACGACGAGTGGACCATTTTCAACACCTCTCATGTATAAGAAATGGGGCAAGTGTTGTGGACTGATAGCCGTGATAACAGACTGGCAGCAAAGCATAGCAAGCTGGGGCACCTATCCAGCGGGTCGTACAGCCCCCATGGCACTATCAGTGTGCAACCCTCGCATCCGGCCCCGCCTTTTCCCCTGCTTTTCCCTCTTTTCTCCCTTCAATCTCCCATCTCCCTAGCATCCCTTACTCCTCTCCTCTCTCTCTCTCTCTCTCTCTCTCTCTGTCTCTGTCTCTCTCTCTCTCTCTGTCTCTCTCTCTCTCTCTGATAGAGATAGACGGATGGATAGATAAAGAGATAGGTTTAGATATAGATATTCCAAAATGATATAACGCGGCGTTAACGCGGCGACCTACGAAGTCGGAGGTTCGATGCTGGTGAAAGGAGAGGAAAGAGTGACAGGACAGGTGGATGTAGGACTGGGTGGCTTAAGAGCTGTGGTGAAGAGTGACAGGAGGACAGGTGGATGTAGGACTGGGTGCCTTAAGAGCTGTGGTGAAGAGTGACAGGACAGGTGGATGTAGGACTGGGTGGCTTAAGAGCTGTGGTGAAGAGTGACAGGAGGACAGGTGGATGTAGGACTGGGTGCCTTAAGAGCTGTGGTGAAGAGTGACAGGACAGGTGGATGTAGGACTGGGTGCCTTAAGAGCTGTGGTGAAGAGTGACAGGAGGACAGGTGGATGTAGGACTGGGTGCCTTAAGAGCTGTGGTGAAGAGTGACAGGACAGGTGGATGTAGGACTGGGTGCCTTAAGAGCTGTGGTGAAGAGTGACAGGAGGACAGGTGGATGTAGGACTGGGTGCCTTAAGAGCTGTGGTGAAGAGTGACAGGACAGGTGGATGTAGGACTGGGTGGCTTAAGAGCTGTGGTGAAGAGTGACAGGAGGACAGGTGGATGTAGGACTGGGTGCCTTAAGAGCTGTGGTGAAGAGTGACAGGACAGGTGGATGTAGGACTGGGTGCCTTAAGAGCTGTGGTGAAGAGTGACAGGAGGACAGGTGGATGTAGGACTGGGTGGCTTAAGAGCTGTGGTGAAGAGTGACAGGACAGGTGGGTGTAGGACTGGGTGCCTTAAGAGCTGTGGTGAAGAGTGACAGGACAGGTGGATGTAGGACTGGGTGCCTTAAGAGCTGTGGTGAAGAGTGACAGGACAGGTGGATGTAGGACTGGGTGGCTTAAGAGCTGTGGTGAAGAGTGACAGGACAGGTGGATGTAGGACTGGGTGGCTTAAGAGCTGTGGTGAAGAGTGACAGGAGGACAGGTGGATGTAGGACTGGGTGCCTTAAGAGCTGTGGTGAAGAGTGACAGGACAGGTGGATGTAGGACTGGGTGCCTTAAGAGCTGTGGTGAAGAGTGACAGGAGGACAGGTGGATGTAGGACTGGGTGGCTTAAGAGCTGTGGTGAAGAGTGACAGGACAGGTGGGTGTAGGACTGGGTGCCTTAAGAGCTGTGGTGAAGAGTGACAGGACAGGTGGATGTAGGACTGGGTGCCTTAAGAACTCTGGTGAAGAGTGACAGGACAGGTGGATGTAGGACTGGGTGGCTTAAGAGCTGTGGTGAAGAGTGACAGGAGGACAGGTGGATGTAGGACTGGGTGCCTTAAGAGCTGTGGTGAAGAGTGACAGGACAGGTGGATGTAGGACTGGGTGCCTTAAGAGCTGTGGTGAAGAGTGACAGGAGGACAGGTGGATGTAGGACTGGGTGGCTTAAGAGCTGTGGTGAAGAGTGACAGGACAGGTGGGTGTAGGGCTGGGTGCCTTAAGAGCTCTGGTGAAGAGTGACAGGACAGGTGGGTGTAGGACTGGGTGGCTTAAGAGCTGTGGTGAAGAGTGACAGCAGGACAGGTGGATGTAGGACTGGGTGGCTTAAGAGCTCTGGTGAAGAGTGACAGGACAGGTGGGTGTAGGACTGGGTGGCTTAAAAGCTCTGGTGAAGAGTGACAGGAGGACAGGTGGATGTAGGACTGGGTGCCTTAAGAGCTCTGGTGAAGGGTGACAGGACGGGTGGGTGTAGGACTGGGTGCCTTAAGAGCTGTGGTGAAGAGTGACAGGAGGACAGGTGGATGTAGGACTGGGTGGCTTAAGAACTCTGGTGAAGAGTGACAGGACAGGTGGGTGATGGACTGGGTGCCTTAAGAGCTGTGGTGAAGAGTGACAGGAGGACAGGTGGATGTAGGACTGGGTGCCTTAAGAGCTGTGGTGAAGTGACAGGAGGACAGGTGGATGTAGGACTGGGTGCCTTAAGACTCTGGTGAAGAGTGACAGGACAGGTGGGTGTAGGACTGGGTGGCTTAACAGCTCTGGTGAAGAGTGACAGGACAGGTGGGTGTAGGACTGGGTGGCTTTACAGCTCTGGTAAGGCGTATTTGCTCCAAATTGGAAAGGAAGAAAGAGGGCTCCATTTCCCGTCTACGTCACATTTTTACTACTTTTTTTTCTCTCAAAATGGGACAGCGACTGTCATGTTCATGTCTTGTGGTTCATGATTATTTAGTCCCATATTGCCTATACTGAGCAGAAGACATTTGTATAGCCACTCACTCCCACCCCTCTTTCCAACCCCATCCTCGTGTTTTCTTCCTTTTAGACTCCACCTGCTCCGGTTTCCTCTTCTCTTCTGTCCCTCATCCTTCATCAGGATCTTTATAGCATCGTCATATTATTAACACAGTCATCATTTTGTTTTCATTTTTTCCATTTCTGATTGTGCTTTGTTTCCTTTTTGTCTTCTCTTTCCGTTCACTGTGACTGTTCTGGTTTGTTGTTGTTTTTTTTTCTTTTTGCGACCATCCCCTTTTTATTTGTCGTTTGTGGTGGTTTTTCCCATTTCTTGCTCGTCTTCACCTTGTGCTTTTGTATGGTTACATTTGGTTTAGATCATTTCAGTTTGGTTCAGACTGTCTTGTATTAGTTTCTTCTGTTTGTGCTTCGGTCACCACTCTCAGAGCATCCCCGTATGCCCCCTCTCGACCACCCGCCCCTCGGCCTTCATCCCCTGCCCCTTCCCTTCTGCTCCGTTCTCTCCTTCCTCTTCTCTGCAGTGCTCAAGTGATGGATGTGAGGCACGCAGGAATGACGCTGACGGACCACTGGAAGTACATTCCAATGTCTACACCAATGGGCAGCAATGTGTTGCCTTTGAAGTGGTCGGCCCAACTGGTACTAGTCCGAGAGTGCCTGGAGTTAGCATGTTTTTTTGTCCATCAGTTGATCTCTTTCTCTCTCTCTCTCTCTCCTCTCTCTCTCTCTCTCTCTCTCTCTCTCTCTCTCTCTCTCTCTCTCTCTCTCTCTCTCTCCCTTTCTCTCTCTCAGTAGATAGATAGATACATAGATAGATGCATGTGTACATACAGATACATATTAGCACCAACAAAAGAAAGAAAGACATTTTAAGTCATGGGTGGTTCATGCTTCTCTAGGAGAAAAAGGAAGAAGTGTTTCTATAAAATGATACGGTTATGGCCACATCAGTGGTTTATGACATCCTCACATGCACTCATCTGCCGTACCTCATTTCCCGCCTGCCATCCCTCCCCCTCTCGCTCACTCACCCTTCTTTCCACTTCCGCTTTTGCTTCTCTTTTGTAAGGAGCTATGGCCGTTTAGAATCAACATCTGAGTCACTCTCTCTCTCTCTCTCTCTCTCTCTCTCTCTCTCTCTCTCTCTCTCTCTCTCTCTCTCTCTCTCTCTCTCTCTCTCTCTCTCCCCACTTTGAGATCAGTGCCTCAGACGAAAGTCATATGTTGAAGAAACTCAAATTCTAGCAGCATAGTGCTGATTTTTATGTCATGACGAGTCAGATCCTCCAACATCCGACAATTTTTGTGTTTCATGATACGTTTGTCTGGACACGACTGTACAGTAATGCTTGGCCGGACTGTCTGTCTCGAAAGATCAGACATCAGTTGTGTGGGACCAGACCAGAAGACGTGTTTTATATGCTTTCATACAAGGGGAGGGGGGATGTTTAGGGGTGGGGGGACGGGTGTACCGAATGTCAGGTCGAAAGGACTGTGCGAGAAGTGTCTGTAGCGGTTATGATGGGCGATAGTGGGTAGACGACGTAGGTAGTCGGTAGTCTGTCTTTGCTATGGGCTCAACTGGGAAAAATAAAACCACACAGTCTAGTTTCATCCACTGACTGAAAGCGCCTCTGAAGGCGTTGCTCACCTGTCCTTACCAGCGTTGCAGGTGTCTGTATCTCTAGGGTCGAGATGACACTGGGATGTAAAATGAAAGTAAGCATAGAGTAAGCCTTGTCATGTCAGATCAGAGTGGAAATCCGTGGCATCGCTTTCATCATCCTCATCCTCATCGATCAGCAATTAAAAAGAGAAGAAAAATACCAATTTCTGTTTGCTTTTAATTCGCTGCTGTCACGGTGATCTCAGTTTCGATTTCCTCGTCACGTCTGTACCTTTGGTTTGGTTCTGTCGGTGTCGTCGGCACTGGCAAGTTCATGATCACTTTCGTTGGACGGACGTGGGGTGCCCTTTGGAGGGAGAACTCACTCATGCTGGCTCTGTGACTAAGCAGTTATGGTCGTCAATACGAAGCTTAGTAGGCGGTGTCCTTGGGTATGTTGGATCACAACGCCTCCACCGAAGTGACTCGGCAGCAGTGCAGCGTCCTTCCTGGTGGGTTTCCTCATGACGTCTGGACATTGACTGCTCCCTGTGTACTGCTGGAATCGGGGTCCTGGCTGACCTGGACTACGCGGTGGCGGTGGTCGGAGAGTGGCGTGGGTGCAATACCTCTGTCTGTCTACCTGTTTATTCTTCTCTCTCTCTCTCCTCTCTCTCTCTCTCTCTCTCTCTCTCTCTCTCTTCTCTCTCTCTCTCTCTCTCTCTCAAGCTGACTCACTGTCTCTGTCTCTCTGTCTCTGTCTCTCTCCATGTCTTTCTGTTTGTTTGTCTGCCATTCATTTACAGAACATCTGCCCATCTGTCGCCATTCTACCCATGCCGTGCTATATTTGTGTGATTAGAGAATGTATTTTACATCGGCCCAGACATGTTTTTACCGTACCTAAACAAACCCCACATACCAGCAATCCCGGAGCTTTGCCATCGTGATGAAAACTGCCTGAAAGCGTGCCACAAACGCTTTTTCCCCCAAAAAGAAACTCTTTATTCGGGATAGCATACACACAATATACAGTGCTACGTAACAAAATAAGCAACAACAATGATAGATCAATTATAACAAAGGCTTATATCCTAAAGTTGAGAGACGAAAGGAAAAAACGTGAGAGAGAGAGAGAGAGAGAGAGAGAGAGAGAGAGAGAGAGAGAGAGAGAGAGAGAGAGAGCATATAATCCCGGCCAAAGGATTTTCTTTAAATTTAGTGTCGGGTTGTTTGCACCTCACATTTTTGTTCATCTTCTGATAAACGAGCAAACACTTGAGAAAATAAGAACAGCAACAACAAAGCGTCCTCTCTCTCTCTCTCTCTCTCTCTCTCTCTCTCTCTCTCTCTCTCTCTCTCTCTGACCTTTGTTCATCTTTCCTGACCCGTTTCAATTTTCTTTGCGTGGAACGAGCTTTGAA
Organism: Conus canariensis; assembly: GCA_033310375.1. Taxonomy (NCBI): domain Eukaryota; kingdom Metazoa; phylum Mollusca; class Gastropoda; order Neogastropoda; family Conidae; genus Conus; species Conus canariensis. The sequence goes on from CM065715.1 coordinate 21,521,129, forward strand.
CAGTGTATAACATTACCTAATCTAACAGTAGTACAAGGGGAAGATGACATCGAGCCATTATGCAGAACAGTTATCATTTCCTGCTTGTGCCGTCAGGATCAGATCATGCATGAGGAAGAATCCAAAACATGTCAGCGCGCGCACATGTTTATCTCCAAGTCATTTCACCCGAAATTTCGAAAATAGAAAGCTTTTGAAAATAGGGACATGCCAGCAGAACCAAAGTGAATCAGAGGTAAGCGACAACTAAGGGAAGAGGAGCGAAATACGAACCAAGAAATCAAAGGAGTTGGCAGCCTATCACAAAACTTTGCTTTAGAAGTTTCAAAATCGCGGACACTTGTCGAGATATTTGTGTTGAGTTTGCAAACGTTGACATTCTTGTGCAGACTGAATCGTTCACCCTCCTTTTTTCCCTTCTATTCATCACAGCCCGGAGATGAACATTTACGTAATATAGGCGTGGAATAAACTGTGATTACAGCAACAACAAAAATCCGTTTGTATGGTACAAAAACTACAATATCACGCTAATTCGCTCAGCATGCGTTGTTTGTTTGAACTGTACCTTGGGGGGCCGGAATAGCTCAGTTGGTAGAGCGCCGGACTCGTGATCCTGGGGTTGCGGTTTCGAATTTCGGTACAGGTGGATTTTTCCCTCGGAGTTAACATTGGTTCTGACTTCATTCCCCATACAGTTCTTCGAATGAGACTATAAACCGAGGTTCCGTGTGTGAACGCACGCACAACATCTTGCACACACGTAAAATCCCATCACCAACTTTCGGAAGAGAAGGCCAGTTTGGTCAGTTGGTATGGATGACACGTTACACTTAGCATGCACCTTCCCCGAAGATGGAGTATGGCTGCCTTAATGGCGGGATAAAAAAAACGGTCATACACACAAAACTCCACTGCCTGTCTGTACAGGCAGTGACCGCAGGAGTATCAACCTGCGTGCGTAGAAAGAAAGAAAGAAAGAAAAAACTGTACCTGAAGTACTCGTTTTGGAGTGTGAGTCGGTTATTGGTAATCGTTTCCCTATTTTTCTAACATGTGCAGATTCTTTATAGCTGTTGCGTGGGTCGTATTTGTATGGTGATCTTAGCACTGTTGGTTAAGTTTCGAATACTGGCGTGGCAAATCATAAGCACATAAAAAAATTCGAACTGAAATCAGTCACATTTTGATAGATTTCAACATAGCATGGTTGAAAGTTTGTTATTCACATGCAGTGTCCCGTGTGTGTTAGTGGAAATATTCTTCTAGCTTAGCAAAAGCCGATATTTGATGAGACATTTTGGTTTGTTGTCCACTCGTACTTTTCATTTGAAGACATGTCAGGGATGAGCTTGATCAGCTTCTTTATCGCGTCAACATACTTTTATGAAGATTTTGCCTGGAGTAGAACATTTAGATTATGCGTCTAGAAAATTCCTAAGGATCTTTTTTTCTGACTTCACAAGAAGTGTCAACATTTGGATAATATCCATAAATCTATTAAAAACAGAGAGAAGAGTTATTGTGCATAGCTATGTCACTGTGGGTATACTGTTGAAGTGAAGAATTCTGTACAACATTGTGTTTGCCTGAAACCCCTCCCCCAACCACCTTCTTCGCCTCATGAGAGTTAGTGACTTCATTATCTGTGTGTTTGTGAGTGTGAGAGTTCCTGAGTCCAATATATGTGTGTGTGTGTGTGGGGGGGGGGGGGGGGGGGGTTCGTATCCTTTGTAAACTTGGAGGGACATTATTTACCAAAAGCCTGGCCTGGCTCTTCCCGTAGGCAGTACCGTTAATAATACGGTTTGATGCAATGTGCGTGATGACCCAGTGAACGGCGAGTGGTGCATTTTCAACACGTCTCATTGAGGGGAAATGAAGCAAGCTTGATGACTGACAACAGACCGGCATCACAGCGTATCAAGCTTGATGACTGACAACAGACCGGCATCACAGCGTATCAAGCTTGATTACTGACACAGACCGCACGACAACTTGATGACTGACAACAGACCGGCATCACAGCGTATCAAGCTTGATGACTGACAACAGACCGGCATCACAGCGTATCAAGCTTGATGACTGACAACAGATCGGCATCACAGCGTAGCAAGCTTGGGCAGCTAGCCAGCAAGTGGTACAGCTGAAACGGAGCTCTGCATGTGCACACCTCGCATCCGCATCCGCCCCATACTCTCTTCCTCCTTCCCTCCCTCATCTTAACATTCCCGGCCTCTTTCTACCACTATCACCACCCTCTGTCTGTCTGTCTGTCTGTCTGTCTGTCTCTCTCTCTCTCTGTCTCTCTCTCTCTCTCTCTCTCTCTCTCTCTCTGAGACACGTGCGTGCGTGCGTGCGTGTGTGTGTGTGTGTGTGTGTGAGTGTGTGTGTGTGTGTGTGTGTGTGTGTGTGTGTGTGTGTGTGTGCGGGTGTGCGTGTATGTGGTGTGTGCGTGAATGTGTGTGTGTGTGTGTGTGTGTGCGCCGCGCGCGCGCGCGCGTGCGCGTGCGTGCGTGTACGTATCAAGAATCTTATTTTGCTTTATCGCGGCGAAGTGCGAGATGAGAGGCGCCATGCCGTCAAGAGGACTGACTAAGAAGAGGGTGGGTTGGAGTAGGCTTGGACAGTGCGGCTGATGGCGAGCTATATTTCTTCCTAAGCGAGTAGGGGGAAAGGATGCTCCATCTGTCGTCTACCATGCTTTATTTTCCCTTTGTTTTTCCTCTAACCAGGAGTAGACAGCTGTATAGCAATAAAACGTCTTGCAACAATTCTTGTCTCACCTCTCCCCACCTGTTCGGTCTTTTAACCCCCCCCCCTCCCCGCCCCACACACACACACTTCCCCTGCCCTGTCCTTCTTCGTCTTCCTCACCCCCCTCTCCTCCTCTTACCTTTTACTTTTCCTTCATCTTGAACTTTATTGTCATTGTCATATTTCTTTAAAGTGTTCATTATACGCTTCTCACCCCCCCCCCCCCCCCCCCCCTTTTTTTTTTTTTTTTCTTGCGTTTTTTTCTTCTGCTTGGTTTGTTTTGTCGTGTTTATTACATTTTTGTTGTTGTTGTTGTTTTGTCTTCTGTTTCCGTTCTCCATGACATTTCTGTTTCTGATCCGTCAGTTGCAAATGTCGCTATCTCTTTCATTTACCTTTTGTGTTGCTTTTCTTTTCCTATCTTCTTATTCGTCCTCGCCTTTTTTTTTTGGGGGGGGGGGGTGGAATGTTTGTTTACTTCGCTTCATTAAGTTTGTTTCAGTTGGTTTCTTTTGGTTTGTTTTTGTTTTTAAATTCATCTCTCTCAGAGCATTCCCCACCCCGAGTTTCCCCTCCCCCTTCCTCCCCCCCCCCTCTCCCCCCACCAACCTCTTGACTCGCAGACTCCCTACTTTCTTCCGCTTCTTCCTCACGTCCATCCTGTTTCGGGGGTGTTAGGGAGATGGTGATGGTAGGGGAGGGGTTGGGACGGATGCGAGGTGTGCACATGCAGAGCTCCGTTTCGGCAGTACTACTTGCTGGCTAGCTGCCTAAGCTTGATACGCTGTGATGCCGGTCTGTTGTCAGTCATCAAGCTTGATACGCTGTGATGCCGGTCTGTTGTCAGTCATCAAGCTTGATACGCTGTGATGCCGGTCTGTTGTCAGTCATCAAGCTTGATACGCTGTGATGCCGGTCTGTTGTCAGTCATCAAGCTTGATACGCTGTGATGCCGGTCTGTTGTCAGTCATCAAGCTTGATACGCTGTGATGCCGGTCTGTTGTCAGTCATCAAGCTTGATACGCTGTGATGCCGGTCTGTTGTCAGTCATCAAGCTTGCTTCATTTCCCCTCAGTGAGACGTGTTGAAAATGTACCATCGCTGCTTAATGGTTCACAACGCAGGCCCTAACAGACCGTGTTATTTATGGCACTGCCGACGGCAAGGGATATGCCAGGTCTTTGGTAAATAATATCCCTCCTTTGCTAAGGAATAAAAACAACCAAACACATACATAGTTAGGGTAAGAAATCCCACAGAAGGAGGGGAGGGGCGTTAACAAGAAAGAAAAAAAACCTCATTGTTCGCGATGCTTCTGTTCAACACTGTATCACATTGTGACCGAAAAAAAAAAAAAACAGAACCTTCTCTCAGTCTGTGATAGTTTTATGATGATATTATCCAAATGTATTCACAATTCATTCTGTAAAGTTAAAAAATATTCCTAGCCAGTTTTATGAGGGGTGGTTTAAATACTCTACATCATGTCAAACCTACACAAAAACTTATGAACGCGATTTAGAAACTAGTCAAGCTCATGCATGCTAATAGTTATCCATCAACAATACTGTGCTAAACTTTATGAAAAGAATGCTGACAACAGTCCGAATTCTTCAGCCAATTTATAAATTCGCTACGTCAGTATCTGAAACTTGTACCAAATTTGCAGCGACCAACATACTAAAGCACCCACGTAACATCTGTAAAGATTCTGCACACACTGAAAAAAAATCAAAGCAGATCATCCTTAACAGACTCCGATACGAGGATAAGCAAAACACATTGAATACATTGACCTGATACCATGGTTTTATACCATTCAACACAGAAGTGTTTGTTTCAAACCTATGAGAAACTGAATTTTAAAAAAATGTTGGGGATGAACAATTCAGTCTGCAGGAGAAAATCAGCACTTCAAAACTCAACACATACACATCTTGACAACACGGAACGATTCTGAATTTTCCAGTGGACGACTTTGTGATGGGGTGCCAACTCTTTATCTCTTCAACTGAAGGAAGTTACTTTCTGATAAGCTGACACATCCTTGGTTCTTATTTCACTCCTCTTACCGTAGCTACAGCATCTCTCCGAACCATTCCTGACTCTGCTGCCAAAAGCTATTTTCGAAGTTTTGAGCGAAATTGCTTGCAGAAAAAAGTGTGTGTGTGTGTGTGTGTGTGTGTGTGTGTGTGTGTGTGTGTGTGTGTGTGTGTGTGGGCGCGCGCGCGCGCGCATTCGTGCGTGCGTGTGTGTATCTGTGTGTCTGTGTCGGTGTCTTGTCTGTGTACTGATATGTGTTCTATTCTTCTTCATGCGTTAACGAAGCCTGAATGCAAAAGCAGAAATTATAACTGTTGTGCTATCAGGGCTTGGCACCATCCCATTATTTCTAAGGTTAAATCATGTTACGTTTTCTCCATACAAATCTTGTTTACCGCAAAGAACAATGGAGAAGTCGGGGAAAGGCGACAGAAATAAGGAGGAAAAGAAAGAAAGAAAATAAATGAGAGAGAGAGAGAGAGAGAGAGAGAGAGAGAGAGAGAGAGAGAGAGAGAGAGAGAGAGAGAGAGATGCGGTGGGGAAAACGAAGAGTAGAGGAGGAGCGAAGAAAAGAATAAGTATCAACACACTGGCACACATACACACATTCCTGTTTAGGACTGGCAGGAAGCACATGGATCTTCATGAACACTAAGCTTTAAAGTAGTACCTTGTAAACAGAACTGTCAGTCCTCCTCTGCCTCAGCCCCCCCCCCCCCCCCCCCCCTTCCCCTCCTTCATACTGATGGAGAGAATCCTGCAGACAGAAGACTACAGCACGGGGAGGGTTACCCAGAGACTCCAAGCCAAAGCAAGACATCAGAAGGCAGGGGGGAAGATGGAGACGATGCTAATGAAGTGAGCAACAAGCTTGGCGCTCTGCGTCATCACCAGATTAGGTGTCTCTCTGGTTTTGTTGTTGTTGTTTGTCCTGTTGTTTTCCCAACACTTCGGTGTTCATAAGAGGTCTGATTTGTTCATGACTTGTGCCGTGTTTGTTTCCTTGCTAGTTGGGTTGTTTTTGACATCTGTGTGTGCACTGTCTGTTCAGGCCCACTCTTTGTGAGTATGAAATATAGGTGCGCGTGCCAGTTTGTCTGAGTGTGTGCGTACATTACGTGTGATAGTGTATGTGTGTGCTCAGTATATCTTTCTGTTTGTGTGTGTGTTTGCGCGTGTGTGTGTGTGTGCGCGCGTGAGTGCGCACGTGTGTGTGTGTGCGCGCACTGTGTGTGTGGTTGTGTGTGTGTGTGTGTGTGTGGTGTTGTGTGTGTGTGTGTGTGTGTGCGCGCGCGTGTCTATATTTGTACGGAGATAATTTGATACTTGCGTACCCGCACTAATCTTTCAACAGTTTTCTTGTGATGCAAAATGGTTTTCAAGTGATATATAGCTTGACACAAAAACATCTGCTAGCATGCATTCCTGTTGTGTTCCTCACTACAGCAGATCAGAGCTCTGGGGTCGCTGGTTTGTGAGGGTCTGTTTACACACAGCAAACACATGTCTGGGCAGATGTCAAGTCCAGTCTTTTAATTACACAGACAAAGCACAGCATGGATAGACTACCAACGGATGTTAAATGCTGTGAACATAGCTTTTTGTTTCTTCGCTTATTTGTTTTAAGAACGCTGTGAAAATGGCTTTTTGTTTTAAGAACGCTGTGAAAATGGCTTTTTGTTTGTTCGTTTATTTGTTTTAAGAACGCTGTGAAAATGGCTTTTTGTTTGTTCGCTTATTGAGTTTTGAAAGGGGCACAAAGTGGTAAGAGGAAAGAGAGAGACAGAGAGAGGGGGTGGAGATTCAGAGAGGAGATAGAGAGAAAGACAGACAGGGGCACAGAGAGAGAGAGAGAGAGAGAGAGAGAGAGAGGGAGAAGAGAGAGAGAGAGAGAGAAGAGTAGGAAAGGGTATACAGGTACTGACAGCGAGTTCACTGACTTTGTACACGGTGAACCCACTCTTGCAGATGTGATCACTACTAACACTTCTCACACACCCCTTCCACCCGAATCCTTCCACCCGCAACCCTTCCACCCGGAATCCTTCCACCCGCAACCCTTCCACCCGGAATCCCGTACTTCCCCCGCCTCCTCCACCTCCCCCCCTCCCTGCCCACAATTAAAAACAATAACTCAAAATATCTCTCCCATTTTTCTTGACAAAACACGTCATCTCGTCCAGTTCCAAACATCAGGCGTCAGATCGTCAGACAGGTAAACAGTCCGGCAAAGGATTACTGCACAGCATCCAGACTAACTTAACATTAGAGACACAGGTTATCGGATGTCGTAGGATCATGACTTGTCACGACATCAAAAGTGAAAGTGCTATACTGCAAGAATTTCAGCTTCCTGATCCATATCACGTTGATCTGAGGCAGTGACTTGAAAGTGTAGCGAACGAGAGAGACAAGGAAGGAGAGGAAACGAACAAACGAACGAACGAATGTTATTGCTATAAAGCTGTATATCTTACTTAGCAAGTCGACGCGATGTACACTGACAAAACGCGACACGATCTCATTGACATGGAAACCACAGCAATGCATTTTTAAACATTACATGACAAAGTCGTGAACGACAGTCTCTGATATGTGTACACAATCCGTTCAGTGGAGGGCAGTCATCCCAGGTAGAACTGGACCAGGCCGAGGAGAGCGTGCAACCGCCGTAGAGCACGTCCTTGAATCTCTGCGTGTTTCGTGTTGCTGGCACGTCTTCCTTTCCGCAGGTGGGCTGATTTAACACGTCCTTCCGATGTCATGTTCCTGTGTTCCTGCTTGACAAACCAGAAAAGACAGTCATCTTCCGAACTCGGATCGCAGTAGAATTCTAAAACGATGTCATCCGACTCGCACAATGACGCATCTACATCATCTAATTGATGAAGCACGATCTTTCTGAATGCTTAGTTTCTGTGCTTATCTCTTAAGTTAATTAACCGTCTCTGAACCTGCCGATCAGTCAAAGTGGCAAGAAAGTCCTTCACCACACCCGTGTCAAAGCCTGCCACAGCCCTTTCTGTAGAATGCTCGAGGCCTATGTCATTTCTGGATCTCCTGGTTCATTATGTCGCACTCAGACTGGCAGGAGTACAAAGGCAGAAGACTGTCTTGAACATTTGACGTGTCAGGCTCGCTGTCAACATCTATAGGTTTGATGCGTTCAGTAACATCCTGTGTAGTGCACTGTGTACCATGATCTTTAAACTGTGTCAAACAAGGCCAGTTCGTTCACTACACAAGAGTTCCAACCTGTTCAAACTGTCTATTTTGCTGCTTTGCTCTTTACGGATCACGTCGCACCTGGCTGGGCGGTTTCTTTCAGTAATATTGAACTCACGCCCCTCGGTTCAAAACAGGATCCGCCATTGTGGTTTGGACAGGGACGGCTGGCTGAAGTCGCAGGACGACGACGGTGTTGTTACCTTCACCTGGAATGTTCCGGCTTGACACGGTGTTGTCAGTCAGCAAGGTTCTCAGGGCTGTCTCCACAGTCGCTGAAAGTCCTGTAACTGGCATTGTCAAAGGATGGAAGTCCAGTAACTGGCACTGTCAAAGGATGGAAGTCCAGTAACTGGCATTGTCAAAGGATGGAAGTCCAGTAGCTGGCATTGTCAAAGGATGGAAGTCCAGTAACCGGCATTGTCAAAGGATGGAAGTCCAGTAACTGGCATTGTCAAAGGATGGAAGTCCAGTAACTGGCATTGTCAAAGGATGGAAGTCCAGTAACTGGCATTGTCAAAGGATGGAAGTCCAGTAACTGGCATTGTCAAAGGATGGAAGTCCTGTAACTGGCATTGTCAAAGGATGGAAGTCCAGTGACTGGCATTGTCAAGGATAATCGAAAATAATTTTCGCAGCTTAGACAAATGGCGCCATTTCGCTTCGTGTCAAACCACGTGACCAAGCAAAGGCGAGAGACAGACGAACAGACAGACAGACACAGACAGACAGACACAGACAGACAGGGAGACAGACAGACAAATACATAGGCAGGCAGAGAGATAGAGGGAAAGTGAAAGTCAGATGACTCAGATGTTTACTCTGAAAGGCCATGGTCCCACAGTAAGAAAGAGAAGCGGATGGGAAGGGGAGGTGAGCAGCGGGAGGAAGTGGGATCTTGCCTGAGTGGGTAGAGAGGCAGGGGAACAACCGAGAGGAAGGACCGGCGAGTGAAGGTATGTCAGCATGAGAAAAGCCACAGACAAGGCGATACCCGTTATGTTTACGTGAGCAAAGCACCTGTTTCTCTTTTTTTTCCCTCCGTACAATTCAACAACAAATCACTTAACAGTGTTTTCGTTCGTTCATTTCTTAATGTCCATATCACATCTATATTTATATATACCAATCTCTCTAGCTGTCTAACCATCTCTCTATATACCCACCTATTTTTATGTGTATGCATATATATATATATATATATATGTGTGTGTGTGTGTGTGTGTGTGTGTGTGTGTGTACACATAATGATAGCTAGGTATATGAATAAGTGTGTGGGTGGGTGCACACGTGCATATATACATATGTATGTATGTGTGTGTGTGTGTTGTGTGTGTGTGTGTGTGTGTGTGTGTGTGTGTGTGTGTGTGTGTGACTGAGAGAGAGAGAGAGAGAGAGAGAGATTGATAAGAAAAAAGTTTTGAGCAAACTTTAAAATATCTCTCGAGTGCAAACACTACGGCCGACCACTCCAAAGACAATGAATTCCTATCCAATCGAGTCCAGACAGTGGAATCTACTTCCAGGGTTCCGTGAACGTCATTGCTGTCTACCTCACATCCATCCCTCTGACCACAGCAGAACAGACTGGAGGAGAAAGGGAGTAGAAGGGGGGGGGGGGGGTAGAGGAAGGGGGTAGGGAGCCTAGGAGACAGGGTGTGGAGGAGCGTGTTGGGGAGGGAATACGAGAGTAGGCTGTCAGGGAGGAGAGAATTAAAAAAACAGTACAAACTGGACTAAACAAATGTAATACACTGAAACAACCTTAAAGAAACAAAGTGAACCAATTTTAAAGAAAAGAAAGAGGTTAAGACGTGCAAGAAAATAGGGAAAATAAAACACATAAAAGATGTTTTTAAAGGGCAGTTTTGCAAAAGAAGAAATAAATAAAACACCAGAAACAGGATTGAAATCGACAAACCAGTGAACGGAAGCAGTCTTTTGACCTTGGTTATTTAGGTGTGTGTGTGGTTTTTTTCCACATATTATGAAAGAAATAAAGGGGTGAAAATGAAGTGTTCATCTGATATGATACGGGTATTGGTCATATTTGTTGTATATGTCAACCTCAAGTACATCTACCTGCCATACCTCCTTTCTGTCTTCCCCCCTGTATCCACTCACCCTCTGCCCCCCTTCTCCCCGTTGTTCTCTCTCTCTCTCTCTCTCTCTCCCTCTCTCTCTCTCTCTCTCTCTCTCTCTCTCTCTCTCCTCTCTCTCTCTCTCTCACTCGGTTTCCTTGCGTAGGAGCTATGGTCTTTGAGAATGAATGTCTGAGTCATTTCCTCTCTCTCTCTCTCTCTCTCTCTCTCTCTCTCTCTCTCTCTCTCTCTCTCTCTGTGTGTGTCTCTCTATCTATCTATCTATCTATCTATCTATCCATCTCCTCCTCCCTCTCTCTCTCTCTCTCTCTCTACTCCCTCTCCCTCTCACTCTCTCTCTCCCTTCTTCCCCCTGTCTCTCCCTCTCTCTCTCCTTCACCCTTTCTCTCTCTCTTTCTCTCTCCCTCCCGCACACTTCTCTCTCTCTCTCTCTCTCTCTCTCTCTCTCTCTCTCGGGGGTGAGCTCAACGCAGTGTTGGAGCAAGACGTATGGTGTAAGTCTCTCCGAGTTTTCCTTCAATTGTGACGGTTCCCGAAGTTGCTAGTGTCTGAGACTGTGCATACGACTGGTGCTGGTACCATGCCGTTGGATGGACTATCTTTTCGTTCAAGATGTGGCTGTTTCGTGGACATATTTGTGCATTTCATGTTCAAGAGAAGTGTGCACAAAGCAAAAATGCGGATCTCCATTTTGACGCTGCGTAGACCGAGTGACGGTGTCTGCGCAGGTTTGCTCCTCGTCTTGTTGTTTTGGGGCGGACTGTTACTGCAGTGTGGAGACGTAGAGCAGAACCCGGACCTACACCAGCGGTGAAGGCAGACAACGCGAAGCAGACCCGGCTGGGCTACGCTACGCGTGGTGCAAGTGCGGACAGGAGTGCTGCCCCTCTGAGGGCTCTACTGTGTCCAGACCGACGAGCGCCGAACCTACCACTGCCGACATCATGACCAAGCTTCTGGAGATGGACAGGACCAACAAGGCCATGGACAGTAAGTTGGATGATGTAAAAACAGAAGTGAAGACCCTTGGTGAACAGTACGCTGCTTTGCAGAACGAAGTGAAGGGTCTCAGGGAGGAAGTGGCGGAATTACGGTCCCAGAACAGTGATCTGCAAAGAACGAACACTGAACTGGTTGATAGAGTAGAGTTGCTGGAAAAGAAGGCGGACGACCTTGAAGGGCGCTCAAAACGTAACAACTTATTGTTTTATGGTTTGAGTAGAAGTGAGAATGAGAACGGTGATGACTGCGAGCGTATGTTGAAGGACTTGACAGCGAAGAAATTGGGCGTGAATGGGGTCGAGTTTGATAGAGCGCATCGTTTAAATGCAAAGCATGACTCCCCCATCATTGCCAGATGCTCTTCGTATAAGGATAAAGTACATATCTTAAAAGCTAAAGCGAAATTAAAAGGGACAAATATCTTTGTCGGCGAAGACTTCACTGCTAGGGTCCGCGATATCAGACGGAAACTCACTCCTCATCTTAAGGAGGCCAGGAACAGTGGCAAACGGGCCGCGATGGTCTTTGACCATCTCCTTGTGGATGGCAGGAGATTCGGGCTAGATGTTTCCGGTCAACTGAAGGAACTGAAATAGGGTTTTGGCCGGTCCTTTTGTGATAAGGGTGAACTTGCTTCAATAGGGAGGAAACATTTGCTTACACCGGTTTTAAGACTGGCCGCTCCGGACTCTGCCGCGCGTGGCTGTGAGCGCTTTGCACGTGATTGTGACGACAGTAGCGTGGGCAATGTGAGCGATGGCACTGACAGTCATTTGAATTCGGATCAAGGTTTGAAAGATAGGCATTTGAATGTTAATTCTTTTACATATGATGATATGGATAGCGATACTTATGTATGCATGAATAAGAGTGTATTTGGTGACAGTCATATTGATAGCCATGGTCTGGACGTGCCTGTATGTAATAAAGTGTTCAAGCTTCTCTCTTGGAACGTGAATGGTCTATTCTCAAAAGTTTCTGGCAAGGCATTTGTTTCCTATGCCTGTGGTTTCGATTTTATATGTTTTGGAGAAACTTTTCTTGAAACGTTTAACATGGATGTGTTTGTCGGATATACAGCCTTTTGCAAAGCTGCTGTGAAACTCTGTCATCAGGGGAGAAGATCAGGGGGGCTTGTTTGTTTAATAAAACAAGAATTTGTTCCCTTCATAACTTATGTTGATGTTGATTGCTCTAACGTGTGTGTCTTTTTAATCGAAAAATCGCTTTTTGGGACAACGAAAAATATTGCTTTGGTCTGTGCATATATTCAACCTGAAGGGTCTCCCTTTTATAATTCTGTTGATGCTGATAATGGGATTTCTATGTTGGAAGATTGTTTGGCTAATTGCTTGTTTCCCTTGGTGACATTGATGTAATAGTATGTGGAGATCTGAATAGCAGGACGGCAAATTTTTCTCCTGACTTGTCTTCTGATGTTTTTGATTCTTGTTTACAAACGAAAAGTGAACCACCGTGCACAGATCGTTGTTCTCAGGATAATGTTTTGAATAACTACGGTAAGTTATTGTTAAATCTTTGCGTTGCTTTTGATTTGTATATTATGAATGGGGTATGTCAGGGCGACCGTCATGGTTGCTATACATATGTAACAGACAGCGGGAGCAGCGTAAATGATTATTTCCTTGTGTCAAAAGATTTTTTCTCTACTCTTTATGATTCCTGTAATTTGTTTGTTTCGGAACGGATCGAATCCGATCATTTACCTATTGAATTTCACATTGACTTCTCAACAGAAAACACTGATAAATCAACTGAGACTGTTGAGGCTACTATCTCCGAAAGGTTTGTGTGGAATGATGACTATGCCATGATTTACAGGGACAATTTGTATGAAGCAGAAATGCGTACAAAATTAAATGAGGCCTTAGAACTGATTGCTGTTGATGTAGATAAAGCTTTAAACTTGTTCAATGACTGTATCAAAAACAGTGCTGAAGGTATGAAAAAACGTGTGCAAACAGGGAACAGTGGTGAGAACGAGGACTGGTTTGACTGTGACTGTTTGATAATGAAAAGAAAAGCACTAAACTTATTGAGAGTATGGCTGCGTACTTTGGACGCTGGTGACAGAAGTGAGTATGTTATTGCGAGAAGAGAATATAAAAATCTTCTAAAACAGAAGAAGAAAATATTCAATAAAAAGCTATTAGATAATATGATCAGATCTCTTCCTTCACAACAGGAGTTTTGGAAAACAGTAAAAAGAGCCTCATTCAAAGAAAATGTCACAACAATAATATCTCTCTGGACTCTTGGTATATGCACTTTAAACATTTGTTAGATAAAGATGTCTCAGATAACGATGAACT
>CM065715.1:21539590-21542090 GCA_033310375.1 Conus canariensis
AATTACGTGAAACTGTTTTTACGTGAACTTAAACAACGCATGATTTACTGTTATAGAAAAAATTATGATAGTAAAATGCTTAATAGTGACAGATCTTCAACATATAGTTCCTTCAAATCCTTATGGCAGCCTGAGAAATATTTAACTGCTATTACAATTTCTAAATTTCGCAAAGTGTTCGTGAATTTCGACTTGGTATTAGTGATTTGAATGTCCATCAAAGATGTACACTGAACTTCAAAAAACTGCCCATTCTGTAATCAAATCGAGGACGAAATACATTTTTGATTGTTTGTCCATCCTATAAAGATCTAAGAAATAAACACATTTTGCCTCATACTAGAAATGTTCATCAAGTGCCATTGCTTCTTTTACTGCAAAATGAAAAGAGAACTGTAACTCGCTCTGTAGCTATGTTCATTTTTAAAGCTCTAAAACGAAGAGAAGAACTGCTATCAGTACACAAACGCCAGAGTAATTTCAGGCAGAACATTTTGTTATGCAAATATTTTCTTTCATAATTTTCAGTATATGCGCCGAGCGCTTGCATGTTCTACTTTTGTTTTTGACCTCATTGCAGATAGGTCGGTGGCCTTTGCACTATTTGAGTTGAGTCTCTTCTCTCTCTCTCTCTCTCTCTCCTCTCTCTCTCTCTCTCTCTCTCTCCCCTCTCTCTCTCTCTGCCGGTAAAAGTTTGATTTTGGGGGATGATCCTATTGTATTTACATTCTGCCCCTCCCATTCCTCCCTCCATGGTGTTCTTCCCTCATCCTGTCATTCAACATCTAAATTTACATCTTCCATGCACTCAGTTTCCTATTTTAAACTGTCGGTAACCATTGCTTTTTAAGGAGTCGGTTTTGTTCTGGTAACTGACTTACGACTTCGCTATAACGTGACGAGTGGACGTTCTTTTATCTGGTCACAATGCAAAGTAGTGGAATAACATCCATACGATTTGCTGTAATCGATGAAACAAGTCACATATGAGCATATTGTAGCTTCGGTAATGCCGACTGCAAGCGTCAGTCTCTTAGTTGCGAAATTGTGTTTTAGTGTATTGCACTGTATTGTATTGTACTATTTCATCGTCACAACATATATCTGTATGTGAAATTCGGACTTTTTTAAGGGGTAGGGGGTTTGGGTGCGTCGCCACAGTGCAACACTACCCACATTCATTTTTCTGTCATGTGTTTTTATTAACCTATCAAATTGGAGATACCACAGAACTTTGTCAGAACTTTGCCCCTAGGAAGAACACTCTTGTTGCCAAACAAAACTCTGTCAGGGACAAGGTCCTTGTTGCCATACAAAACTCTGTCAGGGACAACGCCCTTGTTGCCATACAGAACTCTGTCAGGGACAACGCATTTGTTGCCATACAAAACTCTGTAAGGGACAACGCCCTTGTTGCCATACAGAACTCTGTCATGGACAACGCATTTGTTGCCATACAAAACTCTGTAAGGGACAGCGCCCTTGTTGCCAAACAGAACTCTGTCAGGGACAACGCATTTGTTGCCATACAAAACTCTGTAAGGGACAGCGCCCTTGTTGCCATACAAAACTCTGCCAGGGACAACGCCCTTGTTGCCATACAGAACTCTGTCAGGGACAACGCATTTGTTGCCATGCAAAACTCTGTAAGGGACAGCACTCTTGTTGCCATGCAAAACTCTTGTCGGGATTAACGCCCTTGTTGCCATAGAAAATTCTTGTCGGGGACAACGCCCGTGTTGCCATACAGAACTCTGTCAGGGATAACGCCATTGTTGCCATACAAAACTCTGTCAGGGACAACGCCCTTGTTGCCATACTAAACTCTGGCAGGGACAATGCTCTTGTTGCCATACAAAACTCTTGTCGGGGACAACGCCCTTGTTGCTATACAAAACTGTCAGGGACAACGCCAGTGTTGCCATACAAAACTCTGTCAGGGACAACGCCCATGTTGCCATACAAAACTGTCAGGGACAACGCCCTAGTTGCTATACAGAACTCTGTCAGAGACAACGCCCTTAGTGCATTACAAAACTCTGTCGGAGACAACGCCGTTGTTGCCATACAGAACTTTGTGAGGGACAACATCCTCGTGGCAATACCGAACTCTGTCAGGAACAATAATTATCCTTGTTGCCATACAGAACTCTGTCAGGGACAACGCCCTTGTTGCCATATAAAAGTCTGTCAGGGACAACATTCTTGTGGCCATACCGAACTCTGTCAGGGACAACGCCCTTGTTGCTATACAGAACTCTTGTGAGGGACAACGCCCTTGTTGCCATACAGAACTCTTGTCAGGGACAACGCCCTTGTTGCCATACAGAACTCTTGTCAGGGACAACGCCCTTGTTGCCATACAGAACTCTGTCAGGGACAACACCCTTGTTGCCATACAGAACTCTGTCAGGGACAACACCCTTGTTGCCATACAGAACTCTGTCAGGGACAACGCCCTTGTTGCCGTGTGTTAATGAACGTTAGCTAAGTGCATGCG
>CM065715.1:21544590-21547090 GCA_033310375.1 Conus canariensis
GCAGTTTTCACATTCTCTGAACGTTTACCAAACATGTGAACCGGGAAATTAGCGTAGGTTGAGGGTGGATGCAGCGATTACTACGGGTAGCAGAGATAATGATGTGTTCACAGCTGGAGGGGTGCAAGCTTGTGTGTGTGTGTGTGTGTGTGTGTGTGTGTGTGTGTGTGTGTGTGTGTGTGTGTGTGTTGTGTGTGTGTGTGTGTGTGTGTGTGAGTGTGTGTGTGTGTGTGTGTGTGTGTGTGTGTGTGTGTGTGTGTGCGTTCGTACGTGCGTGTGTGTGTGCGTGTGCATGCGTGTGCGTGTGCGTGCATGCGTGGGTGTTGCCATTGTGTTTGTTAGTGTGCGTTGGCTCTGTGTATAAGTGTAAATGAATGTGTGTACGTGCACGTGCATGTGCGCGCGCGCGTATGTGTATGCGCAAGTGCGTGTGAGTGCGTGAGGACGAGCATGTCATGTCTTGCTTCCTTCTCCTTCTGTGAATCTATCGCCGTATTATTCTTTTTTCTTACGTTGTCAGATCAACATCTCTCTCTCTCTCTCTCTCTCTCTCTCTCTCTCTCTCTCTCTCTCTCTCTCTCTCTCTCTCTCTCTCTCTCTCAGCGGGGATTTCCCAGTCTAAGGATGCGTTGCCTAACAAGAAGGAAAAAGTCACCTGTCTGGTTTGTGAAGGAAACGCTAATGACGTGTCCTTTTTTCTGCAGACAGACGTCAATAATCTGAAGAGTTATGACTGCTCCCTTTTAAGGAGAAGTGGGATGGTTGGTGAAAGATGATCTGAGAGTCTGTCTGTCTTTTTGTCTGCCTGTCTGTCTGTCTGTCTGTCTGTCTGTCTGTCTCTCTCTCTCTCTCTCTCTCTCTCTTTCTCTGTGTGTGTGTGTGTGTGTGTGTGTGTGTGTGTGTGTGTGTGTGTGTGTGTGTGTGTGTGTGTGAGGCAATAGTAATGTCTGGACGATGACCACCGGAGTACGACAGCAAGCAAATAGAAAAGAAATGAAGAAATGGTTGGAGGATGAAGGAGATCAGAAGTATCACACAAACGGAATCGAGCCTCTGTGTACCCAACGCAGCCAATGGTGTCAGTGGAGAGAGGGCGTGTTATCAAACACAGTCTTATGTGTGCGATCTGAACATGTCGCGGTGTTGAAGCCGTCTGCAAGTCCGTGAACGAAACAGAAAAAGGTTAATCTGACTGAAAATGGTTTCGTTGTGGCGAATTGCGCTGAAGTTCCACGCTCACTCTCCATCCACGGCCCCCTTTGCTTTCTTCTTCTGCCGGCGATACTGTCCCCCACCTGCCATCCTTCACCCCCCCCCCCCTCACCTTAAAGTTATCCTCTGTCGTTCACTCCTCCCTGAAAAAAAAAGCGGAAGTCTAGTCCTTAATTTTCAAAATGGACATTTTGTCGTTGCACTTCAGACCCCCACCCTTCCTTCCGAATTTCCGCCGACGATATGATTCACTCCTGGTATGAGATCTTATTGATTTCGCCTTCAAGGTCATATTGTCCACTAAAAACAAAAACAATATAACATGATGATCAGCAGTGTGTAATGGTAGTGCGAAGATCAATAGCTACAGGATGCTGAAATAGAGCGTTGTAATATTGTCTTTTTCGATGACATGATCATCGTCCATTAAATGAATAGCATGTAACTATAATACACGAACTACACTCTGAAGGATACACAGGTGAACGTGTTGTATGGTTTCTGTCTTCATGTACATCCATGTACTCATTCAAAATCAGCACATTGTCCAACTCGCATTAAACAACGAGCATACCGCTCTTGACACAAAACTGAGGTAGAATCTCCTCTTTTTGCTAAGCTCAAACTAGGATTTGAAAAATGGTTTGTCTACACCACCAAACACGTTTAATGAAATACACATGCAAAACAGCAAAAGACGATTTCAAAACATTAAAACTTTTTTGGCTAACACATAGCAGTTTCAAAAAATGTTATTCCCAACAACTTCACACCTGCAATGTAAGGGTTTTTTGATTGTTTGTTTCTTTTTGTTTTGTTTGTTTGAATTAATACAGTACTGATCTCTCTCTCTCTCTCTCTCTCTCTCTCTCTCTCTCTCTCTCTCTCTCTCTCTCTCTCTCTTTGGTTTTATTTACACCCAGAACTGTTAATCCACAATCTCCATGGATATTGAAAGTAACATTTTTTCTCTACCCCATTTGCATCCATGTTCCTTCGTTTAATGTCCTGGAAAAGCAAAAACCGATACGAATTTGTTTATCCACAAATCTACGTCAGATTTCATTCAGAACAGTGGTTCAGTTTTGAAAACAGTTTTCTAAAACTTAATTGTAACTGTGCAGTACCATGAAGGATACCTTCCCTCCTGTAATTCCTCGTCCACGAACAAAACCTGTGTTCCCAGTCAAAACACATGCGCCTCATTGTCGACCTTGTGATTGTTTGACCCAAACTACCGCCCTTTCTGAGACACTGTCCCTGACACCGTAACTTTCTGAACTGATAC
>CM065715.1:21552090-21557090 GCA_033310375.1 Conus canariensis
TAGACCGTTTGTTGTTGTTGTTGTCGGTGTTGCTGTTGTTGTTGTGATGTGGCGACTAGGCAGGAAGTGAGAGTTTAACCACTGAGATGGGCGCTAGCTGTCCGTTTTCTAGCCCGGTAAGCTAATATGACGTTTAACGCTCATTTTCTAGTTGCAAAGGGAGACGACTGCAGGCGGAAATCTAAACAAATCTTAAATAAATGTTAGCGAACCGCCAGGAGAAACGTGCACAAACGAGTCACAAGACAAAACACGACGCGTTTCGACCTCCTAGGTTTTCTTCAGGCAAGACACAAACAAATAGGACAATGAAAATGAATTCTGATTTTCTGAATTTCACATTTTCATTTTCATTGTCCTATTTGTTTGCGTCTTGCCTGAAGAAGACCTAAGAGGTCGAAACGCGTCGTGTTTTGTCTTGTGACTCGTTTGTGCACGTTTCTCCTGGCGGTTCGCTAACATTTATTTAAGATTTGGTTATTTTCTAGCAACCAAATTGTTTGTGTTTGATTTGTTCACTGACTGATGTTTGTAACTTGTGGGTGATGCATGATGCGGAATGCCCGGCCCTCACAGCGTGACCTTTTGCTTTCTGCCTTTCGGGATGTCAGTTGTTTTAGCTGCCATGTCGTGAATCGGTGTACATGTTGCAGACAGCTGTCTCTCTTTTACTACAGGACGGGACACTGCCTCCCCTCCACTCTCCTCCCGTGTGTGGTGACAGTTCCTGGCAGGGCCTGTGTGCTGGCTAGTTTGTATCACACAACTCAGACACTCTCCGAAATGGACGCTGCATTTTGTTTTTGTTCGTGCCCTCTGTAGCGACGTCCGCCTTAAATGAAATATAGGCCGCCCATCATAGAACGACACCGACATCGTTTTTAGAGATCGTCAGTTTTCACATTTCATTGAACAAATCTACCGTCATATTCAAAGACTGCCAGTTTGTTTGTTTTTTCTATTTCATGGAACAAGTCTATTGTCACCTCTAGAGGAGATAAGTTTTCACATTCCATCAATCGAGTCTAGTGTCACCTTTAGAGGATGTCAGTTTTCACATTCCATCAATCGAGTCTAGTGTCACCTTTAGAGGATGTCAGTTTTCACATTCCATCAATCGAGTCTAGTGCCACTTTTAGAGAATGTCAGTTTTCCCATTTCATGGAACAAGTCTATTGTCCCCTTTAGAGGATGTCAGTTTTCCCATTTCATGGAACAAGTCTATTGTCCCCTTTAGAGGATGTCAAGTTTTTTTCATTTCATGGAACAAGTCTAATGTCCCCTTTAGAGGATGTCAGTTTTCCCATTTCATGGAACAAGTCTGTTGTCCCCTTTAGAGGATGTCAAGTTTTCTCATTTCATGGAACAAGTCTTTTGTCCCCTTTAGAGGATGTCTAGTTTTCCCATTTCATGGAACAAGTCTTTTGTCCCCTTTAGAGGATGTCTAGTTTTCCCATTTCATGGAACAAGTCTTTTGTCCCCTTTAGAGGATGTCAGTTTTCCCATTTCATGGAACAAGTCTGTTGTCCCCTTTAGAGGATGTCTAGTTTTCTCATTTCATGGAACAAGTCTTTTGTCCCCTTTAGAGGATGTCTAGTTTTCTCATTTCATGGAACAAGTCTGTTGTCCGCTTTAGAGGATGTCTAGTTTTCTCATTTCATGGCTTAAATCTAATGTTACCTTTAAGGGATGTCAATTCTCTCATTTTATGGAACGAGTCTAATGTCATCTTTTGAGGATGTCAGGTTTCTTATTTCATTGAACGAGTTTAATGTCATTTTTAGAGGATGTCAGTTTTTCACATTTCATTGATCGAGTCTAAGGTCATTTTTAGAGTATGTCAGTTTTCACATTTCTTAGAGTGTTTACCATTTACACCCCACCCACCCACCCCCTGCCCCAAGCACCCCCTAACCCCTTGCCAGCACCATCGACGAAGTTCATCTTAAGCATCTTGGGTGTTCGTTTCTCAGAAAGGTCTGTCCGCCAGTGCCCAGTACCAACAGCCCAGTGCCATTTTTGTCGCATGATCGATTTCTGCTTCAGGCGAAGGGGTACTGGGCCTTTATGGTACTAATGGCATTATCTCCCTTCACCGGCCCGGGCTATGTTTGGCAGCTCAGGGCTTCTAAGGTGGGACAGGACCGCAAAATATGCACTGGGGTCTGTGGTCCGTCTAGATCTTGATTCTGTAGCGATGGGAAAGAAGCTGGCAGCGTCCTGCTCTGAGCCTGACGAGGGGGACTTGTGGGGCAGATACGATGCTGTCTCTACGATCTTTTTGGGAGAAACTCTACGTCAAGGTTCATGCGTCCTTGGAGAGAATTTCCACAGGAAGTGCTTAAAAGACGATTTCTATCAGACTGAGCAGAATTTTTGGGTCTTTGAAGATGAGTAGCTGTAAAGTTTGGAGACACACACACACATACACACACAAACACACACACACACACACACACACACACACACACACACACATACACACACACACACACACACACACACACACACACACACACACACACACACACACATACACACACACACACACACACACACACACACACACACACACACACACACACGCTCTCTCTCTCCCTCTCTCTCTCTCTCTCTCTCTCTCTCTCTCTCTCTCTCTCTCTCTTTTCTCAATGACTCTGATCTGAGATTTGGTTTATTCAATATACAATGTACAAAAAAAATGCACACCGCACAAAAAACTGCACTGAGTAAACACATTGCAAAGAGGGTATACTTTGTACAGACAATACACACATCACACAAGGAATACACATCGCACAGACTGATAATACACCTGCATGAAGCATACAAAATATACAAAGATAAGCCGCACAGAGAATGCACACAATATAGAAGATACTACACAGGATACAAAGTGCATAGAAGATGCACGTTGCACAGAAAAAACACACAATCAGATGATGTAAACTGCAAAGAAGATACACACTGCACAGAGAATACATACTACACGGATGGTACAACCGATAGAAGACACAGCGCAGAGAACCTTCACTACACAGAGTATACAACTGCGGAGGAGATACATGTTCCACAAAGACTACACACAAGACAGAGAAAACAAACTGCATAGGAGATACACACTGCATATTGAATATACACTACAGAGAGTGTACAAACGGTACAGAAGATACGTATGCACCACACAGAAAAACCACACGACCCAGGGAACTCAAACTGCATGGAAGATGGCCACTGCACAGAGAATACACATCACACAGACAACACAACCTGCATGGAAGATAGCCACCGCACAAAGAATACACATCACACAGACAACACAACCTGCATGGAAGATAGCCACCGCACAGAGAATACACATCACACAGACAACACAACCTGCATGGAAGATAGCCACCGCACAGAGAATACACATCACACAGACAACACAACCTGCATGGAAGATAGCCACCGCACAGAGAATACACATCACACAGACAACACAACCTGCATGGAAGATAGCCACCGCACAGAGAATACACATCACACAGACAACACAACCTGCATGGAAGATAGCCACCGCACAGAGAATACACATCACACAGACAACACAACCTGCACAAATGATAGACGCAGCTCAGAGAATGCGCACTGCACGGAGGATAAATTCTGCATAGAAGATGCGCAGTGCACAGATAATACACACTGCACGCAGGATACAAATTGCATAGAAGGCACACACGCAGAGTATACAAACTGCATAGAATATGCACACTGCGCATGTAGAATGCACGCAACACAGAGGATGCTGTCTGCACACAAGAAACAGACTGAACAGAGAACACACTCTACACAGAGGACACAAAGTGCAGAGAAAATACACATTACACAGAGAATGCATACTACGCAGAGGATACAAACTACATGGACGATTCACAGCCCACAGAGAAAACACCACACAGAGGGTTCAAACTACATAGAAGATTCACAGTTTACAGAGAATATACATTACACAGCGGATACAAACTGCATATAAGATACACACTACGCAGGACATGCAAACTACAAAGAAGATACGCACTGAACTGCAGAAAGAATGCACTCCACACAAATGATACAAACCGCATAGAAAACACACAATACACAGAGAACACACACTACACAAACGATAGGAACCGCATAGAAGATACAAACTGCACAGACCGTAGGTATACAAACTGCACAGAGGATAAAAACCACACAGAGGACATAAACTGCAAAAACCGAGCCCTCCATTACACGGGATACACACTGCACAAAACACAGCAAACCACGCAAACGACACACTACACAAAACCAAACCGTCTGTTACACAGAGAATAGAACATACACGAAATAACCAAAGCACAGAGGGTTCACAGCACGCAAACCAGCTTCTGTACTGTAAACGTACGCTGTAGAGATGGCACCAGATAAGACTGTCTGGTTTTAGCAACAGCTAGTCCAACTCTTCAAAGGAAAACGCCAGACAGCTGACAGGGCACAATATGGCTAGGAGTGCAACGTTCCGAACGAATGACGAAACCAGAAGCGGGTGACAGTTCGGAACTTGTCGTCCAACGGGCAGAGCAGTGTATGTTAGGCAGAACAATTACATCTTCCTTTTAGTGTGTAGATGCTTCTTAAAAGCCAGGTTACTGACTGAAGAATCACGCTGCGCTTAAGACCTGTTTCAGGATGTAAGATGCGTCACAATATGCCTGTGCTACTCTCTCTCTCTCTCTCTCTCTCTCTCTCTCTCTCTCTCTCTCTCTCTCTCTCTCTCTCTCTCTCCGTGTATGCGTGTGTGTGTGTGTGCACTCGCGCGCGCACACACACACACACACACACACACACACACACACACACACACACACACACACACACACACACTATCGTAAGAGCGCAGCGCAGACAATGTCAGCAAAGGCGTCCAAGGTTTGACCAGCGCATTGGGATAACGCGGCGGTCAGATATCTGCTTAGTCCCCCCAGTCCCCCAGC
>CM065715.1:21567090-21569590 GCA_033310375.1 Conus canariensis
GCCAGCCAAAGCCCATGATTGTCAAATTCAGTCGGTGGAGGGACAAGATGGCAGTCATCACGAACCGGGAGTACCGAGCCAGGTTGGAGGGGCAAGGTGTGAGGGTGGCCAACGACCTCACCAGGAAGCAGACCGGCATCGTTGCGGAGGCGAAGAAGGAGGGGAAGGTCGCATTCTTCAGGCGAGGAAAGCTGATGGTGGTACCAAGGCCTGATCCCAGGACTTACGCTGAAGTAGCAGCAGCAGCAAACGACGACGCCGACGCCGGAGATACGTCAACCAACAACCCGGCCACAGAACAGCCCAAGTACAACGCATCACGTCGCAGAGGTCATGAGGGCACAGGTCACAACATCAGCGGAGGTCATCGGCGAGGTGAAGATTCTCCTCGCTCCAACAGGGAGAGTCGACGTAACAGCGCGCGAGGTGGATATGGCGGTGCACATGGTGGATACGGCAGTACACGTGGTGGATACGGTAGTGCACGCGATGGATACGGCAGTGCACGTGGTGGTGAGAGCACTGCACGTGGTGGTGAGAGCACTGCACGTGGTGGTGTCAGTAGTGCTTGTGGCAGTGTCAGTAGTGCTCGTGGTGGTAGTGGTGGTGGTGGTGGTGGCGGTGGTGCTTGTTGTGGTGTCAGTGGTACTCGTGATGTTAATGATAGATCGCGTTGCGGTGACAGCAGTGCCCGT
Organism: Conus canariensis; assembly: GCA_033310375.1. Taxonomy (NCBI): domain Eukaryota; kingdom Metazoa; phylum Mollusca; class Gastropoda; order Neogastropoda; family Conidae; genus Conus; species Conus canariensis. The sequence continues at coordinate 21,567,786 of CM065715.1, forward strand.
GCTGGTGGTGAGAGCAATGTGCGTAGTGGCCACAGTGACAACAGAAATGGTGGCAGTCGACACACTGGAGTAAACGTGACTCAGCTCCGTTCCAGCCAGTCCTCCCCTGTCAACAAGTGTCCCCGCAACAACCCCACCAAGCCCCGGCGATCAACACGGACTAACCCATAGGACAGGCAGGGTCATCTTGATGAACTGACTTTCCTTGTATATAATGTAGAAAATCTGTACTCTAAGTTAAGAGACATGTCATTCATGAATTATGTTTCTTCTTTTGATATTGTTTGTCTAACTGAAACTTTTGTGGATAATACCTTTGACTTTAATGGTGTTTTTCATGATCATGTCAAGTTTGTTGCCCCAGCCAGAAAACTATCTCGACATGGTCGAAATTCAGGCGGTGTTTTGCTCCTAATAAGAAAGTCATTAGATAGCTTTGTGTCGAGGGTCGAGTTAAACTGCTGTAATACTGTTGCTGTTAGAGTTGACAAATCTGTGTTCAACCAGGATAAAGATATTCTTTTACTTGGTTGTTATGTTGTTCCAGAAAATGGACCGTTGTATGACCAAATGGAAATTAAAGACGGTATTGTTATTTTGGAGGAAAGTATTCTACAGATTACAGAAAATCATGATTTTCATGTAATGATAGTTGGTGACCTTAATGCTAGAACAGCTTGTGATCAAACTAGACTCGAATCAATGTTGAATTATTCTCCCAATTTTGATTACGACGTCATGGATGAAAACATGGTGATTGGGGGGTTGAAGAGGAAATCAAAAGATGTTTGTAGCAATAATTTTGGCAAATCCTTATTAAATATGTGTTTTCAGTTAAATTGCATCATAGTCAATGGTTTATGCCCTAGTGACTCTAATGGTGAGTTCACGTATGTTTCGCCGCATGGCTGCAGTGTGATAGATTATGTAGTCATCTCAGAAGATATGTTTTTAACACAGTCTTGTGACTTATGCGTCAGCGATAAAATTGACTCATGGCACTTACCTGTGGAATTCAAATGGAAGAATGTTTGTACGGAAAGTGATAGCAATAGAGATCGTAATGATGAAAATGGTAGTACTGAAAATCGCATCATATGGTCTGAAGACTATGCATTCCAGTACGAAGAAGAACAACAGTCTGTACACTTTAAACAATGCCTGCAGAATGCTTATATGGAACTCGATACAGACATTAACAGTTCTATTGTAACATTTACAAGTTCACTGTGCAGCGCTGCTGCGTGCATGATCAGAAAAGTAGGAACAGGCAAAAAGAAAAGCAGCTGGTTTGATGACGAATGTGAGAGGAAAAAGAGAAAGGTAAGACAATCGTTAAGGACATTTAAACGGTTAAAGAAATATAATCATGAAAAGAAAGAAGCCTATGTTAAAGAAAGGAAAGAATATAAATATTTACTTAACAAAAAGAAAAATGATTTTGATCAAGCGAGATTAGAGAAATTGCAGCAGTCCATTAACGATCCTAAGCTGTTTTGGCAAACAATTCGATCAGTGAACAGAAAATCGGCTATTTATAACACAATCACTTCAGAACAATGGTATAAACACTTCTTTAGTGTATTCAATGAAACAAATTGCGAGGAACAGACTGGGGAAATTGACGTCACGGAAGATATTAATGATAACACACCAGACATAATGTTTAATAGCCCTGTTTCCAGGCAGGAGGTTTGCGCCAGTATAGGTAAACTCAAAGCCGGGAAAAGCGCAGGGCCTGACAAAATCGTTTCTGAAATGTTAAAACATGCTGATGCCTCAGTTGTTGATTTCCTCGTTGTTTA
>CM065715.1:21574590-21577090 GCA_033310375.1 Conus canariensis
AGCTAACAGTGACTAGAATGAAGGTGACGGCATTGTTCAGGCTGTGTTGATGGAGAGAGAGCTAACAGTGACTGAATGAAGGTGACGGCATTGTTCAGGCTGTGTTGATGGAGAGAGAGCTAACAGTGACTGAATGAAGGTGACGGCATTGTTCAGGCTGTGTTGATGGAGAGAGAGCTAACAGTGACTGAATGAAGGTGACGGCATTGTTCAGGCTGTGTTGATGGAGAGCTAACAGTGACTGAATGAAGGTGACGGCATTGTTCAGGCTGTGTTGATGGAGAGAGAGCTAACAGTGACTGAATGAAGGTGACGGCATTGTTCAGGCTGTGTTGATGGAGAGAGAGCTAACAGTGACAGAGTGAAGGTGACGGCATTGTTCAGGCTGTGTTGATGGAGAGCTAACAGTGACTGAATGAAGGTGACGGCATTGTTCAGGCTGTGTTGATGGAGAGAGAGCTAACAGTGACTGAATGAAGGTGACGGCATTGTTCAGGCTGTGTTGATGGAGAGCTAACAGTGACTGAATGAAGGTGACGGCATTGTTCAGGCTGTGTTGATGGAGAGAGAGCTAACAGTGACTGAATGAAGGTGACGGCATTGTTCAGGCTGTGTTGATGGAGAGCTAACAGTGACTGAATGAAGGTGACGGCATTGTTCAGGCTGTGTTGATGGAGAGAGAGCTAACAGTGACTGAATGAAGGTGACGGCATTGTTCAGGCTGTGTTGATGGAGAGCTAACAGTGACTGAATGAAGGTGACGGCATTGTTCAGGCTGTGTTGATGGAGAGAGAGCTAACAGTGACTGAATGAAGGTGACGGAATTGTTCAGGCTGTGTTGATGGAGAGAGCTAACAGTGACTGAATGAAGGTGACGGCATTGTTCAGGCTGTGTTGATGGAGAGAGAGCTAACAGTGACTGAATGAAGGTGACGGCATTGTTCAGGCTGTGTTGATGGAGAGAGAGAGCTAACAGTGACTGAATGAAGGTGACGGCATTGTTCAGGCTGTGTTGATGGAGAGCTAACAGTGACTGAATGAAGGTGACGGCATTGTTCAGGCTGTGTGATGGAGAGAGAGCTAACAGTGACTGAATGAAGGTGACGGCATTGTTCAGGCTGTGTTGATGGAGAGAGAGCTAACAGTGACTGAATGAAGGTGACGGCATTGTTCAGGCTGTGTTGATGGAGAGCTAACAGTGACTGAATGAAGGTGACGGCATTGTTCAGGCTGTGTTGATGGAGAGCTAACAGTGACTGAATGAAGGTGACGGCATTGTTCAGGCTGTGTTGATGGAGAGCTAACAGTGACTGAATGAAGGTGACGGCATTGTTCAGGCTGTGTTGATGGAGAGAGAGCTAACAGTGACTGAATGAAGGTGACGGCATTGTTCAGGCTGTGTTGATGGAGAGAGAGCTAACAGTGACTGAATGAAGGTGACGGCATTGTTCAGGCTGTGTTGATGGAGAGCTAACAGTGACTGAATGAAGGTGACGGCATTGTTCAGGCTGTGTTGATGGAGAACAGTGACTGAATGAAGGTGACGGCATTGTTCAGGCTGTGTTGATGGAGAGAGAGCTAACAGTGACAGAGTGAAGGTGACGGCATTGTTCAGGCTGTGTTGATGGAGAGCTAACAGTGACTGAATGAAGGTGACGGCATTGTTCAGGCTGTGTTGATGGAGAGCTAACAGTGACTGAGTGAAGGTGACGGCATTGTTCAGGCTGTGTTGATGGAGAACAGTGACTGAATGAAGGTGACGGCATTGTTCAGGCTGTGTTGATGGAGGGAGAGCTAATAGGTCTCCTGTCTCCAGGGAAGAGTTGGCATCGCATTACTCAGGACCTTCAGGCAGGCCAACTTTCTCACCCGTCCTGGACAAGCAGTGGATTGCAGAACGACTCGCCGCTGTAAGAAAGAAGGTGGAAAAGAACGATTCCTAGGAGTAGTGGAAGAGTTTGTCAAGTCACAGGTTAACGTGTAGGCTATGTGACTTCAATCGACCCACGAGAGACGTGGTATGATGTGAGAAAATATTATCTCGCAACGGTAAAGACGGACGTGGATGTTCATATGCAGATGTATTTACGCACACAAACACGTGTGGATACACAAAAACATACATGTACACGAACGCACACATATAAACGCACACCGACACACACACACACACACACACACACACACACACACACACACACACACACACACACACACACCGACACACACACACACACACACACACACACACACACACACACACACACACATACACATACACACACACACACACACAGACAAGAAAGAATTGAAAACGCAGTAGAGATGAATATCTGAGAAGATACAAAATGCAAGGGGTAAAAGGGAAGGAAAATCAATAGGAAATCAATAGGTTCGCTTTTTGTTCGAATGAACGACGGACACAAATATACAGTTACACAGAGACAAAGAAACAAACAAACAGAGAAAAAGGGAGACGCAGAAAAACACAGACAGACAA
>CM065715.1:21579590-21584590 GCA_033310375.1 Conus canariensis
GCGCACATGCTCATATGCGTACGCTACAATATGCATGTATTTGTGCACTCACGTGTACGTTTAAACTCATTAATCACAAAGCCGATCGCGGCTCCTCTGCCACGCAAACATGCAGTTTACTTCACAACCATGGAGCTAGCCAGTGTGTATTGGGACAACGCCATTATCAAATTCTCATAATAATCTTTTAAAGGGGAAAAAAGCATAAAAAGAAAGGCATAGGCGGAGGGGAAAGTGTGGGTTGGCGGCTAACGGATTTTTTTCACAGGATGTTTGTGGAAGTCTCCTACCAAAGGCCGCATGCATCTCGAGAGACAGTTCCGCAGGAAACGCAGGGTTTTTGCCCCATGGTGAAAGACTTGGCGATAGTGGGCTGTTACGGCTTTGCCCTGTCACCGTCGGCACATCATAATCACAGAGCCAGGATCATTTCCTCACTCCATGACTCATCGCGCTGTGTTGATCCCGGCGGACAGTCAGTCGGGCTGTCGACGCCAGCTGTTTTGCAACCCAGCATTTCCCTGGGCTGGTTCATGTTTCACACCACAGACCGACTTCACACTTCACTTCAAAAGTTCTGTCAATGCTTCGATTAAACAGAATTTTTGCATTTGCGCTGGGTACTGAACTTTGCTGTCTGCGATCAAAACAAGCAAACAAACGACAAAAAGACGCCTAACAGTTACACATGGATGAAACACACACGAGGACACACATACACACACGCGCGCGCGCGCGCGCTGCATGTCGTACAAGTCGGGACATCAGCTTCCCAAGCACGCAATAATGAATTCAGTAATGAAATAAACGCTTAAATCTTTTGAACATAAAAGCACACATATAATTATCATTGTTCAAATCCCTAGTATTCAATGCAGATCTGAGAGACACAGACGGAGAAAGAGAGAGGTTGTTGACTGATTAACTGTAAGTCAACAAGAGAAAGAGAGAGGTTGTTGACTGATTAACTGTAAGTCAACAAGCGAATGAACACAAAATGAAATGAAACAAACAGAACATATGCAAACAATAGCGGTCATAAAATTACTTAAAGGGAGAGAGAACTCAAAATGGGAATTAAGCACACGTTACCATCAAACCAACCAAGCAAATGGTAGCGGTAATGAAATGACGCACAGATAGACAACACATTTAAAACAATAAGAAGCACACGCTACCACGAAACCAAACATGGCTTTATCGTTGTTCAACATTAAAAACTATATCCTATGCGGCAACGGCAAACAAATCTTTTTTTCTTTCAGGTTAGTTTCACAGTGAGGTGACTGCAGGCGGAAACTGAAAAAAAGAAAATAAAAAGACAACTGACTAAAACGCCAAACGAAAGTAACAAACAGACCACAAGACAAACACGATGCGTTTGGACCTCACTGGTCTTCTTCAGCAAGACAGACAACATTCAAGGCAATGAAAACGACACTCGAAAAGACACCAGTCTGCTCACACTGGGTGCAAAATGGATGTCCATTAGGCGCAAATGGATGTCTTGATAATCTGTCTTTCAAGTTTCTTTTCCCAGCAGTATAGACAAATGACACAGACTTTTATAGCAATACTGTCGAAATGCTTGTTACATCGTCATCCCCAATGCGTTTCTGTCATTCCCTTGAGCCAAACCACAAAGATACTCGCTCTCCCTCTGTGTGGGCATCTCACCTCGCTCTCCCTCTGTGTGGGCATCTCACCTCGCTCTCCCTCTGTTTGGGCATCTCACCTCGCTGTCCCTCTGTGTGGGCATCTCACCTCGCTGTCCCTCTGTGTGGGCATCTCACCTCGCTCTCCTTCTGTGTGGGCATCTCACCTCGCTCTCCCTCTGTGTGGGCATCTCACTTCGCTCTCCCTCTGTGTGGTCATCTCACCTCGCTGTCCCTCTGTGTGGGCATCTCACCTCGCTCTCCCTCTGTGTGGGCATCTCACCTCGCTGTCCCTCTGTGTGGGCATCTCACCTCGCTCTCCCTCTGTGTGGGCATCTCACCTCGCTGTCCCTCTGTGTAGGCATCTCACTTCGCTCTCCCACTGTGTGGGCATCTCACCTCGCTGTCCCTCTGTGTGGGCATCTCACCTCGTTCTCCCACTGTGTGGGCGTCTCACCTCGCCGTCCCTCTGTGTGGGCGTCTCACCTCGCTGTCCCTCTGAGTGGGCATCTCACCTCGCTCTCCCTCTGTGTGGGCATCTCACCTCGCTCTCCCTCTGTGTGGGCATCTCACCTCGTTCTCCCACTGTGTGGGCGTCTCACCTCGCTGTCCCTCTGTGTGGGCGTCTCACCTCGCTGTCCCTCTGTGTGGGCGTCTCACCTCGCTCTCCCTCTGAGTGGGCATCTCACCTCGCTCTCCCTCTGTGTGGGCATCTCACCTCGCTCTCCCTCTGTGTGGGCATCTCACCTCGTTCTCCCACTGTGTGGGCGTCTCACCTCGCTGTCCCTCTGTGTGGGCGTCTCACCTCGCTGTCCCTCTGAGTGGGCATCTCACCTCGCTCTCCCTCTGTGTGGGCATCTCACCTCGCTGTTCCTCTGTGTGGGCATCTCACCTCGCTGTCCCTCTGTGTGGGCATCTCACCTCGCTGTCCCTCTGTGTGGGCATCTCACCTCGCTCTCCCTCTGTTTGCATTTGTTGGAATCCCGTTCGGTGGCGCAGGTCACTAATCACTTCCGGATAAGAGTTTTCTCCATTTGACTGTTGCGTCTTTTCACATAACCACGTATCAGGCATGCCTACCGTCCCTGACCATCCGGGATTTGTCACGGAAAGTTGATTTTAGAAGCCACTCTCCCGGAAATCCCAGATTTGCAACACGCGTCCCGGAAAAAAAAAATCGGGCGTCCCGGAAAAAAAATCGGGAATTAAAAAGCCGTTCTTATCGTGCTGCACAGAACTGAGCCAAGAATATCGTCTGCTAGAGTGAGTAGACGTAATACGCATGCGCGCGAAAAAAAAAAAACCTCGCGTTCACTTTCAAGTCAGAAGATGGCGTGGAAGAGAAGACAGTATGTCGACACAGAGTCGGATTCTGACTCTTCGGATGGGTCAGAAAGGAGTGAACAGAAGAAGAAAACGACCGTGAAGCGAGGTTGTGTCTTCAAAAAAGAATTCTCGGAAAAGTGGCCTTGTCTACAACAAGGGAGGAAAGGAGTTTCGTTTGCCTTCTGCGAGACGTGTGTGTGTGTGTGATTTCTCAGTGAAATCTGGCGGCAGAGATGACTGTCGGCGCCACTTCAACTCAGACAAACATGCTGGGTATGCATCGCCGTCAGACTCGACAGACAACACAAAAACGCCAAAAATCAGTGACTTTTTCACTAAACCAAGCACCAGTGAATCTTCAAGTTCAACAAGCAGTAACTTGGATGTCACGCGCGGAGAAGTGATGATGGGGGAGCTGGTAGTGAACACATGTTTCTATCTTGACACTGTTCTGTCCCTGATTTTACGGATTTGTCCCTGATTTCTGTCTGTATTGTCCCTTAAAGCAAATTTTGGGGTGCCTTGTATTCCAGCCTATTGCTCGCCGTTCGGCGAAGTCAGTCTACAGCCAGCATGTGGGCGTTGCCTGTGCGTGACCCACCGATGTGATTTTCAAGATTGACAGCTTGGCACTGTAAGTTGAAAAGGGTTGTGAACAGACAGCCCGTGAACAGGAGGCAGACACAGGGCCAGTCAGAGTGACAGGAAGTGGTGCGTGCCTTCAGTGTGCGCAAAGAAACTCCACAGATTAAAAGACGAAGATACTGATCCTGTTTCCTCTTCATCTTTGTTAAGATCAAGGAAAATGAGCGGTGTGCATTTTGTATATGCAATGGAGTTTTTCGTCTTCCCACAACAAAGAGTTATCAGTCTTTAAAGTAACATTGTTGAAGTTTCTCTTCTTCCGTCAGGTCGTGTGGTAACATCACTTGAGTTTTTGTTCTTTCTGCAACAAAACGCTATCAGTCTTGCAGTAGCATCACTGGAGTTTCTGTTCTTTCTACAACAAAAAGCTGTCAGTATTACAGTAATATCACTGGAGTTTCTCTTCTTTCTACAACAAAAAGCTATCAGTGTTACAGTTATTTCACTTGAGTTGGTTCTGAAATGCAGCAACAACACCCAGCCTTCCTGAGCGGTATTTGTTTATTCGTTCATTTATTGTCTCGTATTCTGTGCCAGTCAAGTGGCATCACCCCACCCTCTCGTTCCAGCTCCCAGACCTCAGCTACACCCCCACACCCTGATTTGTCACGCCGCAATCCCGACACCGGCGAGTCACAGGGAGCAGTCAATATCAAGTTATCATGAAGCAGCCCACTAGCGGAGACCTGGCGCTGCTGCCAAGTCGCTCATGTGGTGTTCATCGCTGCCTGCTCTGATCCAACGTACGCAGGACTTGACCTGCTAAGCCCCCCTACCGACACAATGACCGCTTGGTCGCAGAGTCAGCGTGAATGAGCGTCCTCCTCTGGAGAGCGCCACTATTTCCGTCCAGCGACAGTCCCCACGCCAGTGCCGGCGACCTCGACTCGAACTGACCATGGGCGTAGGCGTGGAGACGAAATGCCAGCGGACAGCGGGACATGTCGGGTCACAGAATGTGAAACTTCTTTTCTTTTATGCTGATCGATGAGAGTGTGGATGACTGGATGAAGATGACGCTGATCACTTCCATTCCGTCCATCAGTGTCAGAGTGAGATTGAAATAACGTGATGACGGAGGAGTTGTTGGCCTGCGCTTGTTTTTCACCCACTATTAGATTGTTCGTCTTTGTATTTCTCTGACCTTATTCAAGTTTAAAAGGCTGTGCCAGTCTTGAATAAAAGTTACTCTGTGTTAGGTTTTCGTATGGGAGCAAGAGTTACCCTACTTGTTTATTGTTTACTGTTCCCTGCCTCATTTTATTTTCAACTTGGGTACACCATGCAAGCTGTGCACGTGCACTCAAACCCACTGCTGTTTGGTTTCTGGTTTCAGCCTTTGATTGCAGTGTGAGCGTAGTTCTGAGTTGACGA
>CM065715.1:21587090-21589590 GCA_033310375.1 Conus canariensis
TTTGCTTTTTTTCTTTTCTTTTTGGTTGCTGTTGAGACCGGCACTATCTGGTACAGTTTGAGCACTCTGTTGAGTAAGACGAGGATATGTTCAGACTGGCATTGCATAATCCGGGGGGGGGGGGGGGGGGGGGGGGGGGGGGTAAAAATATTCCCCCTCCTGATTTTTCCGATGGATCCCTCCCCCTCACCCAGTTCTCCGGCTCCTGTGCCAGTGCGCGCGCACGCACGCACGAACACACGAACACACACACACACACACACACACACACACACACACACACACACACACACACACACACACACGCACGCACACAATACACACACACACACACACACACACACACACACACACACGCACGCACGCACGCACACACACACATACACGCGCGCGCGCGCGCGCACACACACACGCACGCACACACGTACGCACGCACGCGCGCACACACACACACACGCATACACACACTCACCCCACTCACTCACTATGCTCTCTCTCTCTCTCTCTCTCTCTCTCTCTCTCTCTCTCTCTCTCTCTCTCTCTCTCTTCTCTCTCCCCAGTCTCGCTTGTTTGTGTGTCCGTGTGTGTCCGCGGCGCACCTGCGCATGTATTCGTGCATTATCATGAATGTGCGTGTGTGCAGGCCTGTAAGCCTAAACCTGCGTGCATCATTGATACATGGTAGCAGCCATTCACCACATAGCCAGCCCTCCACCTTACCACTACGCACTCTTGTAACGCGATGATGGAATCCACCAGTCTGTAGGTCTCCGGGCAGGGCTGCCACAGCCTCATTAAATCCCCATCATCATTATTGTTATGGGCAGAGGGAGAGAGAGAGAGACAGACACACAGACAGACAGACAGACAAGAGAGGGAGAGAGAGAGACAGACAGACAGACAAGAGAGAGAGAGAGAGAGATGCAGCCAGACTAGACGCCATGGCGAGTGTGGAGCTCTAGTTTCCAAAGGGTTGTGTACAGACAGACACAGCCTCCGGGGAAAAAAAAACAGGGTTCTGAGCCTCGATGTGACGAGACCGACTAGGGAATGGAGGTGTGTGTGTGTGTGTGTGTGTGTGTGTGTGTGTGTGTGTGTGTGTGTGTGTGTGTGTGTACTTTTTTTTTCTTTTCTTTTTTGTCTTTAACGCTTTATTATTGTTTACAAACGTCAGGGAGTCCATTTTTTTCTCTCTGACGCATGTGATTCATTCTCTTGCCTTAGCCGGTGGACTTGCGGTTTATGCGTTCGTTTTAGCTGTTTCTTTTAGACAGACAAGCAAGCAGAAAGACATGCAAATAGATAGATAGACAGGCAGACGGACAGACAGCCAGATAGATAGATTGTTAGATAGATAGTTAGATAGACAGACAGACAGACAGACAGATGGATATATATAGGGGGATGAGATCGCCCGTATGTATGAGTGTGTGTGTGTGTGTGTGTGTGTGTGTGTGTGTGTGTGTGTGTGTGTGTGTGTGTGTGTGTGTGTGTGAAGAGAGAGAGAGAAAGAGAGCTTGCGCGCTTTGCATAGTTTTTACGTGTTTTCACAATAAAGTGTACCTGGATGGATCTCTCCTGTGACATTGTCCGTGATAAAATACGACACAATATGATGGAAATGCCATCAATTTCCCCCTCCCCTCATCCCTACCTCCATACTCTCCGCATCCCTCCCTACAGTAACACCTCAGTGTGTGTGTGTGTGTGTGTGTGTGTGTGTGTGTGTGTGTGTGTGTGTGTGTGTGTGTGTAAGTACCTGTGCGTGGTAGGAAGGAAGGATTGTGCATGTACTTAACCTTTTGTGCAGCCTTTCTCTGTCTGTCTGTCTGTCTGTCTGTCTCTCTCTCTCTCTCTCTCTCTCTCTCTCTCTCTCTCTCTCTCTCTCTCCTCTCTCTCTGTCTGTACCCCTCTTTGTATTTTTTATGTGTATGTGTAGATGTGTTTGTTTATGTGGTGTGTTCATACGTGTGTGCGTGCGCGCGCGCATTTTAATATATGAGTGTGTGTGTGTGTGTGTGTGTGTGTGTGTGTGTGTGTGTGTGTGTGTGTGTGCATGTGTGTGTGTGTGCCTGCGTGCATGTGAGTATGTATGTCCGTGTGTGTGCATGGAATCACTGCTCATAAAGCGTCCCATCTATCTAGTCGTTACACGCAATATGGCATAATTATGGAGGGGGAGAGGGTGGACTTACAATTAAACACTCATCGAAATCTAAGCACAGAAAAATGTAAGAAAGAGAAAACATTTCCGAGGTTCATGCAAAGTTTGTTTGGGGTTTTATATTTGTTTTTGTTTGTTTGGGAGGGGGGGGGGGGTGTCTTTGGTTGCGTACGCGTGTACGCGCGGAATCCTGCTATATCAAACACCGTATAAACACACACTAAGTACAGCCAACAGGGAAAGGATGGGTTCTGGGACAGGGTCAAAAGGCTATCAAAGATCTTGTATGGACAGGCTCTTTGAGACACGATGCCAAGCCCTCCTTCTACTTTTTCT
>CM065715.1:21604590-21607090 GCA_033310375.1 Conus canariensis
CGTAATCCAGCTCATAGCTTGCCCTGTCCTCAGTAAAAAAAAAAAAAAAAAAAAAGTGCCAGAGACGTGACGTCATCATGTCTGGTCGACGCGGGCGAGACGTGAGTCGGTGTCCGTTGCGATGGGTATGGCAGTACGGTAAAGGGTCGGATTTCCGGTTGGCTTGCGGTGGGGAGGTAGACGGACTAATCCAAACAGGGAGAAAAAAAAAGAAAAGAAAAGAAAGGGAAAAAAAAAGGAAAGAAAGGACAAAGAAGGGGTTGGGGGCAGAAGAAATGAAGGAAGGAAGAAAGAAAGAACGAAAGAAAGGCTTTTCTGTCTAGGTGGGCGTGATGAGTAGGTAGATATACAAATGAAACAGAACGAGAAATGAAGAATTTCTGTTTGGAATGTGTGCGATGAATGTAGGGATATGCATGACACCAGAGACAAGCACTTCAGAGCTGACCATGGAAACCCAGAATAGAAAATGTCCCACATGTGGGTTTTTTTGTTGTTTGTTTTTTTGTGTGTGTGTGAGTGTGTTTTGTTTGGTTGGTTGGTTGGTTGGTTGTTTTGTTGTTGTTTTTTCTTGTGTTTTTGTTGTTGTTGTTGTTGTTTTTAGATTCTGAAAGATATTAACATGTTTCGTTTAATCTCATACTTTGTGGGGCATATATTCGATTTCAAGCTGTTTTTAGGTTTTGCCATGTTTGTTTATTTGTTTTTGATTAGTTGTTTACTTGCATATACGATAATGATTTTGACATGGTAACAGCCATGATGTCTGGCTGCGATCGGATTGGCTGCAGAAACATGAATGAAGGAATTAATGAATGAGAAAATAGACACGCTATAGACAACATAAATGAAGGAATTAATGAATGAGAAAACAGACACGCTATAGACAACATGAATGAAGGAATTAATGAATGAGAAAACAGACACGCTATAGACAACATGAATGAAGGATTTAATGAATGAGAAAACAGACACGCTATAGACAACATGAATGAAGGAATTAATGAATGAGAAAACAGACAAGCTATAGACAACATGAATGAAGGATTTAATGAATGAGAAAACAGACAAGCAAGTAAAACAAAACGACAGGAAACAAAAGAGAAACAAAAGAGAAACAAGAACAAATGATTTTTCTGGATGCGTGTGCTGAGTAGGCAGAAAGGCGAGTGAAACAGAACGGCAGAAAAAAAGAATGAAAAGAAGAACCAATCTTTCTGAACGCGCGTGGTGAGTACGTAAGCACACGCATGCAACAGATTGGCGTGGAAGAAAGGAAAAACAAAAAGAAAACAAGGAAGAAAGAAATAATGTTACCGAATTTGAGTGATGAATCGATGGGTTAAATGAATGCAAAAGAAAGGGAAAAAAAGGTAGGAAGGAAGGTAGAAAGAAAGGATTTTCCTCATTGCATGTGATGAGAAGCAAACCAAGGAAAGAGAGAAAAAAAAAAAACGAAAGGGAGAAGGAAACAAGTTTGTGAGTGCTTGTGATGTAGACAAACAAATCACATCGAAAGAGAGAAAAGGAACGAATCAGAGAAGAAAGAAAGAAACAAAGAAGGGAAGGAAAAATCTTGGTCAATGCTTTAGAAAGACAAAATCAACGGGAAAGAAATGCTGTTATTTACGATACGAGGAAAAGGTCAACGGGGGACAGCAGTGTTAACGGATAGTGTCCGATTGTATCAACGAGCAATACAGCGCTCTTTAGATGCTCACCCTGTCTGACGTGACTTCCGTAAGACAATGACAACAAACTCTCGCTGTTTGTGAAATAAAGACGAAAGGGAGATACGTGAGAGAGAGAGAGAGAGAGAGAGAGAGACAGAGACAGAGACAGAGACAGAGAGACAGAGAGAGAGAGAGAGAGGAGGGGAGGGAGATTGTTGAATTGGGCTTGTTTAGGTAATATGTGGGCGGCTTTTTGTCTGTCTAAAATACTGCTAACAAGTATACGTCGAAAATGGACGCTGACTGTCTATAATGCTCACACACACACACACACACACACACACACACACACACACACACACACACACACACACACACACACACACACACACACGTACATACATGCATGCATAAATACACACACGATCGCATTTAATATCATTCTTCATCCAGTTCATTCGTCAAGACTGATAAACTCGTTAGCCCTAAGATAAAAGACTGATAACCTCGTTAGCCCTAAGATAAAAGACTGATAAACTCGTTAGCCCTAAGATAAAAGACTGATACACTTGTTAGCCCTAAGATAAAAGACTGATAAACTCGTTAGCCCTAAGATAAAAGAGGGAGGGGCAGAGGGCAGAGGAATGCAGGATGTCACTGGGACATTGTCATAAAATAAAAATCTGAACTTTTTAAACATAGAAGGGGCTGTCGGACAGAGGGGGAATGGAACACGTGAAGGTAAAGGGAGAGGAAGGGAGAGATTGCTTGGGCTTAATTTGGACTTTGATAGTCTGGCACAGAGCCAGTATTGTGTGTGTGTTGAT
>CM065715.1:21617090-21629590 GCA_033310375.1 Conus canariensis
TTCTCAGTTATTTTCCGATCACTGCTGTCGCTACAATATGTCTTTAAACCAAGTACATGCAAAGTTGAACATTATTTTTGGTGAAAATAAGCATGAATAGAGGTTAAAACTAAAACAGCGACATCAGTATTTTGCTTTAACGCTGAAAGTGTCTGATTTGTCTTGGATCAAAGAAAAGTTTACACCCACGCTCAGGAGTCACTGAAATGGACATGTCCGTTTCGTTTTCGTCCTCGTGGGCTCCGTTTCCCAAGATTTTGTTCCGGAAAGTCCACCTGAAGCGAGATGATTCCGCTTGAAGAACGGTAGAGTCTACTTTGATTTGATCATCATCTTCGTCAGAAATGACTTGCATTGCATCTTCCTGCTTTGGCACACCAAATGTATGCACCTGTGTTAAAAGACATTTTGGATTGTTTTAGTGAGAAGTTATCTCTGGAGCACGCTTTACACCATTTTGAAGTGTTTTTGTCACATTTATCGAGTTATTTTTATTCTCAGGGCTTGTTGAAGTGGTAAGCTCATATGTTTCTATAGTGGACCTCCGTAAAGGATTACAGAAAGATTTCTCTATTCGTAAAAATCCATAAAGAAATCTTCGTTCCTCTTTTAGGAACTAGGTTAAATCAGTGGCCTTGATCCTTGATGTAAAGAAGCTGTTTCATTTATTTCACACCAGCATGGCAAAATACGCGAGTTAACCTTTCAAATATATTTTGGAATGATGGATTCAGAAATGGAAAACTACCCTGGACTGATTTATACAAAAGGATGTGGAGAGAGGAGAATCAGTAACTCACTTCATTTTTCCGCTGTGAGCTATTGTCTGAGTCTCGTTGCTCAGGTAACAGACTACGTCCTTGCGACAGAATTGTTCAGTTGGCTGGGCTCTCCTCCACAGTGAGCACTTGTAAGACAGCTTCTTGTGCACAATTTTACAGCCTGCTCGTAGGCTTTTTATCCGTCCTGTCCTCCGTGCCACCTCAGTGACATTGCACCCACACAGCTCATTCCGATCACTCGTCCATAGCCACAGCCCGGACCCACTCGTCGCATCCCCTGCACCGGCGTCCACAGGGAGCAGTTTGTGTCAAGTCGTCATGAGGCAACCCACCAGAGGAGACACTGCACTGCTGCCGAGTCACTTCAGCGGTGTTCAGTAATACCTGTTCTGACCCAACATACGCAGGACACCACCTACTAAGTTCCCTATTGACGACAATAATTGCTTTGCCGCGGAGCCAGCGTAATTGAGCTCTCCAGCCGGAGGGCGCCACCACGTCTGTCCAATGACAATCGCTATATGGAGTTACCGTACCTGTTACCCTCACAGAATCAAACCAAGGCTGTAGACATAGAGAGGCAATCGGAACTGAGGTCACCGTGAAAGCAGGGCACAAATGGCCACAGAATTTCAGACTATTTTTTTCTTAAATCCTTATCAATGAGGAAGAATACGATAAAGATGATGCCACTACTTTTCATTCTGGTCTAAGAGTGCATGACGGCTGTATTGTACGCTTACGTTCATGATGTATCTCGGTGTCACAGGCCCGGGGAATACAGGCACCTGCAGTGTTGGTCAGGAAATTTGAGGAACACTATCAGGGACGCATCCATAAAGTGGACGAAACTCGTCCGTGGAGTCCAAGTCTTCCCATCTGAGCCCATTGCAAACTCAACTCTGAGTAGGAACCCGTCTGGGCAGAAAACTCCCATACATGAATGGCTCTGATGGGAATCAAACCCACAACCTCCTCCTACCCAGGAGTCCGCGACGCTAACCATTTTGCCACGGCTGCTGGTGCCTGCACGTAGGCTTTGCTGGTGAGCGAAGCACCGTGTGTGTGCTTCGATATTGGCATTGGACACTATCAGCTGTGAGGTGTGGTGATCACCCGTAAAGAAGCAGCAGGAGGTGAATGCTTCCAAAATGCGCGATGAGACTCCAACTAGCGGAAGACGAAGATACTGTTCCTGTCCTGCCTCCTTTGTTTAAACCGATTTTTCCTTCGAGACGTTAACTTGTCTTTTTACTTCTGCTCACGCGGATGTTTTTTTCTATAAGTTGTACCCAGTTCTTTAAACCCTGAGGTAGGATTTTGGGACGGCTCTGAGAAGTTTAAGTCACATAATAGAACCACATGTGTTGTAGTTATACTGCTCATTAAAAAAAGTATTCATTTCCTTCCAAACACTGTGTCTATGTAGCAATACTTGTTAGCGCGGCTCCTGCGACTAATGTGCAAGGTGGCTGCCAGACCAAATAACGAAGTGCAGAGAGCGTGATACGCGTGCAAATCATGATTTTTGTGAGGGAAGAGGTCAACAAACAAAAGTAAACATAATGTTGCATCATTGATTTAGAAATGAGTTACAAGACAAACTGCGCATCAGAATCAATTATTGGACAATGTTAGAGTTTTCAAACGAGTACATGAGCTTTTAACTAAGATTGGTTTCCTTCCAACAGTTCGACAACGAAGATGAAACGCCACCATTACCACCATCACCACCACCGACAACAACAGCAAACAACAACAACAACAACAACACAACAAGAGTATGAAAACTAGAGAGAGAGTTCCTCTTATTCTTTTGAGTGGTATAAATGCAGCCAGAGTGTGGCTTCGCACAGCCAACGTGTCCACTGTGTCCACAGAAGGCAGGGCAGCGGAGACCCGACGTGTGTGTTGACTGGTAAACACGGTAAACAACGAGGCGTTAGGGAAGGAGCGGTGGTGGGGGGGGGGGGGGGGGGCTGTTGGGCAGGGGTGATGATGAGAAAGGGAGATAATCAGGATGGAAATCGGGGTCTCCTTTAAATGTATTGATCGACTGACTTGGAAGAGGGGGGGCCGGGGGGAGGTAGGTCTGCTCCATTATTTACCACTGAGGATGTAGACAGTGCGTTTAGGTTTGTGTTGGCCTGCTTCTCTTCTTTCCATCTGTGTGTGTGTGTGTCTGTGTGTCTGTGTGTGTCTGTGTCTGCCTGTCTGTCTGTCTGAGGTGGTGTGTGTGTGTGTGTGTGTGTGTGTGTGTGTGTGTGTGTGTGTGTGTGTGTGTGTGTGTTGGAAGAGGAGAGACGGAAAATAGGGATACGTCTCTCTATTATTCTCTCTCTCTCTCTCTCTCTCTCTCTCTCCAGTCTCTCTCTCTCTCTCTCTCTCTCTCTCTCTCTCTCGCTCTGTCATACACACACACACACACACACACACACACACACACACACACACACACAAGCACATGAATGTACTCTTTCTCTCTCTCTCTCTCTCTCTCTCTCTCTTTCTCTCTCTCTCTCTCTCTCTCTCTCTCTCTCTCTCTCTCTCTCAAAATAGTATGATTTTTTTCCGTGTCTGCAGAATTATGTGCTCAAGAGAACCATATCATTTTAAGAGAGAGAGACAGAGACAGACAGACAGAGACACAGAGAGAGAGACAGAGAGAAAGGCTGGTAAGAGAAGAGATAGTAACAAAGTGCAGAGGAAAAGAAAGCGCGCATACGTGCATGTATCCGTTCGTGTGTGTTGTGTGTCCGAGCTCGCGCTCGGGCATGGAGCCATGACCGTGAAAGTGGTATGAGACAGATAGACACGGACATTTGCACATTCCTATAGGGAGAAGAGAAAAAAAAAAACAATAATAAATCGGAAATTTGGAAGACAATGGCATATAATATAAACCCAGCCAGTCCAGCCAACTATCTTTTCCGTGGGGCTGAGTGAACATCACCACAATCCTCCCCTGAAGTCGGTCCCGTTTCTCTGCCTTCCTTGGAGATTTCTTTGGACCTGTCCATTTGTTCCTGGCTCAGACGGCTTACCGGGTTGTGAGCCCAGAGGATGCCACTCATTTATCACTAGGGCTCTCCCGGGCTTTCTTGCCTTGCTCCCTGCACCCCTATTGAGTCCCCGAGAGAGAGAGGGAGAGAGAGAGGGAGGGGGAGAGAGAGAGAGAGAGAGAGGTGGGGAGGTTGTGGGGAAAACAGAGAGGAAGGAGAGACATAAAGAAGGAAAAGAAGTCTTTATTTATGAAGATAATATAATAATTATGTACAAACCAAAATGAGAGTGTGTTAGGGGACGGTGTCTTTACAATTCAGTCCTTGTTTGTTTGTTTGTTTCATTAGCTGAGGGCACACATTATTCACCAAAAAAAGCGGGAACTGCGTGTGGGGGCATTTGAGCTATCACGTAAGGAGAGAAATGTATGTCATTGTTATCACTACCCAAATAATCATCATTATCATCATCATCATCATCTACTTATCAACATCGTCGTCGTCGTCGTCATCATCATCATCATCATCATCATCATCATCATCATCATCTTCATATCATCATCATCGTCATTATTATCATCATCATCGTCCTCGTTATCATCATCATCATCATCATCATCATCGTCGTCGTTGTCTTCGTCGTCGTCATCATCATCCTTGTCATCATCATCATCGTCATTATCATCATCATCATCGTTATCATCTTCATCATCATCGTCATTATCACTATTATTGTCCTCATCATCATTATCATTATCGTCGTCGTCGTCATCGTCATCCTTGTTATCATCATTGTCTTCTATCAGGGACTTCGGGTCACAGAGGTGCTCTGACGGACACTGACCTCTCGTGCATCCCCACTCTTTCCCAATCCCGATTATCCCAGGTTTCACCCTCACGTTTTCTTTCCAGGACTTCCAGTATCTGCCACTGAGACGTCCATCCTGTAGAATGTTCTTAGACAATGGGTCAGGGCAAGATTTATGACGGTACCTGGACGAAATTACGGCACCCAATGAATCGGAAAAGTCCTCTTCTGTCAGCGTATGTGTTGCCGTGTCGCATGCCTCACAAAGTGATGGGTCTGAGTTCCTTTTTTTTAAATGCTGATCGATGAGAATATGGATGATAAAGATGATGCTACGGATTTTCATTTCGGTCTGAGACTGTGTGACAGGGCTGTACTCTACCCTTCCTTTCATAATGATTATATCCCGGCGTCAACCAGGCTCGACAGATACAGACACCTGCAGTGTCGGTCAGGAAATTTGAGCAACACTCTCAGAGACGCATCTATTAAGTGGATGAAACTCGACTGTGTGGTCCCAGTCTTCCCAACTGAGCCCGTAGCAAACTCAACTCAGGGTAGGAGCCGGTTGGGGCAGAAAAATCCCACATGACTCTGATGGGAATCGAACCTGCGACCTCCCAGCCGGGAGTCCGCGACGCTAGCTACTTCGCCACGGCGGCTGGTGGGTCTGAGTTCCTTGTAAGGGGTGTGAAGAGTCCGTCTCTTGCACGACTTTTACTGGAACAGATGGATCGTTCCCTCCACTTCGGCTGCTTCGCTTCCATGGATGGAAGATAACAGTGACTTGAACAGGGTGGGTATCACTAATGACTTCAACAGGGTGGGTGTCACAAGGCACTTGTACAGGGTGGGTATTGCAAGTGACTTGTACAGGGTGGATGTCACCAGTGATTTGTACATGATTGGTATTGCTAGTGATTTGTACAGGATTGGTATTGCCAGTGATTTGTACAGGATTGGTATTGCCAGTGATTTGTACAGGGTGGGTATTGCAAGTGACTTGTACAGGGTGGATGTCACCAGTGATTTGTACGTGATTGGTATTGCTAGTGATTTGTACAGGATTGGTATTGCCAGTGATTTGTACAGGATTGGTATTGCCAGTGATTTGTACAGGGTGGGTATTGCAAGTGACTTGTACAGGGTGGATGTCACCAGTGATTTGTACATGATTGGTATTGCTAGTGATTTGTACAGGATTGGTATTGCCAGTGATTTGTACAGGATTGGTATTGCCAGTGATTTGTACAGGGTGGGTATTTGCCAGTGATTTGTACAGGGTGGGTATTGCCAGTGATTTGTACAGGGTGGGTATTGCCAGTGGTTTGTACAGGGTGGGTATTGCCAGTGACTTGTAGAGTTTTGATCTTCATCAGAAAGCAGACGAAAGACTGTGTGCACTGTAGAAAGATTCAATTAAAGACGACGTTCATGTTGGTTTGCACTGCTCCGTTCTTCGTACTCCCTGTTTGTGTCGAATTCCGAAGACAATCCATTATCAACCATGTCCGTTTTCTTATTGCTCAGAAATCCCAACAAATCAAAATATGGTTTGCAGTTAACCACTGGAAAAGCTTTTCAATTAAGAGAAATAATTATATTATGATTTTTTGTTTCAAAGAATTCGTGATACTCTTGGATTTACGATAAATTTCGCCAAATTTTGTTATCGTCGCTTTCATTTAGGGCTACGGCCTCAGATGAGTTAATCTGAATCTGAACTTCACTCTGAGAGACGTTGTTTTCTAAATGATGTTGAATTGTATCATGATACGGCAGACATGACCGGATAGAGTAGAGCCTAGCTGTACACGCTGGCATTTCTGTGCAGACTGAGAACCAGGTTTCGCTCATTGATTTGTTGTGGCATGAAGAGTCTACGTAGCATAGCAGGATCGTAGATCGACGTCTCTGGTTGGCGTAAACACGCTCCAAATTATTGATTCCAGGACGGAAGATTGGTCAGCCTGAGTTCCACCCCCACCCCCCACCCCTCTCTCTCTCTCTGTCTCTGTCTGTCTCTCTGTCTGTCTGTCTGTCTCTCTCTCTCTCTCTCTCTCTCTCTCTCTCTTCTCTCTCTCTCTCCTCTGTCACTGTTTCTGTCTTTCTCTGTCTCTCCATTTCTGTATTTGTCTCTCTCTGTCTCTGTCTCTCCCTCTCTCTCTCTCTCAGTTTGTGTGTGTGTGTGTGTGTGTGTGTGTGTGTGTGTGTGTGTGTGTGTGTGTGTGTGTGTGTGTGTGTGTGTGTGAAGCTCTGCGCTTTTATGAGATTGTGGCATTTGATGTCGAAAGAAGAAGAAAGTGGATGAGGCAGACGGAGACAATACGAGGCGGAGACACTGAGAAGGAGAGGGAGGGAGAACACGAATGGGACTAGGAGAAAAAAAGGGAGGAAGAAGGGATAGACAGAGATAGGGTTTGGGAATTTATCCAAGAGAGAGAAATAGTTTTAGGAAACGATGAAAGAGGCAGGGTTTGGGAAATTTTGCAAGAGACAGAGGGAGGATTTGGGTACTAATCCAAAATATCCATTGATGAAACAGACAAAACAATGGGGCCACTCTGCCCACGTTTAGCGTCAATCACAGCAGGTGTCACATCATTGTCTGTCACACTGCATTGTTGCCAGAGACCTATAGAAGACAAGTGAGAAACAGAGACGATCAAAATGAATTCATAATTGATAGTGGTCAAGCATTTTACAGCTTATTCACAAGGATAGGACAATGTAAAAGCTAGTTATTAGGATTAAACAGAAAGACAGATAAACAGGGAAGCAGACTGAGAGAGAGAGAGAGAGAGGGAGAGAGAGAGAGAGATGGAGAGAGAGAGAGAGTGTGTGTGTGTGTGTGTGTGTGTGTGTGTGTGTGTGTGTGTGTGTGTGTGTGTGTGTGTGTGTGTTCGCGGAACGCGTGATCGTTATATATTTCTAAAGCTGGTTTTCCTAAACACGCATTCACGCAAAAATCTTCACGATCCAGAGAAACGTGACCGGATGATTACCTGGCAGTTCACTCTCGTTTCCCGCAATAACTAGAACATAGAAAGGCAAGTTCGGAGGCTAAGAACAGTAGGAATGCTTGTGTCAGGTCCTGTGGATGGCGACAAGAAATTCAGAGGGGAGAGAATGAGACAGACGTACAGAAAGCCGGACAGACAAACAGAGATTATGGGAGACAACTCGTCAAGACACATCATCGGAATGAAGTGTTGGATCACAGTCTCAGTCTTCAGCACGCGGCTACAGGGGAATATCTTGCGTCAGGTCCCACTGGATGGAAAATGGCAGACATAGAGGCAGACACCGTCGGCCCCCATGTACCAGAACTGTCACAGTAAACAAACAGAAGGGAGAACGCCGTCCTCCGTAAGATCGAAGAGTCCTCTTGACTTCAGTCAGACCCGACTACAGATTCCTTCCCATGGCATCAGCCGTTTGATCCTGTTCCGCTCTGAAGTTGAACAGGTTTGGTTTTTGGCTACATGCCATCTTTGTAGCAAATCTGGTTAAAATCAGAGTGGCAGTATTTCTGTGAGCTCACTGAAAGACAAACGAACAAACAGACATGGGTAGAGGCAACGAAAAAAAAAACCCTTACATTCTATCAGACCTCATAGTCTAGCGTAAGTGGGGTCATTTTCCTTTTTTAACTATTAAACTACAAATAAGAGACACAAAGGTGCGAATGTGTCAGCATTAGAGTAAAGAACAGATTGATAGATGTGCTAGTTAGAGGGACAAGAGCATGGGGGGGAGGGGGGGCTCAGTAAGACCAGAATACCTGGTCAAAATATGTAATATCCTTTAATAAAACAAATATGGATCAGACGTATCTTTGAACTTCAGGGTGTGCTGTCAGTGACTGGTCTTATAATTCTAACACATCACACTTCAAACTTTTGAGTGATGACCAACTGCCATGAAACCTGTTGTGTTTCATATATTATTACAGGTCACATACTTATCAATTCTTAATAATACATTAAGTAATATCCAACATGTAGATATTGGGGTCTGTTTTGCATATCCAAAAATGCCCACAAGGAGGTAAAAGCAAATCCCTCACTTGATATAAAAACTAAGGTCAAGTCCAAACAAGATAGTTGATTCATTCAGCTGCAAGGGCGGAGCGTGAGTACAATTTTTAACAGCATCCATCCGGAATCGCTCACCACAAGCTCTAACATGCACACAACTCCAAAACCCCATGATCAATACTGTCACGTCCAACACAACAAAAAGAGCAACGTTCATCTCTGACAAGATTTATCTTGAATAAAAATTTCAGTTGTTATAAGGATGCGTCGTGCAGTTCTTATTTGAAACCACTTTAGCTTAACTTCGTGGATTTTCAATTAAATAAAAACCCTAATTTGTTTTTAAATCTGATTTGGTAACAACAGAAAAAGAAAAACCGGATGACGTCATGCATTCAAACGGCCATATTGACACAGATATAAGGAAGAGGAAGCCTCGATTCCCCAAGACTGCCGCCAAGAAAGAAAAAAGAAAAAAAAAACTGTAGGTCGCTATTATGGCGTGCATAAACCCAACAACCATTATCATATGTTCGTTCGTATATTGTTTGAAATATTGATTCGTCCTTAACGTTTGAAATATTAATTCGTCCTTAACGTCTAACGATTCGTCCTTAACACCTAAAGCATAATTGTGTTCATGATCATCTGGCAATGGGACTGAATTATTAATTCGTCCGTGAAATTAGATTTGATTTTTACTTTCTTTCTTGCTTGCTGTCTGGTTTTTCGCCCATGGCTATAACCTGTTTCAGCAGTATCTGACACAGTTCCTAAGATGTTTAATTTGTGAATTGTGGAAACTGCTTGTGTGCGCACGTGCGCGTGTTTGTACGCTCTGTCTCTCTCACTCTCTCTCTCTTTCTCACTTCTGTCTGTCTGTCTGTCTGTCTGTCCTCTCTCTCTCTCTCTCTCTCCTCTCTCTCTCTCTCTCTCTCTCTCTCTCTCTCTCTCTCTCTCTCTCTCTGAGTGTGATAGTGTGTCTCTGTACAGAGATATGTTCTCATCCTGTTCACCCCTCTCATTCTCGTTTTGCTTTTCGTGAATTTTTCTCTTCTGCCTTCCTTTCGTCTGGTGTCACTGGCACTTGAAATATCCACACTCAGAACCTTCAATGCTTTTTTTTTTTAAAGGAGTCGGGGTGATGGGAAATTGAGAAATACAAAATATTGTCTACCCGGAGTGTAATTTTCCTGGTTGAAAACATGGATGTATGAGGCAGTTCTTTTATTTTCATTACTTCTGTGTTGTCGGAAGTGGATCGGGTGACGATGAGCACGAACGGCGGTAGAGGGCAATGTTTGTTTTTCTACCATCATTAATTTGTTGATAACGACAATGATCACGAATATGATACCGTCATCAGCATTGTCATGATTTCTTGTTGCCTATGTCGTCGTCATCCTGTTCATGCTAAAAGTATCTCTGGATTTTGTCCTTTGGGGCTCTAAGGAATGGAAGCGATGTTCATTTTGCGTCGCAGTGTGACTGTAGAGAAAAACGGACATGGTCTATGTTTTGGGGTTGGACGAGACAGACAACCAGCTGTTTGTGATCTCATGCACCAGAACGTCACTTATGCACATGTATGCGTGCGTGAGTCTGTGTGTGAGGCTGATTGCAGCACAAGTCCGAGAGAATATCAGCAAAGTTCACTTCGATTATGCTGTATTTAAAGCAGTGTGTTTGCGACTCCCGCCCCCCCCCCCTCCCCAAATTTACCCCCGCCCCCCCCCCACCCTCCCCCCTCCCCAAATTTACCCCCGCCCCCCCCCCCCACCCTCCCCCCTCCCCGAAGACAGCCTAGGATGGGGACTCCAGCGCCATTCTGTAGAGTGAAGACTGATTGAGGCGACTGGAACCTCGTAGCATCTTCTCCTGTCTGCGTGTAAGAAACATCTTCGAATGGAATAGCATTGGTTCGAGGGGGTGGGGGTGGGAGAGTGGGGGGGGGGGAGTCCACCATGACTAACTTACTTGCGACGTCACAGCTGACATGACTTAGTCTGATTAAGAGACTGACTCCTGCATGCCATGCAGCACTGTACATGTTCATCATCATCTTCCTTGCTATCAACCAATTTTGAGTACGTTTTCTGGGACAGCATGTCCCTTACTGCCTCTGACTGAGAGGACGTTCTTCCATCTTCCTTTGTACCCGGGTCACAAGCGTCTCCGAACATCATGGTAAGGTGAGAGTCTCTTTCCAGCGGACGGCCTTTCCCAGCGGACGTGACCCGATGTGACTGACAGCGCACCGACTCACTAAGGTTGGCTGACGTGGCTGAGAGCCGAGCTGGACACTCGTCCTGTGTCTGTGCTGCAACCGTGGGTCTTGTCGGGACAACAAGATCGTCGTCGTGTGTCACTAACACAACTGTTGGCGTCAACGGACAGAACATCGGCACAAATGGAGAGTGCTAGAAACTTGCCTTCTTCATAGTTTTGTGGAGCCACTGATCGGTGATCATTCATTGATTGGTATAGTATGACGTTGCTCATTTTTCTTGACGTTGAGGACAATGACTATAACGACCTTTTCCGCGTGTGCTGACGCTTGTGTTTGTTTGTTTGTTTGTTTGTTTGTTTGTTTGTTTTTACGTGCGTAATTTGCGTGTTGCACTTGGGACATCAGTTTATGATTTCATCAGAAAAAAATAATCGCAGGGAGGGAATGTTGGGAGGGGTATGAGGCGGGGAAGAGATGGGCGTGGGAAGGATTTCATTAACGTCTTTTTTTAAAATATCTTGATATTGATGATGCTGTAATAAGAAGTAGTGATTACACTAACGCTAACGTCATTGTCGTCGTCATCATCTCTTTCACTCTCATTCTTCTCATGCTGTTATTTTGGGGGTTGGTTTCTTTTTTGCCATTACCAACGTAAGATGTCACCGTCCTTCGTTTCGTGTCGCAGTGTCACGCTGTGGAAAATTGGAAGCCTTGTTTCCGTTGCCCAGCTCCCCCCCCCCCCCCCTTCCCAAGCGCTCACCACCCCGCCCCCACTTTCTCCTTCACTATACTCGGTTTATCTGACTGGCTGCTCGTTCACATGGTGAGATGAAGTACTGGATAGAGCTCACTGGCTACCTATGGCTTCACCTTCACCTATCCCTTGACATCGTCTGTTGTCGGTGGGGCACCCCTGATGATCTGGCCACCACTCTCCTCCATCCGTCCCTGTCCTCCACCGCTCGCTGAGATTCTGCCAGGCTCATTCCAGTCCACTCTCGGATATTGTCTTCCCACCTCTTCCTTTGTCTTCCTCTCTTGCGGCTTCCTCTGACTGTTCCTTGCAGGACTGTCTTTGCAAGGCCTGCTGAACGGGACACATGTCCGTACCACTTCATTTTCCGCTTCTTGACGACTGTGAGTAGGTCTTCGTGGGGTCCAATTGCTTGTTGAATTATTCTACGGACTTCTTCATTTGTCACGTGGTCTGTGTCATGGATGCCCAAGATCTTTCTGTAACACCTCATTTCAGTTGCCAGAATTCTTCTCTGTAACTCTGCTGTGAGTGTCCAAGTTTCACATGCATACAGAGAAACTGAGAGGGCAAGGGAGCGTATGGCTAATGTATCACAAGACTGTCAGGCGTGCAACGGAGGATGGCGACACGATGGATCGGACTGGCGGATAATGAGATGTAAGACCGCCTGTGGAAGGTTGCTACTCTGTCTTTGTGCATCATAGTGCAGACTAGCTGTATCAGTCTGATAGTTAACGTTCCCATTACCACACCTTTCGAACTAGTCCTGATTTATTCCAAACCTGTTTGAAAACAAGGTTTGGTCGAAGCATTGTTTCTTTTTCATTTTTATCTAGCCATCACCTCGCGCCGAGGAATCCTTGTTATTTCTTTGCACA
>CM065715.1:21639590-21654590 GCA_033310375.1 Conus canariensis
TATAGCAACTGCAAGTTTGTGAAAACCATGAGGATGGAGGAAATTTAATATCAAGACATTCATGAAAGAGTGAAAGACGTTGACAAAAGATGGGTTTGAACACGAACTGTCTGTAAGAAGTTAGTAGTCACTGTTTCTAGCTAATCAAACAACATTTGAAACCCCCCACCAATCGAAAAATCTGCCATTGTGTGTATGGCTATATAACGAGAGAGAGAGAGAGAGAGAGAGAGAGAGAGAGAGAGAGAGAGAGAGAGAGAGAGAGAGAGATGTACAGAGAGAGCGAGAAAGATGGAGAAGAGACAGACAGACAGACAGAGAGAGCGAGAGAGAGATGCATACAAGCAGAGAGATAGAGAGAACGATGCATACAAGCACAGAGAGAGACGTACAAGCAGACAGAGAGATAGAGTTACTCACACCTGTGGGCTAACTCCGCTTTCTTTTTAGCAATAAAAGTTGTTACAAAAAAAGGTTTCAGTGACTTTTTTAACCAAAAAATGTGTGAGTGCACTCGCTAGCATACACACACAAACACACACTCGCGTGCACACACACACACACACACACACACACACACACACACACACACACACACACACACACACACACACACGCACGCACACTGCACACACGTACGCACGCACTCAGTCACACATACACACACACACACACACACACACACACACACACACACACACACATACACACACACACACACACACACACACACACACACACACACACATGCACAACACACACACACA
Organism: Conus canariensis; assembly: GCA_033310375.1. Lineage (NCBI taxonomy): Eukaryota > Metazoa > Mollusca > Gastropoda > Neogastropoda > Conidae > Conus > Conus canariensis. Next base: position 21,640,358 of record CM065715.1, read on the forward strand.
CACACACACACACACACACACACACACACACACACACACACACACACACACAAAACGAAAAACCATTAGCAGCAAAGAGCGGGCAGCAGGTGTGATGATTATGATTGGTGATGGCAAATAAGGCGATGGTGTGGTAATCTCTCTGGCACCGGACCAGTGCGGGACTGGGCGGGAAAAGGTCTGTGTGTTTTAACGGCGCTCATGGAAGCAAGAGGTGAGGATGATGTCTGTGTGTGTCCTACAGGAGCAAGAGTAGAAAGAAGACGAGCAGAAAAAGATAGTATGTGTCCATGATGTGTGTAGATGGTAACATGGGGTAATGATGTTGTGTGTGTGTGTCACAGCAGTTACAACAGAGAGGAGACGGACTGTGGAAGGGCTGTATGTCCATTAGGTGATAGCAGCCAGAGGTGGTGATGTGTGTAACATGCAAGTATTGGAGCAGAGAGGCGATGCACGATAGGAGAGTTCCGTTACCGATAGGGATGGTGATGGAGCAAGAGGTGACGTGTCCATCTGAAGGTATCGGAGGGGTTTTGTGTTCTTCAGAACAGGCCTGATGACGAGCAGTTCTGTCGGGCAGATGTTGGAGCAGGGAGGTGACGGACGGCGCAAGAGCTATGTGAAATTAGGAACAGTTATCTTGGTAAAAAGAGATGACTGTGAGTCTGGCTGCCAGATCTTGGAACAGATAGGGAACAGGCAGTGGAAGGACAACGTTTCGGTCAGAAATTGTGATGATAACAAGAAGTGGCCGTGCTGAGTCTGCCTCCCAAGTGTTGGAACAGAGGGAAGGGCGAACAGACCAATGCTCTGTATGTAAAAGGGATGATGGTAACAAAGAGTGGCCGAATTGAGTCTGCCTCCCAAGTGTTGGAACAGAGGGCGGAGCGAACAGACCAATGCTCTGTGTCTATAAGGGATGGTGGTAACAAGAAGTGGCCGAATTAAGTCTGCCTCCCAAGTGTTGGAACAGAGGAAGGGGCGAACAGACCACAATGCTCTGTGTGCATAAAGGATGATGGTAACAAGAAGTGGCCGAATTAAGTCTGCCTCCCAAGTGTTGGAACAGAGGGAGGGACGAACAGACAAAGGCTACGTCTCTGTTAGGGATGATGGTAGCTAGAGGAGGTGGTGTTGTTTATTTCACAACTGTTGGAACAGAGAGCGGCCGGAGGCTGGGAAGTGTATGTATCCATTAGGAACAGTGGTCGTGGTAACAAGAAATGTGTCTGTTCCACAGTGTCGGTACAGAGAGAGGGGGCAGACAGGAAAGGTTTTAACTGTCCGTTATGAGTGCAGGTGTTATGTTTGTCTTACAGACATCGGAACAGAGAGGGAAGGAACAACACATGGACTAAATGTCTGAAAGGAATAGTGTTGGTGACAAGAGATGAAAGTCTTGTGTCTTACAGCTATTGGAACAGAAAGGTGACGGATGAATAAAGGGCTGTGTGTTCCGTTAGAAATGGTGGTGGTGACGAGAGGTGACGGTGTTGTGAGTCTCACAGCTGTTGAAGGAGAGGCGACGGACGATAGAAGTGCCATGTATCCATTAGGAATGATTACTGGACAAAACTGACGGTATTATGAGTCTCACAGCCGTTGAAACAGAGAGGCGGCGGACGCTAGAAGAGCTATGTTTCCATTTGGAATGGTGATGGTAACAAGAGGTGATGTTGGTCTGTCTGACAGGTGTTGAACACAGAGGGGACGGACTGTGGAAGGCCTATGTGTCCATTATGATTGATGATGGTGATGAGGTGTGTACTGACAGGTGCTGGAGCAGAGAGGGGACAGACAGTGGAAGGGCTATGTCAATGAGGAAGGAATGGTGATGGTGACGAGGTGTTGTATGTGTGACAGGTGCTGGAACAGAGAGGGGACAGACAGTGGAAGGGCTATGTCAATGAGGAAGGAATGGTGATGGTGACGAGGTGTTGTATGTGTGACAGGTGCTGGAACAGAGAGGGGACAGACAGTGGAAGGGCTATGTCAATGAGGAAGGAATGGTGATGGTGGCGAGGTGTTGTATGTGTGACAGGTGCTGGAACAGAGAGGGGACAGACAGTGGAAGGGCTATGTCAATGAGGAAGGAATGGTGATGGTGACGAGGTGTTGTATGTGTGACAGGTGCTGGAGCAGAGAGGGGACAGACAGTGGAAGGGCTATGTCAATGAGGAAGGAATGGTGATGGTGACGAGGTGTTGTATGTGTGACTGGTGCTGGAGCAGAGAGGGGACAGACAGTGGAAGGGCTATGTCAATGAGGAAGGAATGGTGATGGTGACGAGGTGTTGTATGTGTGACAGGTGCTGGAACAGAGAGGGGACAGACAGTGGAAGGGCTATGTCAATGAGGAAGGAATGGTGATGGTGACGAGGTGTTGTATGTGTGACAGGTGCTGGAACAGAGAGGGGACAGACAGTGGAAGGGCTATGTCAATGAGGAAGGAATGGTGATGGTGACGAGGTGTTGTGTGTCTGACAGGTGTTGGAACAGAGAGGGGACAGACAGTGGAAGGGCTGTGTGTCAATGAGGAATGGTGATGGTGACGAGGTGTTGTATGTGTGACAGGTGCTGGAACAGAGAGGGACGGACAGTGGAAGGGCTATGTGTCCCAGGACGGTAGAATGACCACGACAGGCTTCTTCCCTGCAAACCATGTGGTTCTTATCGACGAACAAGGTATGTCAATGTGTGTGTGTGCGTGCGTGCGTGCGTGCGTGCGTGCGTGCGTGTGTGTGTGTGTGTGTGTGTGTGTGTGTGTGTGTGTGTGCGTGCGTGCGTACGTGCATGCGTGCACGCGCGCGTGTGTCTACGTAAGTGTGACCGAGTGCGCACGTGACAGAAAGAGAGAGAGAGGGGGGTAGACTGTCTGGGTCTGTCTGGGTCTGCGTCTCTGAGAGAGAATGGTGCCACAGAGTCGAAGTCATCGTACATAATGGATGAGATTGATGAAAGTATTGCTGATATTGCCTGACCAACACTGCAGGTGTCTGTATCTCTCGGGCCTGGATACGTTATGAAAAAGCAGCATAACATTCAGCTCTGGCTTGTCTCAGACAAAACCAAACTCCATGGCATCATCTTTATTAGTCTCATCACAACTAATAATGATTCGAAAAAAATAAATCTCTAATTCCCTTCATGCTTTGCTCTCATGGATGGCCTCAGTTTCCTTCATGCTTTGCTCTCACGGATGGCCTCAGTTTCGATCTCCTTTCCAGAGCCCATGCCCGTTAGGTGTTCATATCAATATGAAGTTTTCCGTATCGGCAAGTTCATGGACACTGTCGTGAGACGGACGTGGAACCGGGAACGCTCTCTCACGCAGGCTCTACCACTATGCAATCATTGTTGTCAACATGGGTCGAAGGAGGTGGTGTCCTTGAGACGTTGGATCAGAAGAGACACCAGACAACGCCACAGAAGAAATTCGGCAGCTCTGCAGAGTCTCCTCCCGTGGGTTGCCTGAAGACAACCTGGATAGATCGCTTCCCGTGGACTACCGGTGCTGAGATTGCGACAGGACCGCTGCGGGAGCGGTTGTGTGAAGCTGAGCTGCGATGAAGGCGGTGGGGGTGATGCTGCTGAGATGGCAGGGAATAGGAGACAGCAACAACAACAAAAATTAACATCTCCCCCCCCCCCCCCCCTTCCTCCCTAATCCCACCCGTATCTTTCAACCCTCTCGCCTCCCTCCTAGGAAAGAAGGTTAATTAAGTGCGTTTTAAGAAGGATGACAGGGCGTGTGCCGCCATAGGCCCTCACCATGTAGGAACTTCACCGTTTGCTGACCTTGTGTAGAATTATCACATGGTTTAAACACAAAGAACAGGAGAAGCGCACTGCGCCAATCAGTTTGTCCAAGTGAGCGTGTGCGCGCGCGCGCGCGTGTGTGTGGGTGTGTGTCTGTGTCTGTGTCTGTGTGTGTGCGTGCGTGCGTGCATGGCTGTGCGTGCTCAAGTTCTCACTCCTTAATACAAACAGATGTACTTTAATCGTATGTTCTGCCTTTGTGATACTCATAGCTCTCAGATTCTGCTTGGTCTTTTTTCCTGATAAAACAGGACATGACATAACACATCGCCCCTTCTCTGGAAAACACTTTGGCTCACAGCTAATAACACAGAAATATATCTTTATTTTGGAATGTACAATTATGTAATCTATACGTCATCGTTTACCACGTTCAGATTTTTCTGAGAATGGTTGGAGTTGGGAGGGAGAAGGCAATCTTGCTTTTTCGTAACTGTGTGGAAATATGGGCTGACTGGACTATACTTGAGGATACTTACACAATAACACGACATGTTTTTTAACATCTCGAAGTGTCTGCGGGTCAACCCACCTTCATCGGTGAAGTTGAAGTTGCCAGCAGTTGTTGAAACATTAGATCGTGTAATGTAGACGTGGCTGGAGTCCTTTTCTTAACAGAGTAGCCGGTGGAAGTCAACTGGCCTTAAACATTGGTAATGGTCAGAACCACGTATACACAGACTTTAAAATTCGATGGCCAGAACACCTTACCAGTATGATGTATGTCTCGGATCTTTATCAATTTCACTTCCTGATAATGAAAGCAATGTTTATATGGCCTGATCCAATGAACAAGAAAACATAAACATCCATACATGTGCTATTATGTACAGACATTTAACATTTATGATTTGGGGTTACTCCTCTCTCTCTCTCTCTCTCTCTCTCTCTCTCTCTCTCTCTCTCTCTCTCGCTCTCTCTCTCTCCCTCTCTCTCTCTATCTCTCTCTCTGTTCTCTCTCTCTCTCTCTCTCTCTCTCTCTCTCTCTCTCTCTCTCTCTTTATTTTTGATGCAGAAATATATAATGACAAAGATGGATAACGTTACCGTTTGACATTCACAGCTTAAACACGAATCCACGTTGTTTTCATTTCACTTTCTGTTGTTTACAGCCAAATCTATTTATAAGATCAGATCTGCTGCTGGTTTTGTCATTGCTATTGCTATCCCCTTTCACGTTTCCTTTTGTTAAACATCTTCAAAATTAAACAAACGTTTTCTTTTTAAAATATACAAATAGAAAAAAACATGATTATCATCATCATCTTGAACGTCATCATCATCATCATAAAAATAAGAATGATGATAATAACAAGGTCAAAAACTATAGCAGGAGACGATTACCAGCGCCCTCTTCCAGTCCGAACATATCACCTGCACGCACTGCTTTCTCTTCCACAGTAGTGAAGCAGTACTGTGTGAACATATCACCTGCACATGCTACTTTCTCTCGCACAGTAGTGTAGGAGCACTGTCTGAACATATCACTGAACATATCACCTACACGTGCTGCTTTCTCTCCCACAGTAGTGTAAGAGCAGTGTGTGAACATATCACCTGCACGTGCTACTTTCTCTCCCACAGTTGTGAAGGAGCACTGTGTGAACATATCACCTACACGTGCTGCTTTCTCTCCCACAGTAGTGTAAGAGCACTGTGTGAACATATCACCTACACGTGCTGCTTTCTCTCCCACAGTAGTGTAAGAGCAGTGTGTGAACATATCACCTGCATGTGCTGCTTTCTCTCCCACAGTAGTGTAGGAGCAGTGTGTGAACATATCACCTGCACGTGCTGCTTTCTCTCCCACAGTAGTGTAAGAGCAGTGTGTGAACATATCACCTGCACGTGCTGCTTTCTCTCCCACAGTAGTGTAGGAGCACTGAGTGAACATATCACCTGCACGTGCTGCTTTCTCTCCCACAGTAGTGTAGGAGCACTGAGTGAACATATCACCTGCACGTGCTGCTTTCTCTCCCACAGTTGTGTAGGAGCACTGTGTGAACATATCACCTGCACGTGCTGCTTTCTCTCCCACAGTTGTGAAGGAGCAGTGTGTGAACATATCACCTGCACGTGCTGCTTTCTCTCCCACAGTTGTGAAGGAGCACTGAGTGAACATATCACCTGCACGTGCTGCTTTCTCTCCCACAGTTGTGAAGGAGCACTGTGTGAACATATCACTGCACGTGCTGCTTTCTCTCCCACAGTTATGTAGGAGCACTGTGTGAACATATCACCTGCACGTGCTGCTTTCTCTCCCACAGTTGTGTAGGAGCACTGTGTGAACATATCACCTGCACGTGCTGCTTTCTCTCCCACAGTTGTGAAGGAGCACTGTGTGAACATATCACTGCACGTGCTGCTTTCTCTCCCACAGTTGTGAAGGAGCACCAAAGCAAGACCCAGCCGGTTCCAGACCTGCTGGACCGCGGGCCGTGCCACCGCTACAACGGTCACCTCCAGCCCAACGGCCTGATCCCTGGCAGCGATGCCTCGTCCCTCAGTTCCTGCAGCATGGACGACAGCAGCTACCACCCCCCGTCCCCTCACCTCCCCAACGCCCTAGGCCCCCCGCCGATCTACACTCCCTACGGGGCGCCCCCGCCAAGCCCCGGAGGACCCGCTTCTCACGGGATGTCGCACAGCGCAGGAGGAGGAGGAGGACTTCACAGTTCCCAAGGGGAACCTCCCGGTCCGGAGTTTCACGGTATCCACAGGGAAACTCCCCGTGGTCCCGCGCTGCAGGCTTTCCCCAGCGTGTGCCACAGCCCGGTTCTCAAGACGTTCCAGACCCCGCCTCCCAGCCCCAGCCTCAAGTCGTTCCAGGGGGACTCTCTGAGCAGCTTCCACTTCGCCGCCCCTCCCAGTCCCAGGCTGACGTCCTTCCAAGGCTCACCCCACGGCGGGGGCTGAGTCTGGTGCATGGCGGCAGTCCGCACGGCTCGGGGGGTCGGGGCTACGGGTCGGCGCCGTCCAGTCCCAGCATCCACGTCACGGCCCCGCCCTCCTACAGCGCTGCCCTGGGGGGAAGCTCTGCGCCTCCTCCCCCTTCTACTCCTCCTCCTCCTGCCAGTCCTGCGCCGCACCTGATCACGCATCCTGCCTTCACTCAGCTTCAAGGTGAGTGGGGTTACTGTTTGCGAGCGTTGTCTCTGTAGTTGGTGTTCAAGGGGGGTGTCTCTTTGTGGTTACTGTCTCTACGTGGTGTCTATCTGATTACTGTTTAAAAGTGGTGTCTCTGTTTACACCCATTCTTATCTCCTAAACGGTGAAGAAGCTCTGTGGTGCATTCCATGTCATGTGTCACTCACAGTGAAACATATTCTGTTAAGAGTGTTGGGACTTGTATGATGTGAGACATGAATATTTTACAGCAGACTCCATGAAAACCTTGTTCAGAGATGTCCCGTCTGATGCGTTCTTTGAATTTCTGAGAGAGATTACGAGTTTTCATCTGATCTAAGATTTTACAGAGAAAAGATTTGTAACAACATTTCCGGTGTGTTTTTAGGAGGTGTATCTTAAAGGGTTGTGTGAATGAGTTTCTTTCTTTTTCTTTTATTTTGTTGACTTTTGAGTTGATTTCAACCCGGTGACAGTCCTGATGGCCCTTTGCGGTCGGCTGGTCGATAAGCAACATCACCTTACTCTCTGTAGGCAGAGTGGGCGATGGTGTCACGATAATCAACTGTGTAAGGCAGTGTCTCTCTGCATATATAGTGTTTCAGGTAGTCTCACAATAGTTCCTTTTTACAGGTGGAGTGTCTTAATTGATAGAGTCTTCGATGGTCCCACAACAGTTACTATTTTACGGATGGCGTCTGAATAGGTAGTGTTTTCGATGGTATCACCATCATTATTTTTTACGGATGATGTCTCTATGGGCATTTGTTTTCAATGGTGTCACCAGAGTTACTTTTTTGTGGATGGTATCTCTATAGGTAATGTTTACAAATGTGTCAAAATGGTCATTTGTTACGGATTGTGTCTCTACGGGTAGTGTTTACGATAGTGTCACAAAACGAGGTAGTTACCCGTTACGGATGGTGTCTGTGTAGGCAGTTTTGTCGATGGTGACACAGTAGATAATATCTACGGATGGTGCCAGTATAGGTAGTGTTTTCAATGGTGTCACAACAGTTATTGTGTATGGATGGTGTGTCCAGAGGCAGTGTGCTCGATGGTGTCACTTTAGTTGTTTAAAGAGATATCTCCTTAGCTGGTGCTTTTCATGGGGACATAGTGGCGTTTGTAGGTATGGATGGTGTTTACGCTGGTGTCACATTGGTTACTATTTACATTAAATGTCTCTATAGACAGCGCTTACCGGTAGTGTCTGTATGGATAGACATTATCATCATCATTTTACATAACATCATAACCTCTTCATCACCAACATCATCATCCATTGTAAACAGTAACTATTTTGACACTGTGTGTCGATTGTCACTGTTTACAACTGGTTCTTCTGTGGGTGGTGTTAACAGGAGGTTTTCTTATAGGTGGTGTTTACGGTGATGTCATAATTCTTACTGTTCACAAAAGTCTCGGTAGACAGTTCTAACGGCGGTGTCGCAGTAGTTTCTGCCTAGTTCGATGGAATTGTATCCTCGGTGTACGAAAGTCTACCACTGCAACTATTTTCCAAAACTGAATCACTGTGTTAAAAAATGAATGCAAAAACAGATTTTTCAGGTCAGGAAAGGATGACAAGTTAGGAGTTTAATTTACTTGCACTATGGTTGTGTTAAAGTATCCGAAAAAGCTGAATGACATTTCCAAATGATGTTTCTTCTGATTTGTTGATGGCATGGTACAATCAGTTCGCTTCTGAAAAGTGAGGACTCTGCAGACATAATGATTTTAGTAGATTCATGCTGTAGGTTGTAGGCGCTTTTGTAAACATGTTTCTTAACCAACAAAGTTCGTTTTGGTGGACCTGGGATGCTAGTATACTCCCATGCATTTTTTTCCTGATTAGGGCCGGGTAGCATGGACAGGCATACAACAATTGGATGCAGACTGTAAAAATGATACATGACTTCACCGTAATGTTTGATGCATTTAGCGAGAATAAAGCGTGGTTTGTAAAGAAATGTTTGTATCATAATTCCAGCAGAACAGCAAAGATGCGTGCATACCAGCATGACATGGATCTGTTACATTCACATACACGTGCGCGCGCCACCGTGTGCACGCACACACACGCGCGCGCACACACCTACACACATATACACACGTACACATACACACACGCACATACACACACACACACACACACACACACACACACACACACACACACACACACACACACACACACATATATATATATATAGAGAGAGAGAGAGATAGGTAGATAGATACATAGATAGATAGATGTATATATATATATATATACATACATACATGTGTGTGTGTTTGTGGAGAGAGAGAGAGAGAGAGAGAGAGAGAGAGAGAGAGAGAGAGAGAAGATGCAGAAGATATGATGAATTCTTTGGTAACAGTATTTTGATATATTGATGTATTGATATTTTAGAAACAGCTAGTTCCTTTTTAGTTTGCTACCAAGGAAAGGATTTTTTCAGAGATTATTCGAGAATAGTGCAAGCCACGTATACCAACTGAGTACCGTATTAAAGCATGTGATATATACAGCTGCATAACGCCATACGACGACATGCTGAAAAATGGGAGATTCGTAGGCCTGATATGTATGTCTTTTTAGTGCTCTGAATATACGAAAGGGTTTCATCGGAAACTTGGGAGAAAGCTAGAGAGAGAGTGATGCTCGGTGCGTAAAAGCATTCTGGCTCGCGCTTACGTGAGTAAATGTGATTCCTCCCCCCCCCCCCCCCCCCCCAGGGGACGCCGTCATATTAATTTGTTTCACTCTAGTCTAGGCGCTGGTGGCGTAGAGAACAGTATTGTTCTTGCCCTCTCTCTCTCTCTCTCTCTCTCTCTCTCTCTCTCTCTCTCTCTCTCTCTCTCTCTCTCTCTCTCTCTCTCTCAAAATACAGACACCGGCATTGTTCGTCAGAAGAATTGAGCAGCACGGTCAGAGACGCCCCCATGTAGTGGATGAAGGTCGACTGTGTGGTCCCTGTCTTCCTAGCTGAGCCCACAGCAAACTCAGTTCTGAGTAGGAACTGGTCAGGGCAGAGAAATCCCACAAATGGGAATCGAACCGGCAACCTCCCAGAGCCAGGAGTCCGCAACGCTAACCACTGCGCCACAGCAGCTGGTTACTCTGACATGTTTATTACCAAATAATGTTCCATGATAATGGGCCCGTTTATTGATGAATAACGGTGTTGTTTTTACATTCATCATGATTCTTCTATTATCGTGACTTTCTTTAATAAACGGTTTTTTTCTTATTATTTGTAATGTTTAATAGATATGGGCTTCGACAAAAAAATCACACTGTTTTAATTATTTGATGCTGTCTTGAATGTAAAGTGTTTCAACGGTCAAGCTTCTTTCTGCAGCATTCTTTAATGATTGTCAGAGATGGGGTGGGAGTGGGGTGGGGGTGATGGATATATAGGGAAACCTAGGTGGAGCGCCAGTTTCATAGGTTTCTGCTTTCAGAATGTGCGCAAATTGAAAATGACTCCATTTACAGCAGGGAGTGGGGAAGGATGACGGGAAAAGGAAATGGAGGATTGGAAGGATGAGGGGAGGGAGGGTGGTAGTTAGCAATGCGTGGATCTTCTTCGCTAAAGAAATTCCCAAAATGATTTAAAGGGGGATGGCAGAGGGGGAGATGTGATGATGACATGGGGGCGGGGGGAGTGTGTGAGCAGGAGGATGGGTATGGTTGGGAACTGATCAACACTCGAATCTTCTTCACGATGGAACTCATCCCATCCCACAAAATGTCACTACCCTCTAAGAGATTGGAGACGGGGCTAGAACCGTGCGCATTCCTCGGCAGTGAAAGACCTTGATCAGGAAATTTCAGCATGCTTTCTCCACAAGTGCCTATCGATTCCCCGCACCGGAGACGGGATGGTGGAGCCGTGTTCATCAGCCTGTGTGGTCGGCATTGCAGCATGCAGCAGCTTGCTACAGTTGGTGATCCCGGGAAGTCGGGTCAGATCGTCGATTCGTCCAAGACCTGTGAATTGTTTTGCAAGTGAAGCAAGAACGGAGCTGCGTTCAGACGTCAGTATCTTTTACTAACTTTTTACTGGATAATCATTCAGATCGTATTGTTTCCCATGCTTTGACTGGGCTATCGTTCCGACTACTTCGTTTTAGAACCATCGAAAACACGGGAGAAAGCTAGAGGGAGAGTGATGTTTTTTTCCTCAGTGAATAAAAGCATTCTCTTTCGCACTTACATGTGTAAATGTGGGGTTTTTTTTCCAGCTAACGCCGTCATATTAATTTGTTACACTGTAGTCTGGGCACTGGTGGCATGGAGATAATACTGTGCTCTTGTCCTCCTCCTCCTCTTTTCATCGCTCTCTCCCTCTTTCTCTCTCTCTCTCTCTCTCTCTCTCTCTCTCTCTCTCTCTCTCTCTCTCTCTCTTTTTCAAGAAACAGACACATGCACCATCGGTCAGAAAAACTGAACAGTACTCTCAGAGACGTATCCGTTTAGTGGACAATGCTCGACTGTGTGGCCCCTGTCTTACCAGCTCAGCTAAGCCCATAACAAACTTAATTCTGTGTAGGTGCCAGTCAGGGCAGAGAAATCTCATAAATGGGAATCGAACCTACAACCTCCCATAGCCAGGAGTCCACAACACTAACCACTGCGTGACAGCAGCTGGTTGCTCTGACATGTTTATTCCAAATAATGTTCCATTATAATGAGCCTGCTTATTGATAAATAACGATGCAGATTTTTGCATTCATCAGGATTCTTCTATTATCGTGACTTTCTTTAATATACATATTTTCTTAATATTTGTAATGTTTAATACATACGGGCTTCGATAAAAAAAAAACCATCCTCACACTGTTCTAATTATCTGATATTGTCTTTAATGTAATGTGTTTCAACTGCAAGCTTCTCTCTGCAGCATTCTTTAATGATTATCAGAGATGGGGTGGGAGTGGAGTGGGGGTGATGGTATATAGGGAAACCTAGGTGGAGCGCCAGTTTCATAGGTTTCTGCTTTCAGAATGTGCGCAAATTGAAAATGATTCCATTTACAGCAGGGAGTGGGGAAGGATGACGGGAAAAGGAAATGGAGGATTGGAAGGATGAGGGGAGGGAGGGTGGTAGTTAGCAACGCGTGGATCTTCTTCGCTAAAGAAATTCCCAAAATGATTTAAAGGGGGGATGGCAGAGGGGGAGATGTGATGATGACATGGGGGCGGGGGGAGTGTGTGAGCAGGAGGATGGGTATGGTTGGGAACTGATCAACACTCGAATCTTCTTCACGATGGAACTCATCCCATCCCACAAAATTTTACTACCCTCTAAGAGATTGGAGACGGGGGCTAGAACCGTGCGCATTCCTCGGCAGTGAAAGACCTTGATCAGGAAATTTCAGCATGCTTTCTCCACAAGTGCCAATCGATTCCCCGCACCGGAGACGGGATGGTGGAGCCGTGTTCATCAGCCTGTGTGGTCGGCATTGCAGCATGCAGCAGCTTGCTACAGTTGGTGATCCCGGGAAGTCGGGTCAGATCGTCGATTCGTCCAAGACCTGTGAATTGTTTTGCAAGTGAAGCAAGAACGGAGCTGCGTTCAGACGTCAGTATCTTTTACTAACTTTTTACTGGATAATCATTCAGATCGTATTGTTTCCCGTGCTTTGACTGGGCTATCGTTCCGACTACTTCGTTTTAGAACCATCGAAAACACGGGAGAAAGCTGGAGGGAGAGTGATGTTTTTTTCCTCAGTGAATAAAAGCATTCTCTTTCGCACTTACATGTGTAAATGTGTTTTTTTTTTCCAGCTAACGCCGTCATATTAATTTGTTACACTGTAGTCTGGGCACTGGTGGCATGGAGAATAATACTGTGCTCTTGTCCTCCTCCTCCTCTTTTCATCGCTCTCTCCCTCTTTCTCTCTCCTTCTCTCTCTCTCTCTCCTCTCTCTCTCCTCTCTCTTTCAAGAAACAGACACATGCACCATCGGTCAGAAAAACTGAGCAGTACTCTCAGAGACGTATCCATTTAGTGGACAAAGCTCGACTGTGTGGCCCCTGTCTTACCAGCTCAGCTAAGCCCATAACAAACTTAATTCTGTGTAGGTGCCAGTCAGGGCAGAGAAATCTCATAAATGGGAATCGAACCTACAACCTCCCATAGCCAGGAGTCCACAACACTAACCACTGCGCGACAGCAGCTGGTTGCTCTGACATGTTTATTCCCAAATAATGTTCCATTATAATGAGCCTGCTTATTGATAAATAACGATGCAGATTTTTGCATTCATCAGGATTCTTCTATTATCGTGACTTTCTTTAATATACATATTTTCTTAATATTTGTAATGTTTAATACATACGGGCTTCGATAAAAAAAAACCATCCTCACACTGTTCTAATTATCTGATATTGTCTTTAATGTAATGTGTTTCAACTGCCAAGCTTCTCTCTGCAGCATTCTTTAATGATTATCAGAGATGGGGTGGGAGTGGAGTGGGGGTGATGGGTATATAGGGAAACCTAGGTGGAGCGCCAGTTTCATAGGTTTCTGCTTTCAGAATGTGCGCAAATTGAAAATGATTCCATTTACAGCAGGGAGTGGGGAAGGATGACGGGAAAAGGAAATGACGGACGGGAAATGGAAGCTTTGAAGGACGAGGGTAGGGGGGAGGGCGGGTGGTAGTTGGCAACGCGTGGATCTTCTTCACTAAAGAAATTCCCAAAATGATTTATAGGAGGGATGGCAGAAGTGGAGATGGAAGGATGACAAGGGCCGGGGGGGGGGGAGGGGGGAGGAGGATGGGTATGGTTGGGAACTGATCAACGTTCGAATCTTCTTCACGATGGAACTCATCCCATCCCACAAAATGTTACTACCCTCTAAGAGATTGGAGACGGGGCTAGAACCGTGCGCATTCCTCGGCAGTGAAAGACCTTGATCAGGAAATTTCAGCATGCTTTCTCCACAAGTGCCTATCGATTCCCCGCACCGGAGACGGGATGGTGGAGGCGTGTTCATCAGCCTGTGTGGTCGGCATTGCAGCATGCAGCAGCTTGCTACAGTTCGGGGTTCCCGGGAAGTCGGGGTCAGATCGTCGATTCGTTCAGGCCCCGTGAATTGTTTTGCGAGTGAAGCAAGAACGGAGCTGCGTTCAGACGTTGGTACCCTTTTTCCTACTTTTCACTGCGTAATCATTCAGACTGTATTTCCCACCCATGCTTTTGACTATGTCGTCATTCTGACTTCGTTGTTTTTTAACCATCCGTGAAGCAACTCTGCCTGGTGTTTTGTT
>CM065715.1:21677090-21689590 GCA_033310375.1 Conus canariensis
CATGGCATTGGACGGTGCTGCATTGAAATGTGTTGTGATGTGTTGTACTGCATGGCATTGGACGGTGCTGTATTGAAATGTGTTGTGATGTGTTGTACTGCATGGCATTGGACGGTGCTGTATTGAAATGTGTTGTGATGTGTTGTACTGCATGGCATTGGACGGTGCTGTATTGAAATGTGTTGTGATGTGTTGTACTACATGGCATTGGACGGTGCTGTATTGAAATGTGTTGTGATGTGTTGTACTGCATGGCATTGGACGGTGCTGTATTGAAATGTGTTGTGATGTGTTGTACTGCATGGCATTGGACGGTTGCTGCATTGAAATGTGTTTGTGATGTGTTGTACTACATGGCATTGGACGGTGCTGTATTGAAATGTGTTGTGATGTGTTGTACTGAATGGGATTGTAATGAGCTGTATTGAAATGTGTTGTGTGATGTGTTGTACTACATGGCATTGGACGGTGCTGTATTGAAATGTGTTGTGATGTGTTGTACTACATGGCATTGGACGGTGCTGTATTGAAATGTGTTGTGATGTGTTGTACTACATGGCATTGGACGGTGCTGTATTGAAATGTGTTGTGATGTGTTGTACTACATGGCATTGGACGGTGCTGTATTGAAATGTGTTGTGATGTGTTGTACTGAATGGGATTGTAATGACTGTATTGAAATGTGTTGTGATGTGTTGTACTACATGGCATTGGACGGTGCTGTATTGAAATGTGTTGTGATGTGTTGTACTACATGGCATTGGACGGTGCTGTATTGAAATGTGTTGTGATGTGTTGTACTACATGGCATTGGACGGTGCTGTATTGAAATGTGTTGTGATGTGTTTGTACTGATGGCATTGGACGGTGCTGTATTGAAATGTGTTGTGATGTGTTGTACTACATGGCATTGGACGGTGCTGTATTGAAATGTGTTGTGATGTGTTGTACTACATGGCATTGGACGGTGCTGTATTGAAATGTGTTGTGATGAGTTGTACTACATGGCATTGGACGGTGCTGTATTGAAATGTGTTGTGATGTGTTGTACTACATGGCATTGGACGGTGCTGTATTGAAATGTGTTGTGATGTGTTGTACTGAATGGCATTGGACGGTGCTGCATTGAAATGTGTTGTGATGTGTTGTACTGAATGGCATTGGACGGTGCTGCATTGAAATGTGTTGTGATGTGTTTACTGAATGGCATTGGACGGTGCTGTATTGAAATGTGTTGTGATGTGTTGTACTGAATGGCATTGGACGGTGCTGTATTGAAATGTGTTGTGATGTGTTGTACTGAATGGCATTGGACGGTGCTGTATTGAAATGTGTTGTGATGGTTGTACTACATGGCATTGGACGGTGCTGTATTGAAATGTGTTGTGATGTGTTGTACTCATGGCATTGGACGGTGCTGTATTGAAATGTGTTGTGATGTGTTGTACTACATGGCATTGGACGGTGCTGTATTGAAATGTGTTGTGATGTGTTGTACTACATGGCATTGGACGGTGCTGTATTGAAATGTGTTGTGATGTGTTGTACTACATGGCATTGGACGGTGCTGTATTGAAATGTGTTGTGATGTGTTGTACTACATGGCATTGGACGGTGCTGTATTGAAATGTGTTGTGATGTGTTGTACTACATGGCATTGGACGGTGCTGTATTGAAATGTGTTGTGATGTGTTGTACTACATGGCATTGGACGGTGCTGTATTGAAATGTGTTGTGATGTGTTGTACTACATGGCATTGGACGGTGCTGTATTGAAATGTGTTGTGATGTGTTGTACTACATGGCATTGGACGGTGCTGATTGAAATGTGTTGTGATGTGTTGTACTGACATGGCATTGGACGGTGATGTGTATGAAATGTGTTGTGATGTGTGTTGTACTACATGGCATTGGACGGTGCTGTATTGAAATGTGTTGTGATGTGTTGTACTGAATGGGATTGTAATGGCTGTATTGAAATGTGTTGTGATGTGTTGTACTACATGGCATTGGACGGTGCTGTATTGAAATGTGTTGTGATGTGTTGTACTACATGGCATTGGACGGTGCTGTATTGAAATGTGTTGTGATGTGTTGTACTACATGGCATTGGACGGTGCTGTATTGAAATGTGTTGTGATGGTGTTGTACTACATGGCATTGGACGGTGCTGTATTGAAATGTGTTGTGATGTGTTGTACTGCATGGCATTGGACGGTGCTGCATTGAAATGTGTTGTGATGTGTTTGTACTACATGGCATTGGACGGTGCTGTATTGAAATGTGTTGTGATGTAGTTGTACTACATGGCATTGGACGGTGCTGCATTGAAATGTGTTTGTGATGTGTTGTACTGCATGGCATTGGACGGTGCTGCATTGAAATGTGTTGTGATGTGTTGTACTGCATGGCATTGGACGGTGCTGCATTGAAATGTGTTGTGATGTGTTGTACTACATGGCATTGGACGGTGCTGCATTGAAATGTGTTGTGATGTGTTGTACTAATGGCATTGGACGGTGCTGTATTGAAATGTGTTGTGATGTTGTTGTACTACATGGCATTGGACGGTGCTGTATTGAAATGTGTTGTGATGAGTTGTACTACATGGCATTGGACGGTGCTGCATTGAAATGTGTTGTGATGTGTTGTACTACATGGCATTGGACGGTGCTGCATTGAAATGTGTTGTGATGTGTTGTACTACATGGCATTGGACGGTGCTGTATTGAAATGTGTTGTGTGATGTGTTGTACTACATGGCATTGGACGGTGCTGTATTGAAATGTGTTGTGATGTGTTGTACTACATGGCATTGGACGGTGCTGTATTGAAATGTGTTGTGATGTGTTGTACTACATGGCATTGGACGGTGCTGTATTGAAATGTGTTGTGGATGTGTTGTACTACATGGCATTGGACGGTGCTGTATTGAAATGTGTTTGTGATGTGTTGTACTACATGGCATTGGACGGTGCTGTATTGAAATGTGTTGTGATGTGTTGTACTACATGGCATTGGACGGTGCTGTATTGAAATGTGTTGTGATGTGTTGTACTACATGGCATTGGACGGTGCTGTATTGAAATGTGTTGTGATGAGTTGTACTACATGGCATTGGACGGTGCTGCATTGAAATGTGTTGTGATGTGTTGTACTGCATGGCATTGGACGGTGCTGTATTGAAATGTGTTGTGATGTGTTGTACTGCATGGGCATTGGACGGTGCTGCATTGAAATGTGTTGTGTGATGTGTTGTACTGCATGGCATTGGACGGTGCTGTATTGAAATGTGTTGTGATGTGTTGTACTGAAAGGGATTGCATTGATCTGTATTGAAATGTGTTTGTGATGTGTTGTACTACATGGCATTGGACGGTGCTGTATTGAAATGTGTTGTGATGAGTTGTACTACATGGCATTGGACGGTGCTGTATTGAAATGTGTTGTGATGGTTGTACTACATGGCATTGGACGGTGCTGCATTGAAATGTGTGTTTGTGATGTGTTGTACTACATGGCATTGGACGGTGCTGTATTGAAATGTGTTGTTGATGTGTTGTACTACATGGCATTGGACGGTGCTGTATTGAAATGTGTTGTGATGTGTTGTACTACATGGCATTGGACGGTGCTGCATTGAAATGTGTTGTGATGTGTTGTACTACATGGCATTGGACGGTGCTGTATTGAAATGTGTTGTGATGTGTTGTACTGAATGGCATTGGACGGTGCTGTATTGAAATGTGTTGTGTGATGTGTTGTACTGAATGGCATTGGACGGTGCTGTATTGAAATGTGTTGTGATGAGTTGTACTACATGGCATTGGACGGTGCTGTATTGAAATGTGTTGTGATGTGTTGTACTACATGGCATTGGACGGTGCTGATTGAAATGTGTTGTGATGTGTTGTACTGAATGGCATTGGACGGTGCTGTATTGAAATGTGTTGTGATGAGTTGTACTACATGGCATTGGACGGTGCTGTATTGAAATGTGTTGTGATGGGTTGTACTGCATGGCATTGGACGGTGCTGTATTGAAATGTGTTGTGATGCGTTGTACTGCATGGCATTGGACGGTGCTGTATTGAAATGTGTTGTGATGAGTTGTACTACATGGCATTGGACGGTGCTGTATTGAAATGTGTTGTGATGAGTTGTACTACATGGCATTGGACGGTGCTGTATTGAAATGTGTTGTGATGTGTTGTACTGCATGGCATTGGACGGTGCTGTATTGAAATGTGTTGTGATGTGTTGTACTACATGGCATTGGACGGTGCTGTATTGAAATGTGTTGTGATGTGTTGTACTGAATGGGATTGTAATGAGCTGTATTGAAATGTGTTGTGATGTGTTGTACTACATGGCATTGGACGGTGCTGTATTGAAATGTGTTGTGTGATGTTGTAATGCAGTATGTTGCATCGTGCAATGTTTAAATGTGCTGTGCTGTATTGTCTTGCATTACATTGTGGTGTGTTGTGGTGCTTTGTCTTGAATTGTGTATTCCAGGATGGTGTACTTAACTATACTGTGTTGCATTGTAGTGCCTCATGTAATGTTGCATTATGTTGTAGAACGTTTTCGTCGCAACAGATTTATCTGAGTGAAACTTTGTGTTCTGTTGTACGGATCGGAGACAGGGACAACAACAAAGCCTAGCACTTACAATCTTCAGGCGTTCATCTACACACGCCTCAGGTTCACCCTCAACACCAGGATGGCCAGCAAATGCCTACAGAAGTGTGTGGGAGAGAACCAAATAAAATACTGCCGACAAAGACATAAGGAAAAGGAAAACGGGGCTTGATTGATCGCATTCCACTCGTAGCCTCATGCCTCGAAAGCCTCCCAACCTCACAAGGCAGGCACTGGAATCCACAGGGAAAAAAGGAAAGTGGGATTGCCTCGAAAGACATGAGCTAAGTGTACATATTTCTGAATGGAAGGCAGCCGGAATGACATGGGCCCAGCCGAACATGTCAGCCCAGAATCGAGTCTGCAACAGAAGTGTTGCCATTACCCAGTCTTCTTCGCAGAATATTCCAAGACGTGGGTCAAGAAAGCTAAGTGCCCTCGGAGAAATCTTGTCACCTTAATCCGGCTTGATCCGATTTTGTGTGTGTGTGTGTGTGTGTGCGTGTGTGTGTGTGTGTGTGTGTGTGTGTGTGTGTGTGTGTGTGTGTGTGTCTGTGTGTCTGTGTGTCTGTGTGTGTCTGTGTCTGTGTATGTGTCTGTGTGTGTGTGTGTGTGTGTGTGTGTGTGTGTGTGTGTGTGAGATCAGGTGATGGAACGGAATGGGATGGCGCTCTACCCCCTGCGCCTACTTCAGTCGACACTTTAAAGCGAAGTATCGCAAGTGAACTCATGCTATGGAGAAAAAACGAAGACTGTCAAACACTTAAAATTCCATTGCATCTCTCAAAAAAGAATAGGCTCTTGTGAGCCGGTGAGGACACCATAAAGCTACGACAACGAAAACCGCACATTGCTGTCATGTTTGTTCACCAACTCCGAAGACGGAATGTGGCCTCCAGAATTAAAGTTATGATTAAAAACTGCCACAAAGGTCAATGTTGAACTTCGGAATTCGGAATTCTTGCCAAAGAACAAAGAGGAAAAAGAAAGTGAGAACGTATATGGAATGAAACTGAGTCGGGGACAGGATTCTCTCTGTCTCTGTCTCTGTCTCTGTCTCTCTGTCTCTGTCTCTGTCTCCTCTCTCTCTCTCTCTCTCTCTCTCTCTCTCTCTCTCTCTCTCTCTCCGACTTCTGGAAAGAGAGGGTGACATTTACGTCCATTTACGCGACGGCTTTTGAAGTCAAGTTATTTCCAAACTCCGTGTGGAAATGAGTCGGTCCCGATGATATATCCATTTCAACCAGGCAGTCGAAACTGCTGTTAACAAACCGAAGTCCGTAATGTAATCGAAATCATTGTTCTTAACACAAAGTCTGTGTGTAATTTGAAACTGCTGTGTTTAGGCCGAAGTCTTTGTTGTAATCAGAATGGCTGTTCTTAGACCTGAATCTGTAGTGTAGTCAGAAGTATTGTCCTCATACTCATCTGTTTAGAAATCGAAACAGCTGTTCTCAAATTGTTGTTCTTCTGACAGCCAAAAGGGAAGTACTGTTTTGCTTATGATTGATGTTTGTTCGTAACTTATCACGTCGGATGAAGACTTTGTGTCGAAAATGTACTTGTCTGTTCTGTACTGTCCATTGAATTTGTGGTACTGTACATCTTCTTTTGTATGTTTATTTGTATTTAGAGTGTTGTTCTCAGAGCAACGTCTGTGTTGAAGTCAATATTGCTGTTCTCAGTATGAAGGCTCTGTTGTGATCAAAACAGCTAGTTCCAAATGAAGTCCTTGTTGTAACCGAAACTGCCTCTTCTCAAGCCGAAGTCTGTGTTGTAATCGGAATTGCTATTCCCAGGCCGCAGTCTGCGTTGTGATGGAATCATGTTTGATCTTTTTCTCTTTTATTCATATTGGCGGGCTTCTGGATTCTTTCTTGTGTTTGGTTGAAATTGGCCGCGGCGTTTATCTGCAAGTATGGAAATCGGTTCTGAGGAGTCTTAAAGCCGTGTGTGCCATGAACAAATATACTTTTGTTGTTGTTGCTTTTGATCTATCGGACAGAATTTAAATGAAGACAAAGTCTAAATTCCGGGTAGCCATACAATGCTCTAGTGATGAGTTCTGGCGAGTGGAAGACAGTATTCTCTCTCTCTCTCCTCTCTCTCTCTCTCTCTCTCTCTCTCTCTCTCTCTCTCTCTCTCACTCTTCTCTCTCTCTCTCTCTCTCTCTCTCCTTCTGCCTCTCTCTGCCTCTCTCTCTCTATCACTCACTCTCTCTCTCTCTCTCTCTCTCTCTCTCTCTCTCTCTCTCTCACTGTTTCTCCGTCTCAGCTAATTTCCCCCATTCCATCTCCTCTTCCTTCTTTCTTTGACCTCCCTCCCCCCCTCCCCCGTCTTCTTCTCCTCCTCCTCCACTTTCTCCTCCTCTTCCTCTTCCTTTTTTTTCCTGTTCTTTTGTTGACATTATCGGCAGTAGAGTGAAAAATATCCCATGCGTGCAGTCGCATTAGACACGCACACTCACTCACACACACACACACACACACACACACACACACACACACACACACACACACACACACACACACACACATACACGCACGCACGCACGCACGCGCACTCCCCCCTCCCCCACACACACACACCTCGCACGCCCCCGCGGTCTTTCGTCTATTTGTCCTTCTCTTTATGGAAGCTTAAGTGGATGATAGAATATTTGTCTGTGTGGACAGAAATGGCGGATGATAAGAGAAACGAGGTAATACTATTACCAGAAATCGGGCAAATGACCGACGCAGTCTTGGAAACGTTTACATAGCCATTATGTTAACACTCTCTGGTGCAATGCTAACACTCCGCGTGGTATAGTGCTAACACTCGATGATGGTTTTTCTTTTTCGCTCAGAAGCCCTCTTAGACTTCTAAAGTTGTTGTCGGTGTTACGTAAGAGAGAGAGAGAGAGAGGAGGGGGGAGGATGGAGGCGGAGGGAGGGAGGGAAGGAGAGAGAGAGAGAGGGAGAGAGAGAGAGAAAGAGAGAGAGAGAGTCATTTTTGGGTAATCAGCCCCAGCTCGTTAGACGCGTATTGCAGGCATCCACATCGATGGCGCGGTTTGTTTGTGACGCTGAGCACCAAGGGTTTTGTTTGTTTGTTTGTTTGTTTCACGCTTGAAGTTAGAACTGCTCCTTTTTAGGCCTCGTGCTGCAAAGTTTCTACGTAGCTGCCATGTTACGGCTTCATCAGACTCGTTGTTCTTTTCTCTTTTTTTTTTCTTTTTTTTTTCTTGTTACAGAGAAAGGAGATGACGTCATTGAATTGAAATATTGCATGGTTCGCGCTACTAGACATTCTCACCCTCACCTTCCGGTTTAGCAACCTCAAGAAGACTAAAAACAGACGTTGGACTCCGCCAATCGGGAGAACGATTTGGAGCCCAACCAGATAGCACGAAGCCAGTCAGCTAAGTTTGCCATAAAGAAGATAGTCAAACACTTCAGAGGACAATCGGCCATTAAAATGACAGTCACCTTCAAGAAAACAGGCACACGTTTGAGAGGATAGCCATCAAGAAGACAGTCGGATGTTAAGATAGCACTCGCATTTTAGCACGGAAATGAGCCTCTAAGTTGACAGCCAGGCATTAAGAAGATTGACATTAAGAAGACATTCAGCCATGAAGAAGACGGTCTGTCAGCCATGAAGAAGACTGTCTGTCAGCCATGAAGAAGACGGTCTGTCAGCCCTGAATAGACAGCCATGAAGAAGACTGCTGTCAGCCATGAAGAAAGAGAAGAACTGTCTGTCAGCCATGAAGAAGACGGTCTGTCAGCCATGAAGAAGACAGCCATGAAGAAGACTGTCTGTCAGCCATGAAGAAGACTGTCTGTCAGCCATGAAGAAGACTGTCTGTCAGCCATGAAGAAGACTGTCTGTCAGCCATGAAGAAGACAGCCATGAAGAAGACTGTCTGTCAGCCATGAAGAAGACGGTCTGTCAGCCATGAAGAAGACTGTCTGTCAGCCATGAAGAAGACGGTCTGTCAGCCATGAAGAAGACGGTCTGTCAGCCATGAAGAAGACTGTCTGTCAGCCATGAAGAAGACGGTCTGTCAGCCATGAAGTAGACGGTCTGTCAGCCATGAAGTAGACGGTCTGTCAGCCATGAAGTAGACGGTCTGTCAGCCATGAAGAAGACGGTCTGTTAGCCATGAAGAAGACAGCCATGAAGAAGACTGTCAGTTATGAAGAAGACTGTCTGTCAGCCATGAAGAAGACTGTCCGTCAGCCACGAAGAAGACTGTCTGTCAGCCACGAAGAAGACTGTCTGTCAGCCATGAAGAAGACTGTCTGTCAGCCACGAAGAAGACTGTCTGTCAGCCATGAAGAAGACTGTCTGTCAGCCACGAAGAAGACTGTCTGTCGGCCATGAAGAAGACTGTCTGTCAGCCATGAAGAAGACTGTCTGTCAGCCATGAAGAAGACTGTCTGTCAGCCATGAAGAAGACTGTCTGTCAGCCACGAAGAAGACTGTCTGTCAGCCATGAAGAAGACTGTCTGTCAGCCACGAAGAAGACTGTCTGTCGGCCATGAAGAAGACTGTCAGCCATGAAGAAGACTGTCTGTCAGCCATGAAGAAGACTGTCTGTCAGCCATGAAGAAGACGGTCTGTCAGCCATGAAGAAGACTGTCTTCAGCCATGAAGAAGACTGTCAGCCGTGAAGAAGACTGTCAGCCATGAAGAAGACTGTCAGCCATGAAGAAGACTGTCTGTCAGCCATGAAGAAGACTGTCAGCCGTGAAGAAGACTGTCTGTCAGCCATGAAGAAGACTGTCTGTCAGCCATGAAGAAGACTGTCTGTCAGCCACGAAGAAGACTGTTTGTCAGCCACGAAGAAGACTCTCAGCCACGAAGAAGACTTGTCAGCCATAAAGAAGACTGTCAGTTATGAAGAAGACTGTCCGTGAGCCATGAAGAAGACGGTCTCTCAGCCATGAAGAAGGCTGTCAGTTATGAAGAAGACGGTCTTTCAGCCACGAAGAAGACTTGTCAGCCATAAAGAAGACTGTCAGCCATGAAAAGACTTGTCAGCCATGAAGAAGACTGTCTGTCAGCAATGAAGAAGACTGTCAACAATGAAGGAGACTGTCTGTCAACAATGAAGGAGACTGTCTGTCAGCCATGAAGAAGACTTGTCAGCCATGAAGAAGACTTGTCAGCCATAAAGAAGACGCCTCGCCATTAGAAGTCAGCTGTGAAGAAGACAAATCAACTATCAAGCAGACAGACCAGTCAGCAATGAAGCACACAGTCAGCCATTCAGAACAGTCGGTTGATGAGAGGACAGTCCATAGCCTGTTCAATCGTGAAGAAGACAAACATAAAGTTTTCAACCCAGTCAGAAGACAGTCACTCTCGGAAAAACTGGCAGACTGAAGAATCAACTAGCAGTCCCTTACCCACCCACCCCTTCAGTATGTCGCCACCCTAGGACACCATAGAGGGTTAACAAACGCTATCAATCTCATCCACACGCAGACAGAGAAGCCCTCGTGAATATTTATGCGGCGTCAGACTTGGCAGTAAATTAGGGGGAGAGGGGCAATGTTGGCTCAGGGGGGAGGGGGGTGGGGGAGAGATTATTTCTGTTCCTGAGCAATTATGCTGATGGCTCTTCCGACCAATCGCAAGGGACTTCTACCGACTTCAACGAATCATATAGCTCAGCATGATATACAAGTATTGATATTTAGATATAAAGGATCCGGGAATGAAAAACAAAAGGATCCGGGAATGAAAAACAAAAGAGCAGTAAAAAAAATCTGGTTTCTGATTCGACTTCCTTTCGTTTAAAATCAATATTATCTTGTAGGTGAACAAGAGAAATGTTGCCCTTAAGCGCTAGAGGTCAAAACGGCACCTTTTCGGTTTTCGAATTGTGACAAGCCATTTTTTTTTCACCTCGCATCAAAAATAGACACGTCCTCTGATTGGTAGAAAGAGAGCTCAAGCGAAGAAGGGGCACAACTCTTATAATCAAACAGCAGAGTGAAAAAAAATATGGCGGACTTGAGCGAAGAGGTAACATGGCGGTCAATGGAACTGCACAAAAGCCAGCCTGAAAATGTGTGATATCACACCTTGCATCGACCTTGACAGCCACATGACTAATTTTCTACATTTAACGGTCTGGGTGAGACTTTCCAAATATGGAATACGGTCGACCAAGATGCACGAAAAGTGTCGCCTGTTTGCCAGAGCACGGCGCCAGCAGCAGGCACCAAGACCTGCATGCATCTGGAAGCATAGTGCTGGAGTCGATTCTCCATTCTGACAGCTGACGGCCCAGTCTGTGATGGCCTCAAAGGGATCAGGGTAATGCCCCAGTTTAGAGGCCACCTTTTGTGTTGATCTCACTGATTCACATTCTCACGTGGAGCTGCCAACAACAAAAAATTCCGTGAGAGTGCCAATCAATGACAGCGCGAGGAGCGGAAGGAGGGCGAGGGGGGTGGGGAGGGAGGGACTAAGACTGTGTCTGCTTTTGTGGGTGTGCAGCCGAATGTCGTACTATTGCAGTTATTTACCGCCCTTCATCCTACTTACCGTGTCTCCCCGACCAGCAATTATTCATAGACGGATTTAGTCTGGCGCCCCTGATTCTCCGCGGCTGCAGGATCGATAGCGGCGTGATGGAAGAGAATGACATGGGCATGCTGTACTAACCGTGCAGCTTGTTTCAGCTTGGCTCGCCTTCATGCTGCTTCCTTCCTGCCCTTCCCCAGCCTGTCTCATCAGGCTCTGTAGGAACATGACAAATACAACCTTAGCATGTCACACTGACATAGCTCCATTTTGAAAAAAAAAGATATCAGGCGATGGTATCAAATGGGAAAGGAAGAACACGCTGTCCCCAAGGCACCATATGTAAAGTTATTGGGAGGGTCTTTTTAATCTACTTTTCCTGTCTGTGACATCCCCCTAACCTTAACTGGTAAATTACAATTTCAACGTGGATCTCTGCAAAATGTGAAAAGGTAATGTGAAACAGAGAACGATGTGCATCAACTGTCAGGCTGGACTTTTCTGCCTGTGCCTTTTGTTTGCAATCAGACATTTTGTTGTGTGTAGTGTTGTTTGTCGCTTCCTTGTTACTTTAACACTATAGAATCTGGAATAAATTATTATAAAACTTGCCATGGCATTGTCAAGTTGTGTTAAGGCGAATAAAATGCCTAAAGAATTTAGGTAAAAGAAAGATACTGTCCCTTCATGTTAGCATTAGCAATCCTTAATGTACAGATATTTTCATTTTCATCATAATCGTCTGTCATTACTGTCACGATGAAGACTCAAACTCCTCATCTTTGAAGACCCTCTAGTAGAAGTAAACCGTTGACTGAACCGAAACACAAGAGCTGGTCCCAATGTCTCCAAGAATCAGACCCAAAGAGAGGAAATATCACTCTGGCTGCAAATGCAAAGTACGTACTTCCAGAGAAAATTCACAAATCAGTCTTTTATTACGACTGTTCCGACAACTCCCCCCCCCCACCCCCACCCCCACCCCACCCCACCCCCACTTCCCCCCCCCTCCCCCAACCAAAAAAAGAAAGAAAGAAAGAAAGAAAGGAGACCTGCCATATAAGTATATGAAAAGTCATAATTCTATCTCCCTGAGACCTGCCATATAAGTATATGAAAAGTCATAATTCTATCTCCCTGAGACCTGCCATATACGTAAGTATATGAAAAGTCATAATTCTATCTCCCTGAGACCTTCCATATAAGTATATGAAAAGTCATAATTCTATCTCCCTAATACCTTCAGCCTCGTTAGTTCATGAAATCGAAAGTTCGAGAAACATGGCGCACCACAGCCAATCAGAATATAACAAAGTCGAGAATCATGAGGT
>CM065715.1:21694590-21702090 GCA_033310375.1 Conus canariensis
GAAGGTTCTGATGATGAATGCCATCTTGTTTGCTCTAGAAAGGTTTGTCGATGAACGCTGTCTTGTTTCTTTTAAGAAAGTTGTGATGATGAATGCCATCTTGTTTGCACCAGAAATATGTGGTGATGAATGCAGTCATGTTTCCTTCGGAGAGTTCTGTTAGATAAATACAATTCTGTTTGCTTAGGAAAGTTTTGTTCAAGCATGCAGTCGTAAACAGTTCTTGTACCGTTAACGAAAGCAACTTGTTTCGATGTGGAAAGTGTCTGATGAACTAACGTGCCTTCTACCCTGCATTGTTCCAGAAATTCCCGAAGGGAGTGTGAGCAACCACAGCACACCAACACGTTCATCTCAACATTCTCAGGTGAGTCAGTGTGGTGTTTGGGCTCATCTCAACATTCTCAGGTGAGTCAGTGTGGTGTTTGGGCTCATCTCAACATTCTCAGGTGAGTCAGTGTGGTGTGTGGGTTCATCTGAACATTCTCAGGTGAGTCAGTGTGGTGTGTGGGTTCATCTCAACATTCTCAGGTGAGTCAGTGTGGTGTGTGGGTTCATCTCAACATTCTCAGGTGAGTCAGTGTGGTGTTTGGGTTCATCTGACAGTCAAATCCCTGGGTTAAAAGCGTTTTCTTTCAAATGACGAAAAGAGCAGATCGGTTTTTTTTCCCGAACGTCCGTTAGATGGAGACGTTTATGAGGTATATGAAAAAGTCGTTTAAACTAAAAGAAGTACGAGTGCTATAAAATCCTCATGCAACTGAGTAACACAGATTATAGTTAGCGGGTTGTCTTTCGTATTGCTGCTGGTAGGTTTCTTTTTCTTTCTTTCTCTCTTTCCTTCTTTCTTTCTTTCTTTCTTTCTTTCTTTAACGATGTATTGATCAGCTATTGCTCCAGAGAGAGAGAGATTTATATTGTTATCTTGTTCATGTTAATGTTATAACTTGTGACCTTTCATTTTATACTGTATTTTCTCCATTGCTTCAACCATACATATGAACTGCTCCCGTTTTGGGTCGATATCCTATTTTCTCTTATCCGGGAAATCTCTTCTGAAAAAAAGACATTTGGTCAATGTTGTTATTCAGTACAACATTTGAACAGAATCCTGATCGATAACGTAATGAAAGCATGGTGGGGAACAAATGTATCCTAGGCGCACAGATGAAAGGTAGCAGAAGTGCATCAGGACATGGGTGACTGGGAATATCGTGGAAGCACTGAGCAAGTATAAACCATGCTGAGAAAGACTGCCCAACATGTGATCTTACTGCGAAAGAAAAGTAATGGCTGTGTCTGGTTAGAAAAGATTACATTTTGATCTCGAGTGCTTTAGGACACTATTTCAGTGATTATAAACGGCAAAGAACATGAGTTAGACTAGTTTCTTTTATCCCCCACGTTGGGATTTTTTTTTTAATCGTCTTATTGAAATGTACGTTGGGCAATTTGCCGGCTTTTGTTTGTGCCAACATGATTGGTATCAACAATGACCTTTTTCTGAGTTGTGAGTCACGTGACTTCCCCTCATGCGCCTGCTTCCCCTTTTCCCGATCCTCTGTCGTCATGGTGTTAAATATGTATCATGCATGTGGCGTGACTGTTCAGTGTGAGCTTACTCTTTACTCTGAATCCGGCCTTAGGGCAAAATGGATGGACGGCAAACGCGCTCTCCTTTGTTTGCTTCAAAGGAAATCAGCTCCTCTCTCTCTCTCTCTCTCTCTCTCTCTCTCTCTCTCTCTCTCTCTCTCTCTTTCAGCGCGTGCACTCACGTGTGTTTGAGCGGGTATGGGTGGGCGTGAGAGATGAGGGGTTAGGGGGATGATGGGGTGATGAGATCAACTTGGCTGATGGGGAGACCCCGAGGAGGTGTGAGCCCGCCAAGGAAAGGGACAGACTCTTGATTTAAGACCAAAACAGATGCCGATTTCCTGTCCAGTGGCTGGAAAATGTTTGTCCATAGATTTAGGTGTTTGTTTGTGTTCCTGGAGAAAGGAAAGAGTCTGATGGTTTGAAGAAAACCTTTTGAGGTTTGCACTGACAGGCAAAAATTTCGTGTGGCGAAGAAACACACATAAATGCATTCTTGTTCGTACCCTTTCAAACATTATTACATGAACTCACAAGCGCGCTCGCACGCACACACACACACACACACACACACACACACACACACACACACACACACACACACACACACACACGCACGCACGCACGCACGCACGCACACACACACTCACACACACACGTATGTACAAAACACACACACACACACACACACACACACACACACACACACACACACACACACACACAGCGATCAACTCGTCTGACTCATTGCTCGTACGTTGGCCGTTGGGTGTTCCAAACCCTGAGCGCAGAAAGACCCAGCAGGGGTGACTGCTAAATTGGGATGAAGAGACAAGAGAGAAGGTGAGGGCAGGAAGGAGCAGAAGGATTTGTGGAAGGGAGGTGTGTGTGTGTGGGGGGGGGGGGGGAGGGCAACAGACAGGAGTGCATGTGTGTTGTGGCTGGGGAAAGTGGGGGAGGGGGTGGGGGAAGACGAGGAAGGAGCGTCTTGTAGTCGATCGATACTTCTGCTGGATGACCGGCGGTCGTCTTGTGGTTTTTGTGGATCGATTAACGTGTCAATCTGATGGACTGTTTTAGCTGCGTGCCTTTCTCTCCTGCCCGCCATGACCACCACCACCACCGCCACCACCACCACCACCACCACCACCGCCACCATCATACTGCCTCTCTCACTCTCTCCGTCTCTCTGGCTCTCTCTCTCTCTCTCTCTCTCTCTCTCTCTCTCTCTCTCTCTCTCTCTCACACACACACACACACACACGCACACACACACACACACACACACACACACACACCACACACACACACACACAAACACACACACATACCTCCCTCTCTCTCTGTCTCTCTCTCTCTGTCTCTCTCTGTCTCTCTCTGGGGGGTGAGTTCAACGTGGAGTTGGAGTCAGACGTTGTGTAAAAGTCTCCAAGTTTTTTCCTATTTTTTGACGGTTCCTGTTTGTGCTGGTGATTGAGTTTGTGCATGTAACTAGTACTTTCACCATGCCGTTGGATGGTCTCTCTTTCCGGACAAGATGTGGCTGTTTTCTGGAGACATTTCTACATTTCATGTACAAAAGAACTGTGCAAAAAATGAAAATGAGGTTATCCATTTTGACGCTACGCCGGCCGAGTGACGGTGTATGGGCAGGTTTGCTCCTCGTCTTGTTGTTTTGGGGCAGACTATTACTGCAGTGTGGAGACGTAGAGCAGAACCCCGGACCTACTCCAGCGGTGAAGGCAGACAACGTGAAGCAGACCCGGCTGGGTTATGCTACACTTGGTGCCAGTGCGGACAGGAGTGCTGCCCCCTCTGAGGACTCTACTTTGCCGAGACCGACGAGCGCCGAACCCACCATGGCCGACATCATGACCAAGCTACTGGAGATGGACAAGACCAACAAGACTATGGACAGTAAGCTGGATGATGTGAAAGTGGATGTGAGGACCCTTAGTGAACAGTATGCTGCGCTGCAGAACGAAGTGAAGGGTCTCAGGGAGGAGGTAGTTGAACTGCGTGCTCAGAACAAAGACCTGACAGAATTGAATTACTAGAAAAGAAGACAGATGATCTGGAAGGGCGTTCAAAACGCAATAATTTATTGTTTTATGGATTGAATAGAAGTGAGAACGAGAACAGTGATGACTGCGAGCGAATGTTGAAAGATTTGACTGCGAAGAAGTTGGGCGTGAATGAGGTGGAATTTGACAGAGCGCATCGTCTAAATGCCAAGCGTGACTCTCCCATCATTGCCAGATGCTCCTCGTATAAGGACAAGGTTCGTATTTTAAAGGCTAAGACTAACCTGAAAGGAACAAACATCTTTGTCGGTGAGGATTTTACTAATAGAGTCCGCGACATCAGACGGAGGCTCACTCCTCATCTGAAAGAGGCGAGAAACAACGGTAAGAGGGCCACGATGGTGTTTGACCATTTGCTTGTTGACGGCAAGAGGTTCGGTTTCGATGTTTCCGGTGAGCTAAAAGAGCTAAAATAGGGTTTGGGCCGGTCCGCTCGCAATGTTGTAGACACTAATTCAAATGGGAGAAAAGATTGCTTTACACCGGTGGAAAGACTGGCCGTTCCGGACTCTGCCGTGCGTGACTCGAACCGTTTAGCTTATGATGTTGACGACAGTGTGGTGGACGGTATGAGCGTTGGCACTGGCAGTTACATGAATTCGTTTCACGGTTTGAAAGATAGGCGTTTGAATTCTGGTTCTTCTAAATATAATGATGATGTGGATAGCAATGTCAACATATGTATGGAAAATATTGTACTTGATGATAGTCATACTGATAACAGAGGTCTGGACGTGCCTGTGTGTAAGAATGTGTTCAAGCTACTCTCTTGGAATGTTAATGGTTTACTCTCAAAAGTTTCTGACAATGCATTTGTTTCCTATGCCTGTGGCTTTGATTTTATTTGCTTTGGAGAAACTTTCCTTGAATCATTTAACATGGACGTGTTTGTCGGGTATAAAGCCTTCATTAAACCTGCCGTAAAGCTGTGTCATCAGGGGAGACGATCTGGAGGGCTCGTTTGCTTAATAAAACAAGAATTTGTTCCCTTCGTATCTTATGTACATGTTGATTGCTCTAATGTGTGTGTCTTTTTAATCAAAAAATCACTTTTTGGGACATTGAAAAATATTGCTTTGGTTTGTACGTATATTCAACCTGAAGGTTCTCCTTTCTACACTTCTTTTAATGTTGATAATGGTATTTCCATGCTGGAGGAATGTTTGGCAGACTGCTTGTGTTCACTAGGTGACATTGGTGTGGTTGTGTGTGGCGATTTGAACAGCAGGACGGCTAATTTTTCTCCTGACGTGTCTTCTGATGTTTTCGATTCTTGTTTGCAAGTGAAAAGTCAGCCACCGTGCACAGATCGTTCTTCTCATGATAATGTATTGAATAATTATGGTAAGTTGTTGCTAAATCTCTGCGTTGCCTTTGATTTATATTATTATGAATGGTGTATGTCAGGGCGACCGCCATGGTTGCTATACATACGTAACAGACAGCGGAAGCAGCGTAAATGATTATTTCCTAGTATCTAAAGACTTTTTCTCTAGTTTTTGTGATTTGTGTTATTTGTTTGTTTCTGAACGGATCGAATCTGATCATTTACCTCTTGAATTTCACATTGACTTATCAACAGAAAATGACGATAAAACTACGGAGACTGTTGAGGCCACTGTCTGCGATAAGTTTGTGTGGAATGATGACTATGCCTTGATTTTCAGAGACAATTTGTGCAAAGCGGAAATGTGCTCAACATTTAATGAGGCTTTCGGATTGATAAATGTTGATGTAAATAAAGCCTTAAAGGTGTTTAATGATTGTATCAAAGCCAGTGCTGAATGTATGAAAAAATATGTGCAAAAAGGGAACTGTGCTAAGAAGGATGATTGGTTTGATAGTGTCTGTTTGGTAACAAAAAGAAAAGCGCTAAAACTACTGAGAGTATGGCTTCGTACTCTAGACGATGGCGACAGAGTTGAGTATGTTATTGCAAGAAGAGAATATAAAAACCTTTTGAAGCAGAAAAAGAAAACATTCAATAGAAAGTTGCTAGACGATATGATTAGATCTCTTCCGTCTCAGCAGGAGTTCTGGAAAACTATCAAAAGAGTTTCATTTAAAAGAAGACATCCAAAGAATAATATCTCCCTGAACACATGGTATGAGCATTTTAAGCATTTGTTAGATAAAGATATTTCAGGTGATGATGAACTTTCTGATGTCACCGATGAGGGAGAGGTTGAGTATTTCAATCGCCCCATCTCTAGAGAGGAAGTTATGTTCGCCATGCGGAAAATTAAAACTAACAAATCGGCAGGACCTGATTCTATTATTGGTGAATTGTTTAAGTATGCTGGAGCTCAAGTTGTCGACTTTTTACAAGCTTTTTTCAATAGAATTTTTGATGATGGTATCTTTCCAGATAACTGGACAGAGTCTGTAACTTTACCCATATTCAAGAAAGGCGATGCAAATAATCCTAATAATTACAGAGGCATCTCTTTGGTTGACGTTAGCAGTAAAATATATAGCACTATCATTAACAGCAGATTACAGGAGTGGGTTGAATGTAATAATATCACGGGAGAACATCAGGCTGGCTTTAAAAAGGGTTACTCTACTGTCGATCATATGTTTACTCTCCTTGCGTTTGTTCAAAAGCAATTTTCTTTAAATCGTAAATTTTATGTTGCGTTTATTGACTTTGAAAAAGCCTTTGACTCCATTAACAGAAAGCTTTTATGGACAGTATTACTTAAAAACGGGATCAAGGGGAAATTATTTAGTTGTATTACAGCTATGTATCAAGTAGTTAAAACAAGGATAAGAAGTGGTTCCAGTCTTACAGACTTTATTAATTGTGCCGCTGGGGTAAGACAAGGTGATGTGTGTAGCCCTGCATTATTTTCTATGTATATTAATGAGGTTGCTATCGAGGTTATTAACAATGGCCTTCATGGTGGGCGATTTCCAGATGGTGTGTCAGAATTATTTATCCTACTATTAGCAGATGACATCGTTCTGGTTTCAGAAACGATAGTTGGCTTACAACGCCAGCTAAATAATCTGAGCAGGGCTGCCTCTTCATTAGAGTTGAAAGTGAACATGAATAAAAGCAACATCGTGGTATTTCGAAAGGGAGGATATTTATCGGCGAGGGAAAGATGGATGTATGATGGACTTGTTATACCTGTAGTGAATGTGTATAAATACCTGGGGATCTACTTTTCTACTCGTCTAAGTTTTAGCTTTGCTTGCAAAGACCTTGCATGTAGGGCAAAGAATGCTTTGATTTGCGTAATAAAAAGATTGCATGCTTTAAACAATAATTCACTTGAGTTATTCTTAAAGATCTTTGATTCCCAGATACAGCCTATTTTGATGTATGGGGCTGAAATTTGGGGTTTAGATAACGCCGTCGTTCATTGTGAGGCGGTGTATTTATTTGCTTTGAAGAAGTTTCTAGGTCTCGACAGGCGTATTTCTAATGATTTGGTGTATGGGGAATTCAACAGATATCCATTGTTCATTACTTCAGCTGTTAGATGTGTTCAGTATTGGTTAAAGCTTTTACACATGGATAATGGTAGATTGCCTCGTAAGTCTTATGAAATGTTATTCGAATTGGATTTAAAGGGAAAAACGAACTGGGTTTCAAGTATGCGTCTATTTCTGTATAAGCACGGATTTGGGGATGTTTGGCTGGCTCAGGGTGTTGGAAATCAAAATCAGTTTATTCGTATTTTTCAACAAAGGCTAATTGACTGTAGATGGCAAATGTGGGACGATCATATCCAGACTAGTGAACGATATAATTTGTATAGAAATTGTTCTAGTTTTTATCGTATTCAGCCTTATTTGAAATTCGAAATGGACA
>CM065715.1:21722090-21724590 GCA_033310375.1 Conus canariensis
AGGTTTCATACGCGAGTATGCGTTCTCGATTCACACCCGCCCGCCTCATTCATCTATCTCTCTCTCTCTCTCTCTCTCTCTCTCTCTCTCTCTCTCTCTCTCTCTGTCTCTGTCTCTCTCTCTGTCTGTCTCTCTCTCTCTCCCTCTCTCTCTCTCTCTCTCTCTCTCTCTCTGTAAATATTCTCTCTTCTCTCTCTCTCTCTCTCTCTCTCTGTAAATATTCTCTCTCTCTCTCTCTCTCTCTCTCTCTCACACACACACACACACACACACCACACACACACACACACACACACACACACACACATCGAATTATTGCACAGTGTGCGACCATTCACACAACATGCCAATTTCTTTTCTCAAAGTAAGCTGAAACTTTCTAGTTCAGCAACAGTTTACTGATTTGATCCCTTACTCTCTTAATCATCGTCCAAGTTTTTGTTTGTTTGTTTGTTTGTTTTGTTTTTTGTTTTGTTTTTAACAAGAACCGTCAGGTGATATGATGCTGATAAAACACCGTTCTTACAATGATCATTTTGACAACACTGCATTCTGATGACACAGTGTCGAAAAACTCCTTTTTGACAATAACCTTATTGATAAAGCTCCATTTTGATGATAACCATGTTGTTAAAGCTCCATTGTGTACATAGCATGTTGTTAAAGCTCCAGTCTGATAATAACCATGTTGTTAAAGCTCCGTTCTGATGATAACCATGTTGTTAAAGTTCCGTTCTGATGATAACCATGTTGTTAAAGCTCCATTCTGATGATAACCATGTTGTTAAAGCTCCGTTCTGATGATAACCATGTTGTTAACGCTCCGTTCTGATGATAACCATGTAGATAAAGCTTCATTCTGATGATAACCATGTTGTTAAAGCTCCGTTCTGATGATAACCATGTAGATAAAGCTCCATTCTGAAGGTACCATGTTGACACAGTTCCATTCCGATCACACCGTGTTTCCAGTGATCCATATATATATTATGTTGACAAAACTCCTTTCTGTTGGCATTTCGTTCACACAGCTCCTTTCTGATGATGTCATCTTGAAAAAGTTCCAGCTGGCGATAATCATGTCAGCAAAACCCCCATTCTAATGACTCAGTCTGACATAGTCTTTCAAACGAAACAAAATTAATGTTCACAAGCCAAGGCAGTTTTGAAGTCATCGGAGTGAGTGTTGCTTTCCAGCAGGAACTTGCGTCGTTCAGTGGATTCTCATGTGTGTTTTGCGTGTACTTTTTTTCATTATTCCTCCCTTTGATTTATCTTTCCACAAACAGATCTCTCTCTCTCTCTCTCTCTCTCTCTCTCTCTCTCTCTCTCTCTCTCTCTCTCTCTCTCTCTCTCTTCTCTCAATCCCTTTTCTTCCACTCTTCACTCTATCCCCAACTTAGGTTTGCAAACTTCTTATTTGTTGCATCCAGGAATGTCTTTTCCTGCAACGGCATGGATTGATTCACATCGAATTAAACAAAACGATCAAACTGCTCCACTTGTGCCGACATTACTGGATTTTATCCAGTGCCTATGGAATGAGAGAGAGAGAAAGAGAGAGAGAGGGAAGGGGGTAGGGATGGATATTTACTCTGTGTGTGTGTGTGTGTGTGTGTGTGTGTGTGTGTGTGTGTGTGTGTGTGTGTGTGTGTGTGTGCATTTGGGAGGATGGGTGGACTGGAAGTTTTAGCAGGCAGGCAGACAATAGTGTTGTCAGGGATGTTTTTTTAGGGCTTCCTTTCTGCTCATCTGGTTAAGAAAGTGTGAGGGGGAGGGGGATGGGCGGGGGAGAGGTTGATGGGAGGGGAAGGGGAGGGAGAATGACGTCATAGGGTGAACCTCCATGGGCGAGGTCTTAGCAAGCTACAGCAACAGCAGTGGTGGCAGCGGATGGGGCAGTACAGGGAAAGGGCGATGTGTCCGCAGACACTGTGGGTGAGTCTGGCGCTGCCAAGGGCAATAACAACGGTTCGGTGGATGGACTCTTCCAGCCTGGCTTTGTGGCAAGGGCCACACTCTGCTTCCCTATAGTCGGCGGGACGGGAGAGGGTAAGGAAGAGAGTGTGGGAAGACAGAAAGAAGAAGACAGAATGGTGGAGGAAGTTGGAGGGGGCAGGGCAGAAAGAAAACGGTAGAGAGAGTGGGGAGAGAAACAGTGTAAGATACAATCGTAGAGAGAGAGGAAAAGGGTGGGAGAGGTTAAGACAGATAGTCGGATGGACAGAGAGCTAGGTACATGCTCATGAATACGCATGCTGAAATTGCGTGCACAAATATTGGCCTGTGCACTCTCTCTCTCTCTCTGTCTCTGTCTCTGTCTCTGTCTCTCTCTCTCTCTCTCTCTCTCTCTCTCTCTCTCTCTCTCTCTCTCTCTCATCAAATCATTGAACAGTATGCAACTAAATATTATCAAAAAGATGCAAACATTCACACACACTATGCAAGTCTGCTTTCTCAGAGCATACTGAAAAAGTTCACCATGATTTTGCCTTTACCT
>CM065715.1:21729590-21737090 GCA_033310375.1 Conus canariensis
ATCTTCAAATTCACTTCGGTGTGCATTCCCCTATTTCAGTGTATTATCTCCGTATTCTGGGCTTTTACGTCAGTGAATAAC
Source organism: Conus canariensis (assembly GCA_033310375.1). NCBI lineage: Eukaryota > Metazoa > Mollusca > Gastropoda > Neogastropoda > Conidae > Conus > Conus canariensis. The sequence goes on from CM065715.1 coordinate 21,729,672, forward strand.
TCTTCAGCATCAGTGTGTGTTGACTTTCAAAAGAGACTAATGTGCATCTTTCGTCCTAGGCACATTAGAATGGAGTGAATGAAAAATGCGGTCATGAAAAATCTACAGAGCAATGCCCTGCAAGCCTAGTCTGAAAGATAAGAAGTCTTTAGGGACACGAAACATGAGCTTGCGAACAAGCCAATGCCCGCCATGCCATCAGTCATCCTCATAGCCTCACAGAAACTGCCTGGTTAGGAATGACGTTAGTTGGCGACCTCTCGACATAGCTGCACACTGGATCTCTCTTTTTGTGATAGCTACAAATTTAACAAATCATTATGAAATTCCATGTTGATTAAGATGTTTCCATTTTTGAAAAGAAGGTAAGAAGAAAAACGAACCAAACCGTTTCTTTGATATTGTTATCTAACTGCAGTGTACTGTGGGCATTGCAGTTTCCTTCGAACAAAAGGTGCTTCAGATTGGAGGAGATATTTCTCCTGATCCTATCTATTATGTTAAGAGGAAGGTACTTCTTTCTCCTGAACCCTTTCTCCAAGAGGATTATCTCCTTTACTTCCCAAAGGTCGACAGCAATGCGTAGTACTTCTTTCTCCTGAACCCCTTCTCCAAGAGGATCATCTCCTTTACTTCCCAAAGGTCGACAGCAATGCGTAGTACTGCTTTCTCCTGAACCCTTTCTCCAAGAGGATTATCTCCTTTACTTCCCAAAGGTCGACAGCAAGGCGTGAAGGACTGATTACCGCTCAATAGGGAAAGGCGTTGACGTCATTTCAAAGGCAGGTGAAGAAATTTAGTTTGTATGAAAGGGTGTGTGGACTTCACTTCACAATATCTACACATCTTACAAGTCCACATGTTGGAATTACTTCGTCTTCCCTTGCAACAAACAGATGATCCACTGTCCAGCATTGCTATCAGTCTGAACATTGACGGAGAATCGTTATTGCCCAATGCAAAATGTGTGTTTGGTATGGGAGGGGGATGCAGGGGTTATCAGTAGTGGGATGGTGGTTCAGAGATGATTTTTTTTACTCTGTGTGCGTGTGCGTGTGCGTGTGTTGTGTGTGTGTGTGTGTGTGTGTGTGTGTGTGTGTGTGTGTGTGTGTGTGTGTGTGTGATTGCGCACGCGCTCGTGTGTGTGTGTGTGTCTGTGTGTCTGTGTGTCTGTGTGTTTCTTTTTTTGCCTTTTGATTCTGAACGAAGTAGGGTACGGGAGGATGAGTGGTTATTGTGGAAGTTCATATTCATTAGAAATTACAAAGTGAATTTTATGTGTGTGAGTGTGTTTGTGGGGAGGGGGGTGCATGAGTACGGGCGCGCGTGCGTGCTTACATATGTGGGTTTCATTTTAGTTTCTTTTTGTTTCTCATTATGAAGTGAAAGTAGGTCCACAACCTGGAATATACATGATCATATATCATATCTGGTCATATATGTACACACACACACACACACACACACACACACACACACACACACACACACACACACACACACACACACACACACAGAGAGAGAGAGAGAGTGTGTGTGTGTGTGTGTGTGTGTGTTGATCCCGTATAGTATTACAGCATCTTGTTTATCTTTCATCTCTGTCTTGTCTTCTGTGTATGTCTATGACCGCTTGGAGCAGAGCTGTCGATCGGACAAATCTGATGCTGTGGAGAGAGTTCGGGGGGGGGGGGGTGGAGGAAGGGGGTGCATTAGACAGGTAGGGGAGGGGATACGGCGAGGGAGAGATTGGGAACAGTATTGTTTGAAGAAACGTGCACAGATGCAGAGACAGAAGGGACAGTGTGGCGTGCTGCTGGGCGTTTTGCAGGACGTCATGTCATTGCCTAGTCTGTCTACTCCCTGGACTAAGGGTCGTTAGTTTGGATGAGCAATGTTTTCCTGCATGGCTTACCAGATAATTGGATGTCATCTATTTGAGGATATTTGGCTTTGAAGGTTTGGCTGATGAGACATCGATGGGAGAAGGAAAATGGGATGAAAGAGAGTGGAGGTGTGTGTGTGTGTGTGTGTGTGTGTGTGTGTGTGTGTGTGTGTGTGTGTGTGTGTGTGCGTGCGTGCGTGCGTGCGTGCGTGCGTGCGTGTGTGTGTGTGTGTGTGTGTGTGTGTGTGTGTGTGTGTGTGTGTGTGTTCGCATTTCCTCTATAAATAATATGTATGTTTTTTGTGTTTCTTTTCTTCTGTATTTGCAGAAGATTTGCATCAACAATGAACTGGACTGTGGATACAACAAGGTTTCTCTCTTTCTTTGTGTAAAGTCTTTTTAGATGGACATTCACAATTCTTTGTATTATCACTGTAAACGAAACATAGTGTAATTTTGAAACGAAAAAAAAATCCTTAATTCGTTTTCAATCTGTTTCTTCCAAACTCTACCCAAAACGAACTATTATAAGGAATAATTATGGTGATAAGGAGTAATTATGGTAATATTCCAACGGACTTTGAAGACATTTTTGTGCAATGGAAGAGGTAAGAGGTCAGCAATAGGGACTTGGAAGTCAGTGTCAAAACTTTGAAGTCAGTGTCAAAACTTTGAAGTCAGTGTCAAAACTGGCACCGTTCCACTGCATGTACTGTAACTATTCAAGGAAAAGATATGGAACCGCAATCCTGTTACGTTAACATCCACCTTGCATGCTGATCACTTATTCCACTGATGTATTAGGACTGAATTCAAGAAGTAGTTTTCCGTGATTCATAATTAATATTTCGAAATGTAAAGTCTTTGTGTTTTGTCGTTTGTTTAAAGCATACGTCAAAGTTTATATCATTCACTTTGTCATGAAATGGGATCTTCACATTTTCACAGCCATAAACATTTGTACCTTCACTTTGCCTTGTTATAACAAGCAGAACTTTCCTGGATGAGGATAGTGACTTAGATATTAAGTATCGACAATTGTGTCAGATCTTGCCTTGAGCTTCGTTGATTCTACACCAAAGAAAATATCTGGAGTCAACACGTAAACGGGACATGTGTGTCATTGTGGGCGTCCATGCATGCATACTTTTGCCTACCTGTGTGTGTGTGTGTGTGTGTGTGGTGTGTGTGTGTGTGTCTGTGTCTGTGTCTGTGTGTGTCTGTGTCTGTGTGTGTCTGTGTGTCTGTGTGTAAAAGAGATATAGAGATAGAGTGTGTGTCTGCATGCGTGTGTGGTGTGTGTGTGTGTGTGTGTGTGTGTGTGTGTGTGTGTGCGTGTGCGTGTGCGCGCGCATGTGCAAAGATGGATGGGGAGTGGGTAGAAGGATAGAAAGAATATTACGCAAAATGGCTGTAATTGTTTTCTGTTCTTGTCTCCATGTTATTATTTTCTTCATTGTTACATTAAAGGCTCAGCTCAGTTTCTCCAGGTCAGCCGACCATTTCTGTGGTAATTTCCGCCAACATGTTTTTCCCCTTTAGTAATTGTCTACAAATATTTAGAAATGTCAAGGGGTTTTCCCTATAGTAATGTCTTTCTCTTTCGCTGTCTACCTTCCTTTCTCCCGTCTGTTTCTCCCTGTCTTTTCCTCCTTTCTCCATTTGAAATCTTGCTCTCAATCAGGCATAAAGAGAACTGAGAGTAATTCACAAGTGTATGTCTGTATTATACCAACGGACGAGAGAATGTTATTATGAATTTCTCTTATATGTTGGAGCTTTATTTAGTTTGAAAGTGTATACGTGGGTGACCAAATATGCTATATATAATATATATATATATATATATATATATATATATATACAAAGAACAGATAAAAACACAGTGTTGTACAGTTTCATTTTCTATCTTCACCAAATTTTCGCTCAGTCGAGCTTCCTCATGGCATGGCACTGAATGACAGACACAGGATTACATGTCTGACTGACTAGCTGTTCAGTCAATTTAAGGATGGCTTCAAACATCTTTAAAATCACCTGTAAAATTGTCCCATACGAGCGAACTGCACATATCCGAACATTCTAGAATAAAAAGACACTGTGAGGTGGGACTTATTTGGGTGGGGGAGGGGGGAAGGGGAGGGGGGAGGGGGATGGACTTATTTGCGGGGTGATATATATATATATATATATATATATATATATATATATAATGCTGAACAATACATACATACATACATAGGCTACATACATACATACATACATACATACATGCATACATACATACATACATATGTACGTTATCTGCATGCGCACATGCGTGTATGACATATGAAACTCTATCCTATATTCAGATCCCATACTTTCGCCCTACCCACATCAGTTGCTAGATTTTTATGCCGCAAATATTTCAGGGACCAGTTGCTGTTCCAGGTGGGTCATGTGATGAAAAAGGAATTTTCTTAAGGAGCTGGACGCCTGACAAGGCGTTTGATTGCTTCATCCTCTCTTGTAACCAAGCAACCGATCGTTCACTATCTCCTTCTGTTGGCCTTTGTCTGGACATAGTGTTTATTGAACGTACTGTGTGGTGATAGACGGTGACTGTCAGGTTAAGAGCAAAGAATGTTGATCTTTTCTAGGCGTCTCTTTTTTGTATACAATCTTGGCTGAATGATGGTGGTTGTTTTGTTGTTACGTCTTATTGATGCTCTCTCCTCTCTCTCTCTCTCTCTCTCTCTCTCTCTCTCTCTCTCTCTCTCTCTCTCTCTCTCTCTCTCTCTCTCTCTCTCAATTATGCGTTCGTCATAGGTGCGTATCCACTGACCAATCTGCACTAAATGAGATTTCAACACATATTAAATTTCATCGTAGGCACTCTACCCTTTTTCGTGTTCTAGTATTTTAATTCTCCTGGCATAGTTTTTGTCTGTGCATGTGTGTGTCTCATATGTTCATTTGTGTTCGTTTCAGTTTCATCAAGGTGTCACTGCGTGTGGACTAGTCTATATATGCTGCACCATATCTGCTAAGTTTCGAGATCACTCTGCGCACTATTTATAGCTGATGGATAATGAATTAATGACTAAGATGAGAGACTGTAAGAATCGGGTCTCATGGCTACGACTTCAAAGATGTCTGACCTGCGCATTTGCCCGACGCGCCGGTCAGACCTTTTGACATATGTGTTAACGTATGTGTTTATTCATGAATGCGTTCGCACTGACACCATGTAGCCTATGAGATTCCAACCCATGTAAACATTTACGCACGGCCATTTTTCCCACATTAGATTTAGTTGTAGTTGTACTTGTAGTGGTAGTAGTAGAACTAGCAGAGTGGTGATGGTGGTGGTGGTGGTGGTCTGACTTTTAAAGATCAACTGTTCTTTTTAAAGCAACTTGCTTTAAAGATAGAATATTCATAGGGGACTGGCGAATATTAGACTGCTTCATCCTCCCTCGTATCCAGACGACCAGTAGTTCATTATCTCCGGATATTAGCCCTGTCTGGTCATACTTTTGTCAGGCGTGCTGGTCGTCACCAGTATTTTGTGGTGATAGACACTGTCTGGGCCAGAAGGGAGAGTTGATCTATTAGAGGTGCATGCATGTTATTCTTGGTTCTGCGATGTCGGCTCTTTCGTTTTATGGCTTATCGATGACGTTATCTTTGTCTCGCTTTAGACACCTCTCTCCTCTCTCTCTCTCTCCTCTCTCTCTCTCTCTCTCTCTCTCTCTCTCTCTCTCTCTCTCTCTCTCTCTCTCTCTCATTACGGTTTTGTCTCTGCGTGTGCCTCATATGTGTCAACTACGTGTATGTGTGTGTATGTGTGTGTGTGTGTGTGTCTGTGTGTGTGTGTGTGTGTGTGTGTGTGTGTGTGTGTGTGTAGATAGATATACATGTATATATATATATATATATATATATATATATATATATCGATGCATTAGCACAGATCATAATATACTGTGTGCGATTCCAATCCATATGAAATGTCCGCACAAGGTCTCTGCCCTCATCAGCTGCTCCTATTGACGCAACACGCAATAAAGAAGGGGTTCTTAAAGGGGAGTGGGCACCGTTAAGCGTTTAATTGCTACATCTTCTCTGGTAGCCAAGCAACGGATCATTCATTATCGCCTTGCCCTCGTCTGGTCATAGTGAATGCTGGATGTACTGGTCTTCTGAATATTTCGTGGTGATAGACAATGCCTGGGTGGGAAGGGGGAGTGCTGACCTTTCTGAGGTGGTTGTGTTTTGCATTTTTTTCGTGTAGTGGTGGTTCTGTTATAGCGTCTGGTGGGTAGCGTCTGCTCTCTCTCTCTCTCTCTCTCTCTCTCTCTCTCTCTCTCTCTCTCTCTCTCTCTCTCTCTCTCTCTCTCTCTCTCTCTCTCTCTCTCTCTCTCTCTCCCCAGCTTACCCATCTTAGGTTTGCAAACTTCTTTTTTACTGCATCACGGAGATTTTCCTGCTATGCCTCAGAATGATTTACACAGAATGAAACAAAACGATCAAATGACATCTCTTGTTCCAACATTACTGATTTTACCCAGTCCCTAAGGGGAAACAGAGAGAAAAGAGAGGTATTGTGTGTGCGCATGTGTGTGTATGTGTGTGTGTGTGTGTGTGTGTGTGTGTGTGTGTGTGTGTGTGTGTGTGTGTGTGTGTGTGTGTTGGAGAATGGTTGGGGAGGAGGGGTCTGGGGGTTTCAGCAGTCAGACAATAATTGTGTTATTCGGGATGTTTTGTTCGAGGACTACCTCTGCACAGACAGTTAGGAAGAGTGAGGGTGAGGAAGGGAGAGAAAGGGGCGAGAATGACGTCATAGGGTGAGCCTCCAGGGATCCATTACCGTTTCATTTGGTGGCCATCGGCTTTTAGAGGGGCAACCTCTCTGCAGGCTGCAGCAACGACAGCAGTAGCTGACCTCCTGTGGCAGCGGATGGGGCAGTGCAGGGAAAGGGCGATGTGTCCGCAGACACTGTGGGTGAGTCTGGCGCTGCCAAGGGCAATAACGACGGTTCGGTGGATGGACTCTTCCAGCCTGGCTTTGTGACAAGGGCCACACTCTCAGCCTGATGGAACGGCTTCGTTACAGGCATGGGGGATAGTGAGGAAGAGAGTGTGGGAGAGACCGAATGAGAGAGACGTGGTTGGAATGGTAATGGGAGGGGAGGGGGAGAAATGAAGGGAGGGGGAGATTGAAACAGTGGGAGTGAGAAGTAGAAAATGTGCGAGAGCCTGCCAAACAGACAGACAGCTAGAGTTATATACATGCTCTCAAATTCATATTCTGAATTTGTATGCACAAATACGTGCCCCCCCTCCCCCCCTCCTCCCACACACACACACACACACACACACACACACACACACACACACACACACACACACACACACACACACACACTGGGGGTTTTCTGTGACCTGTTTTGCTGTATCCCATTATTGAACTTTGACATTCAGATCGGCACTGATAGCGGAACCGAGGCTGCAGCACATGGTAGCCATTTGTTTTCACTAGAGATAGCATC
>CM065715.1:21749590-21767090 GCA_033310375.1 Conus canariensis
ATACATTCATGCATACATACATACATACATACATACATACATACATACATACATACATACATACATACATACATACATACATACATACACTAAAGGCTTCTTGTTTAGTTTTTTAACTCTTCTCCTCTTCCCTAATTGTCTGTGACTGTTGAAGACGGTGCCGTCGATGGGACAATGTAAGGCCAGGAGAGGAGGAGGGAGGAATGGGGAGGTAAGGGAGGGTTCGGGGTGCGTTGGGAGGGGCTGATGACTGGGCTGTTTGAAAATGTGCACAGATGCAGAGACTGGTCGGGCAATGGACAGTGTGGCGTGCTTCCTGGCGTTTTGCTGGACGCCATGCCGTATCCCAATCTACTCCCTGGACAAGAGGGATGTTAGCTTGGATGAGCAGTGTTTGCCTGCATGACATACCAGATAATTGGATGTCCTTCTCTCGTTGAGGATCTTTGGCTTTGTAAGCTCTGCTGATGGGATATTGATGGGGGAAAGAAAATGGGCTGGGCTAGAGAGAGAGAGAGAGAGAGAGAGAGAGAGAGAGAGAGTGTGTGTGTGTGTGTGTGTGTGAGAGAGAGAGAGAGAGAGAGAGAGAGAGAGAGAGAGAGACAATGATTCTTTATTTTATAACAGTAAAAGCATTGGCTTAGTTAGCCATTTCTACTTGTCCTTACTATTCTACTAAGTTAGTACTAAATGATACAACATGTGCACCAGAACGTAGCTTTACAAACAAACAACAACAAACCAAACAAATGAAAATAACAACCACCACCAAGAAATAATTCTTAACATCAACAGTGAAAGAAGCAAATGAAAGCAAAGCAGTTGAAAGTATAACAACCACGAAAACAATTAAAGACATGAAAGTAGCTTAAATGGATGTAGCGCAATCTTGTATGTATGAATTAGAAAGGAAAGAGTAATGAACAAAAGAAAGAAAAAAAAACCTTACATGCCGTTCATGCCCTGCTCTCACCGTGACCTCAGTGTCGATTGCCTTTCCACATCTATGGCCTTGGTTTGATTCTGTCGGGGTCACCGGTATCGGCAAATTCATGGGAACTGTCGTTGGACGCAGGTGGTGGTACCCTCCTGAGGGACAGCTCGCTTATGCTAGCTCCGTGACTAAGTGATTATTGTCGTCATGTGGGTGTTTAACAGGTGGTGCCCTGCGTATGCTGGATCAGAACAGACACCACTGAACACCACCGAAGTGACTCGCAGCAGTGCAGTGACTCCTCTGGCGGGTTGCCTCATGAGGATATCGATTGCTCCTTATGGACTGCTGGTGCCAGGGTTGCAGCAGGGCAAGCCAGGCTCTTGACGAGGGAGGGGGGTGCAACGCCACTGAGGTGGCACAGAACAAGAGATAGCAAAAAATAAGATACAATAAAATAAAACGAAACAGAATAACATGAATTATTGTAAAATAAAGAAAATCTGAATTTTAAAAAAAATGAAATAAAAATTAATGATGCAAGTTTCTAAAAGAAAAAAATCTACCTCAGTCTCTTTCTTCCAAAACGAACTACGGATAGCAGTGACTGTGGTATTATTCCAACAAGACTTAGAAGAAGACATTTTGGTGCGATGTGAGAAGTGAAAGATCAAAGGACTTTGATGTCAGTGTGAAAACTGGCACTTTTTCACATTATACAGTATAAGTACTGGTTTACGAATAGACATGGGAACCGCATTTTCTGTTAATGTCAGCTCCTCACTTGGGCTACAAATATCATTGATATGTTTTCTTTAAGTTTTGGGCTGTTGTATAAAGTGGCCGTTTTCCGTGATTCTTGATAAGTAATGTATAGGAAGGGAAAGCCTTTGTGTTCTTGTCGTTTGTCTGTCGTCAGAATTTTATATCTTTCTTTTTGTCATTACAATCTTCACATTTACACAGCCATTAACTTTTGTGCACCTAGTCTTGACTTCTCACAAACAACAGAACCTTTCCTCGATGAGGGAAGTAATTCAGATGTCGTATATCGACAATTAGGTTGGATCTTAAGTTCAGATTCGTTGATTCCAACGCAACTAAAACACCTGGAATCGACACGAAAAAGGACAAGTGTATGCGAGTGTGTGTTTGTATGTATGTGTGTGTGCTTGCATGCGTGTGTGCATGCATGCGTGTATGTGTGTGTGTGTGTGTGTGTGTGTGTGTGTGTGTGTGTGTGTGTGTGTGTGTGTGTGTACGAGCGTGCGTGCGTGCGTGTGTGTGGGTGGATGGGTGTGTTTGAGTAAATTGAGTGTGTGTGTGTGTGTGTCGCTCTCTCTCTCTCTCTCTCTCTCTCTCTCTCTCTCTCTGTATGTGTGTGTGTGTGTGTGTGTGTGTGTGTGTGTGTGTGTGTGTGTTGAAGGTGGATGTAGAGTGTGTACAAAGATGATGGTGGTGTGATGTTATTGGCTGTAATTATTTTCAGTTTTTGTACTCTGTTGTTCTTTTCTCCATTGTTGCATGATATGACCAGCTCCGTTTCTCCAGGTCAGTCCGCTATTTCTATGCTTATTTCCGCTAACATGTTTTTCCCCTGCAGTAATTGTCCGACATTGCAAACATATCAATGATTTTTGTCTGGGGCTTTCCCGGTAGTTATGCATTCCTGTTTTATTTTCTTCCTCCCCTTTTTCCCATTTATTTCTCGCTGTTTTTCCCTTCTTTCTCCATGCCAATTCTTGCTCTCTATCATGCATAAAGAAATCTGAAAGAAATGTATTTACACTTGCCTGTCTCAAACCAGTGAACGAGAGAATTGTATGCATATGTATGTGTTTGAATCTCTGAGTTTGAGCATGTCTACGTTCATGCATATATATGATGTCTGTAAGTATGCATGCTCATCATCTGTACGTGCACATGCGTATATGTCATACGAGACCCCATCCCTTATCCAGATCACACAAACCCACCCTACCGACTTTAGATGTGTAGGTTTTTATGCGTCTTGGAATTCTAAGACCAGCTGTTCCGGTCGAGTCATGCGATGAGGAAGGGACTTTCATTGGGGACTGGACACCCAGCACGTCTCTGATTGCTTCATCCTTTGTAGTGTCCACGCTACCAATCGTTCATTGCCTCCTGATGTTGGCCCTGTCTGGGTGCACTGGTCTCCGTCAGTATTTTGTGGTGATGGACACTGTCTGTGTGGATGACAAGGGAGAGTTCACTTTCCAGAATGTGTGTCTATGTTGTTCTTGGTCATGTGATGCTGATTCTTTTGTTGTTGTTTTCTTTTTTTTACATATCTCATCAATGGCATCTTTTCTGTCTCTCTTTAGGCACCTCTTGTTCCTCATCAAGGTCTCTCTCTCTATATATATATATATATATCTCTCTCTCTCTATCTCTCTCTCTGTGTCTCTGTCTGTCTGTCTGTCTGTCTGTCTGTCTGTCTCTCTGTCTCTCTCTCTCTCTCTCTCTCTCTCTCTCTCTCTCTCTCTCTCTCTCTCTCTCTCTGTATGTGTCAATGTATGTGTTCATGCATACGTACGTATCAATGATCACTTCGCACAATATGAGATTCCGACTCACCAAATTTTCTCACAGACACTCAACCCTCATTCATTCTTTTCTTTCCTGGTCTGTTGAAGATCAGCTATTCAGACTGACACAACAGGCAATAAAAAAGGGATTTTATAGGGACTGAACGCACGGCAAGCGTTTGATTGCTTCATCTTCTTTGGTCACCAAGCAACGGATCGCTCATTACCTCCTGATCTTGGCCTTTGTCTGGCCACAGTGTTTGATTGACTCGCTGGTCTTCTGCTCTATTTTGTGATGATAGACGCTGTCTGGGAAAGCAGGGAGAGTGCTGATCTTTCTGAGGTGTCTGTGCTTGCTGTCTTTGGTCCTGTGATGGTGGGTTTTGTTTTTTACGTCTGGTGGGTGGCGTCTGTTCTCTCTCTCTCTCTCTCTCTCTCTCTCTCTCTCTCTCTCTCTCTCTCTCTCTCTCTCTCTCTGTATGTGTGTGTGTGTGTGTGTGTGTGCGTGTGTGTGTGTGTGTGTGTGTGTGTGTGTGTGTGTGTGTGTGTGTGTGTGCTCGAGAGAGAGAGAGACAGAGACAGAGAGACAAGAGTGGAGTCAGAGAAGGAGAGGGAGCCTGCATGCAAGCGTGTCTCTTATGACAGCATTTATACTCACTCACGTGGGCATCCATATCATGTGTTCTTTATGCATATACTCCATCACTTCAGGCGCGTGTGTGTATGCTTTGTGTTGTGCATTCATCTCGCTGCGCCCTAATTGTGACATTCCAGCCCATGCCACTTTCCCACAGAATCAGCCTACCCCCCCCCCCCCCCCCCCCCATCAGTTTTTATTTCTCTGACCTTTCTAAGAGCACCCGCCGTTATTAAGCTGACGCATGATGAGCAAGGTTTTTTATATATATATATATATATATATATATATAAATGGCTGGACGCGCGGCAGGCGGCAGAGTGCTTCATAAACGCACTCTGATCATCAGAGCAACCAATCGTTCATTATCTTCAGGTGTTGGCCAGTGTGTAGACATCTTGTTTATTTGACTTTTTCAGTTTCTCGTTTTGGTAGTGACTTGGTGGGAAAGAAGAGTGCTCATCTTGTTCAAGTGTGTGTATTGTGTCCATTTGCTTTTCGAAATATGAAGGGTTTTTTTCCCTTGCTGGGTTGCTTCTTGTCTTTGCTGTGCTCTCTCTCTCTCTCTCTCTCTCTCTCTCTCTCTCTCTCTCTCTCCTCTCTCTCTCTCTCTCTCTCTCTCTCTCTCTCTCTCTCTCTCTCTCCACACACACACAAAGGGTAACAGACGGGGGAGGGTAGATGTGGATATCAAGTTCGCGGAACTTCTCAATCGAAAATCGTTCTGACTGACTTAATTAGATTGATTTTTCTGATGAGTTGATTTATTTCTCGAGCTCCTTTTTCTCTCCCTTTTTCCGGCATCTCTGTGTGCTATAGGAAGTCCTCTTGGCGAATGTTCCGGTAAGCACTCGAAAACGAAAAAAAAAAAATACATATCTCAATTTTCAAAGAAGAGAGCTCGAGGAAGTGAAGAATGTGAGGAGAGTGGACCATGGGAACGAGAAGAATCATGCTCAAGATGAATATCGATTGGTTCCTCCTAATAACCATGTAAAAAAATAAACGTCGGGTTTAACGTGTCTCTACAGAGAATCAGTTTCTTTTAATTTTCTTTTTGATCAAGTGATTCTTTCTTCTTAAAAATGTTCGACTTAAGAGGAAAAATCGTGTAGACAAAATTCAGCGATGAAACATAGAAAGTCTTGCGTCGTATAAAGTGAATAATCATAAAAATCTGTTTAGAATTTCGAAGTGATGTACAGTATCTTTATGTGTACATCTTTTTCCATTGTTACGTTTAGGTCTGCAGTACGTTCGTGGGGACACGTACCTGAATGTAGTGCAAATCTCCATAGTTTCTTCCAGTTTCATTTAATAGTTATTACTGATATTAACATATCAATATCACCATATTCATCGTCACTTCGTTCACATGGGTTTTCTTACACACTACATTCACATGGGATTTTATATGAGAATTTCTTTTGTGTGCTAAATATGGTGTCAACCATACTGGACTTCTTCTTCTTCTTCTTCTTCTTCTTCTTCTTCTTCTTCTTCTTCTTCTTCTTCTTCTTCTTCTTCTTCGAGGGCCCTGTTCCTTCTATTCCTTCTCTCCTTGACCGTTTTTCTCCTCTCCTTGGGTCATCTTCCTCCTCCTCCTGTATAGTCGTCTTCCTTCTCTGCTTTGGTCGTCCTCCTCTTTCGGGTCGTCTTCCTTGCCTCGTTGGGATCGCTTTCCTCGTCTTCTTCTTGGGTCGTCTTCCTTCTTATCTTGGGTGATCTTCGTCATCGTTTTTGATCGTCTTCTTCGTCTTCTTCAATCTCCTCCTTAGTGGGTCATCTTTTTTCGTGTTGTTCGGTCGTTTTCCACCTCTTCTTGAATCTTCTTCCTTCTGTTGTGGGTCGTCTTCTTTCTGTTCCTGGTTCCTCTTCATTCTTTTCTTGTGCCCTCTCCTTGGATTGTGTTCCTCATCTTGGCCTCTCTCCAGTCCTCTCTCTCCTCTTTCGGTTTCCCCCCTTATCTTCTTGAGTTTTCTTTCATTTGCATTTTTTTCATCCTCCCTTTAAAATGAAATTGTTTTCTTGTTTTCATCTTCCTTGTGCGTGTCTGTTTCCCTAATGGATGTCTGCAGTCTTTTTGTGTTAACTCTTTGTTGTCTCCATTACTCTTTCTACTCTCCGCACCCTCTCCTCCAACTCCTTGCCTTCCTCCCCTTCCCGGTTCTCCTACCTCCCACCCCCTTCCATCCCTCTGTCCTCTTCCACCTTCTCCCCAACCCCCTGCATCTTGCTCATTTTCAGGGTCCAGTTTCTGGTTTCTCTTCCTTTGATCACCCCCCCCCCCCTCCACCCCCAACCCCCACCTCTCTCTCACGTTTATTCCATCATCCCTTTTCCTCCTCTCTGGTCCCCTCTTGCTCCGTGCGGTTTGTTCTTTGTAGCATGGCAGAATCAGTTCATAATGCCGGGAGAAATGCGTGCTGTAGGATGTTTTGCATCAGTCATGGAAGTGGAGAAGGGGTGCCTCCATTACTGGCGGTCACGACGGCGTGATACGGGAGACTGTGTTGGCAGCAGGGCTGCTCTGGGCACAAACCCCATCAGGCTGATGGATGATGACAAACTCTCTAGATGGGTCGGGGGTTTGGGCTTTTTGTTTTGTTTTCTTCTTTCTTTCTTTTTTTTATTCTTGTTCTTCTTTTTGGTGCTGGTGGTGTTTTTCTTTTATTTTTCTCTGTCCTGTTTTTCTTTTTTTTATATTTTTTACTCTTTCTCTTTCTGATTTGTCTGTTTGCCTGTCGCTGTTTCTGTCTCTGTGTGTCTGTCTGTCTCTCTGTCTTTCTGTCTCTCTTTCTGTCTGTCTCTCTCTCTCTCTACCTCTCCTCTCTCTCTCTCTCTCTCTCTCTCTCTCTCTCTCTCTCTCTCTCTCTCTCTCCGTAATTATATACTCACCTGCAACACACTTACATACACGCGCGCGCTTTCTCTCTCTCTCTCTCTCTCTCTCTCTCTCTCTCTCTCTCTCTCTCTCTCTCTCTCTCTCTCTCTCTCTCACACACACACACACACACACACACACACACGCACACATACACACACACATGCATACATACATACATACATACATACACGCATGCACGCGCGCGCACACACACACACACACACACACACACACACACACACACACACACACACACACACACACACACACACGCACACACACACACACACACACACACACACACACGGATGCACGCCCGCACACATACAGATGCATATATACAGACAGACAGACTGTTAGACGTAGAGATATCAAAGCAGATACTCTCAACCCACTACTCTTCCATCATCGTCCCTATCTAGCTAGCATTCGTGCGCTCTCTGTGTGTCTCAGCTGTCCTTGTGTATAGTCGTTAAAGAGCGAAGTAGTTTCAGGTCTGGGTCCCAGTTTCCTTTCATGCAGCTGATAGCATAGGCCTTCAAAGTTCACAGTCAGTCATTACTGCGAAAGGTTGTCATGTGCTCTTCAGCATTTATTCACTGGCACTTATGAAGGGGTGACAGAGACAAGTACTGGACCAAGCGCTGTCACGTGTGAAAATATCGGTTGACTGAATCAAGAGCAGACATGGAATTATTATGGGGAACTGGGACAGAGACTGAATATGAAAAATAAAACAAAATGATTTTCCAACATTTTCATTGATTGGAGGGGAGGAGGGCGGGGTCGTGGGCTATCCATGCTTCAAAATGGCAGGGGTGTACTTTGTTCCAGGGGTGAACCATGTGACACGTGTGCTGATTTCAGGTAATGGTATTTGCACACAGGATATTGTAAGCATTTAATTATGTTGTTTTCATCAAATGGTTCAAACATCGTCATCACAGAATTTCGCGGCATATTTCTCATCCCCTCCTTCTCCTCTTCTTTCTCCAACTCATTCTCTTCCTTTCCTCCTCCTCCTCCTCCTCCTCCAACTTCTCCTCCTCCTCCATTTTCTCCTCCTTCTTCTCTTCCTCACCTTCCTACTTCTGCTCCTTGTTGTTCTGCTGCTTCTCTCCTTTGAGATTGGTGACGATCGTTCTTCATTTTGTCACTTGATGTTGCCGTACGACCATTATTGTGTCGATGGTAGTGGATGTGCATTCTCTTTTAATCTAAGTGTCGATTGCTGCCTGTTGTTGTCATTCAAAGTTGACCGGGGTGCAGTGGGGATCACTAGTTGAGGAATTGACTCCGAATCCAGTTTGTGAAACACCACCCAAGCACAGCAGACCTTCAAACTGATAAGTGGATCCACCAATCCATGATAGTGTTGAAAGGTATCCACCCCACTCAGACATCCCCCACCTTTTCGCTCTCCGCTCCTTTTTTTTTTTTTTTTTTTTCGCTCTCCGCTCCTATGCCTCCGCCTTCGCCGCTCTCTCTCTCTCTCTCTCTCTCTCTCTCTCTCTCTCTCTCTCTCTCTCTCTCTCTCTCTCTCTCTCTCTCTCTCTCTCCTCGCCTGTTCTCCACCAGCACTTTTGATACCTTTTTCCCTCTAGCAGAGGAAGGGTCCTCTGCAACTAGAAGGACGTGGGCTGAATATGTATGACGACCATTATAGCGTCTAGCGTGATGCATATAGAATCCTTCCTGAAGGTAAATGCAGAACTATCAAAAAAATTTTTGCTGGTTGTTCGTTTGATTTTAACGCATTTACTTCTCTCCCCCCCTCCCTCTCCCCTCCCCCATCCTTCCTTCCCTACCCACGCCTCCCTTCCCCCGCTCCCATTATGTGTGAGCAGGCAGTGACCAAGGCCGCCCCCTCAGGAGCAGTCGCGGCAGCAGCAGCAGCAGCGGTAGTGGTGGGATCGGGGGAGGCGCAGCATGCTGAAGACTGGGCGGGGCCCTCGGTGGCATGCAACTCAGCAGCGGGCAGGGACATGAAGGCGCACAGCGCAGCCACTTGCAAGGAGTATGCGCAGCAGCAGCAGCAGCAGCAACAGGCCAACCATCACCAGCACCACCACAGCCCCGTCCACGGTAAAAGAAACAGCAGCGGCAGCAGCGACAGTGGCCGAGGACACCTGGAGCCTAAGGTGGTCACGGTCAGTGCCGAGCTTGAGCGAGGGGCGTAGAGGTGGTGGGAGGTACTGGTGTGATGGATAGAGAATAGAGAAGATTGTCGTATCGAACTTTAGTGAGGGGATTAGAAGTGGGAGGTATTGGTGTGATGGAGGGAGAATAGGGAAGATTATAGTGCCGAGCTTTAGTGAGGGGCTTAGCGGTGGGAGGTATTAGTATGATGGAGGGGGAGAATAGGGGAGATTATAGTGCCGAACTTGAGTGAGGGGCGTAGAGGAGGAAAGTATTGGTGAGATGGAGGACAGATTATTGTAGCGAACTCTAGTAGCGGACCTAGCGGTGGGAGGAATTGGTGTGATTTAGAGCAGATTATAGTACCGGACTTCAGTGAGGGGCTCAGAGGTGGGGAGTATTGGTGTGATGTAGGGGAGATTATAGTACCGGACTTTAGTGAGGGGCTCAGAGGTGGGGAGTATTGGTGTGATGTAGGGGAGATTATAGTACCGGACTTTAGTGAGGGGCTCAGAGGTGGGGAGTATTGGTGTGATGTAGGGGAGATTATAGTACCGGACTTTAGTGAGGGGCTCAGAGGTGGGGAGTATTGGTGTGATAGAGAGCAGATTATAGTACCGAACTTTAGTGAGGGGCTCAGAGGTGGGAGGAATTGGTGTGCTTTTGAGCAGATTATAGTACCGAACTTTAGTGAGGGGCTCAGAGGTGGGAGGAATTGGTGTGCTTTTGAGCAGATTATAGTACCGAACTTTAGTGAGGGACTTAGCGGTGGGAGGAATTGGTGTGATTTAGAGCAGATTATAGTACCGAACTTTAGTGAGGGGCTCAGAGGTGGGGAGTATTGGTGTGATTTAGAGCAGATTATAGTACCGAACTTTAGCAAGAGGCGTAGAGGTGGGAGGAATTGGTGTGATGTAGGGGAGATTATAGTACCGAACTTAAGTGAGGGGCTAAGAGGTGGGGAGGATTGGTGTGATGTAGGGGAGATTATAGTACCGAACTTTAATGAGGGGCGTAGAGATGGGAGGTATTGGCGTGATGGAGGGAGAATAGGCCAGATTATAGAGCCGAACTTTAGTGAGGGGCTTAGAGGTGGGAGGTATTGGTGTGATGGGGGGGAGAATAGGGCAGATTATAGAGCCGAACTTTAATGAGGGGTAAAGAGGTTGGAGGTATTGATGTGTTTTGAATGAGAATAGGGGAGATCATACTGCCGAACTTTAGTGAGGGGTTTAGGGTTGGAAGGCATTGGTGTAACGGAGAGAAAATATATTATGTGAGATCACACTGCCGAACTTTAGTTAGGGCCTAAGAGGTAACTAGGATTGGTGCGATCTAGGCAGATTTGATAGGTTAGCGGATGATATGAGGGGAGCACAGGGAAGGGGCAGCAGGGGTTACAATTAGTGCCGAACTTTGGCAAGGGGCGTAGACATAGAAGGAGTTAGTGCGGTGAATGGAGAGTGGGGGCACCATGGTCAGTACCGAAACTGAGTGAGAGACAGAAGAAACTGATGCAATGTCGTGAGAGTGAGGAGCTTGGGGCAGTTGATGGAGGGTGGGAGACTGGGGCAATAGACAGAGAATGAGGAGATCATAGACAGTGCCGAACCTGAGTGAGGGGCAAGGAGACGGGAGGGATTGGTGCGATGGAAGAAGAGTGGGGGATGGAGGGAACATTCATAGTCAGCGCCGAAGTCAAGCTATGGGTTTAGAGGTGGGAGGGATTTGTAAGGAGAATTGGGGCAATGGAGGGAAGAAGGGGATTAACGCAATGGAGAGAGAATGGGGGATTGGTGCAATAGAGGGAGAATGGGGGATTGGTGCAATGGAGGGAGAATGGGGGGTTGGGGCAATAGAGGGAGAATGGGGGATTGGTGCAGTGGAGGGAGAATGGGGGATTGGTGCAATAGAGGGAGAATAGGGGATTGGTGCAATAGAGGGAGAATGGGGGGTTGGTGCAGTGGAGGGAGAATGGGGGATTGGTGCAATAGAGGGAGAATGGGGATTGGTGCAATGGAGGGAGAATGGGGGATTGGTGCAGTGGAGGGAGAATGGGGGATTGGTGCAATAGAGGGAGAATAGGGGATTGGTGCAATAGAGGAGAATGGGGGGTTGGTGCAATAGAGGGAGAATGGGTGATTGGTGCAGTGGAGGGAGAATGGGGAATTTGTGCAAAAGAGGAAGAATAGGGGATTGGTACAATAGAGGGAGAATAGTGGATTGGTGCAATAGAGGGAGAATAGGGGATTGGTACAATAGAGGGAGAATGGGGGATTGGTGCAGTGGAGGGAGAATGGGGATTGGTGCAGTGGAGGGAGAATGGGGGATGGGTGCAGTGGAGGGAGAATGGGGGATTGGTGCAATAGAGGGAGAGTGGGGATTGGTGCAATAGAGGAGAGTGGGGATTGGTGCAGTGGAAGGAGAATGGGGATTGGTGGAATAGAGGGAGAGTGGGGAATTGGTGCAATAGAGGGAGAATGGGGGATTGGTGCAATAGAGGGAGAGTGGGGAATTGGTGCAATAGAGGGAGAATGGGGGATTGGTGCAATGGAGGGAGAATGGGTGATTGTGCAATAGAGGGAGAGTGGGGAATTGGTGCAATAGAGGGAGAATGGGGATTGGTGCAATAAGAGGGAGGTGGGATGATTGGTGCAGTGGAGGGAGAATGGGGATTGGTGCAGTGGAGGGAGAATGGGGGATTGGTGCAATAGAGGAGAATGGGGGATGGTGCAGTGGAGGGAGAATGGGTGATTGGTGCAATAGAGGGAGAGTGGGGAATTGGTGCAATAGAGGGAGAATGGGGGATTGGTGCAATAGAGGGAGAATGGGGATTGGTGCAGTGGAGGAGAAGGATATAGGGGATGGTGTGCAGTGGAGGGAGAATGGGGGATTGGTGCAATAGAGGGAGAGTGGGGGATTGGTGCAGTGGAAGGAGAATGGGGGATTGGTGCAATAGAGGGAGAGTGGGGGATTGGTGCAATAGAGGGAGAATGGGGGATTGGTGCAATAGAGGGAGAGATGGGGGATTGGTGCAGTGGAAGGAGGGAATGGGGGATTGGTGCAGTGGAGGGAGAATGGGTGATTGGTGGAATAGAGGGAGAATGGGTGATTGGTGCAATAGAGGGAATGGGGGATTGGTGCAATAGAGGGAATGGGGGATTGGTGCAATCGAGGGAGAATTGGGGATTGGCGGAATAGAGGGAGAATGAGGGATAGGTGCAATAGAGGGAGAATAAGGGATTGGTGCAATAGAGGGAGAATGGGGGATTGGTACAATAGAGGGAGAATAGGGGGTTGTTGCAATAGAGGGAGAATTGGGGATTGGTAGAATAGAGGGAGAATCAGGGATGGGTGCAATGGAGGGGGGAATAGGGGATTGGTGCAATAGAGGGAGAATGGGGGATTGGTGCAATAGAGGGAGAATGGGGGATTGGTGCAATAGAGGGAGAGTGGGTGATTGGTGCAGTGGAGGGAGAATGGGGGATTGGTGCAGTGGAGGGAGAATGGGGGATGGGTGCAGTGGAGGGAGAATAGGGGATTGGTGCAATAGAGGGAGAATAGGGGATTGGTGCAATAGAGGGAGAGTGGGTGATTGGTGCAGTGGAGGGAGATTTGGGGATTGGTGAATTTGTGGGAGAATGGGGGATTGGTGCAATAGAGTGAGAATGGGGGATGGGTGCAGTGGAGGGAGAATGGGGGATTGGTGCAATACAGGGAGAATGGGGATGGGTGCAGTGGAGGGAGAATGGGGATTGGTGCAATAGAGGGAGAGTGGGGGATTGGTGCAGTGGAAGGAGAATGGGGGATTGGTGGAATAGAGGGAGAGTGGGGGATTGGTGCAGTGGAGGAGAATGGGGGATGGGAATGGGGGATGGGGATTGGTGCAGTGAGAGGAGAATGGGGGATTGGTGCAATAGAGGGAGAATGGGGATTGGTGCAATAGAGGAATGGGTGATAGGTGCAATCGAGGGAGAATTGGGGATTGGTGGAATAGAGGGAGAATGAGGGATTGGTGCAATGGAGGGAGAAATGGGGATTGGTGCAATAGAGGGAGAATGGGGGACTGGTGCAATAGATAGAGAATGGGGGATTGGTGCAGTGGAGGGAGAATGGGGGATTAGTGCAATAGAGGGAGAATAGGGGATTGTGCTATGGAGGGAGAATGGGGGATTGTGCAGTGGAAGGAGAGAGGGGGATTGTGCAATGGAGGGAGAGTGGGGGATTGGTGCAGTATAGGGAGAATGGGGGATTGGTGCAATAGAGGGAGAATGGTGGATGGGTGCAGTGGAGGGAAGTTAGGTTTGGTGTAGTGGAGGGAGAGAGGGGGATTGGGTGCTATGGAGGGAGAGTGGTGGAATTAGGGTAATGGAGGGAGAGTGGGGGATTAGTGCAGTGGAGGGAGAATGGGGGTAGTGCAATGGAGAGGAGAGTGGGGGAATTAGGGTAATGGAGGGGAAGTGGGGGATTAGTGCAATAGAGGGAGAGTGGGGGGATCATAGTCAGTGCCAGAATTGTGTTAAGGGCTTAGAGGCAGTAGCGAGAGTGGGAGGGAGGGGGGTCATAGTGTCAAAGTTTAGCAAGATGCCTAGAGATATCAGAGGAGGACCCTTGTCGGCGGCCTATGCCCCAGAAGGGGTTGTAGGCGTAAGTAAGTAAGTACTAGAGATATCAGAGACTGATACGACAGTGGGGAGGGTGGGGTGGGGTAGGGGATATCATAGTCAGTGCAGAACTTGAGTTAGAGGTGTGGATGTGTGGGTGATCGGTGCGAAGGAGGGAGAGTAGGGAGATCATTATCAATGGAAAACGTGAGTTAGAGGCGTGGAGTGTAGGGGCATTGGTCAAGCGAAGGAGGGAGAGTAAGGACATCTCTGTCAGAGCCGAAATTAAACGGAGAGCTGAAAGGTAGAAAGGATTAGTGCAGTAGAGGAAGAGGGGTGGGGGATCATAGACAGTGCCAAACCTGGGATCAGGAGATGGGAGGTACTGGTGCGATGGACGAAGAGGGGATGGCGGCATTGGATTCACAGTCAACGCCAAAAGCGAGTGAGGGGTTTAGAAGTAGGACGCAGAGAATTGATGGGGCTGGGGGGGGAGGCATGGGAAAGAAAGGGGGGGGGTCATAGTCAGTGTCGAGCTTGAGTGGAGGGGCTTAGAGGAGGGAGGGATTAGTGCGATGGACGGAGAGTGAGGGGGTCGTAGTGAAGTGCTGAACTTGAGCGAGGGGCTAAGCCAGTCTCTTATCTGTTCAGTCTCATACACGGAGACAAAACGGTAGCCTGCATTCATTGTTTTGCTTCGCTGATCTGGTATCTGCACAGACAAAAACAGCAGTTTGCATTAGATGTTTCACTTCACTGATATGCTATCTGCCGAGAAAAAAACAGCAGTTTGCAGTTTGCATTAGATGTTTCACTTCACTAATTTGCTATGTGCAGAGGCAAAACAGTAATCTCGTTAAATGTCGGACACTTCATTGGTCTGTTATCTGCAGAGACAACACAGTAGTTTTGCATTAACTCTTTCGCTTCACTGATCTGTTATCTGCAGAGACAAAACAGTCGTTTGCATTAACTCTTTCGCTTCACTGATCTGTTATTTGCAGAGACAAAACAGTAGTCTGCATTAACTCTTTCGCTTCACTGATCTGTTATTTGCAGAGACAAAACAGTAGTCTGCATTAACTCTTTCGCTTCACTGGTCTGTTATTTGCAGAGACAAAACAGTAGTCTGCATTAACTCTTTCGCTTCACTAATGTGTTATATGCAAAGACCAAATGGTAGTCTCATTAATCGTTTCATTTCACCGATCCGTTACCTGCCGAGAGAAAATAATCATCATAAATAACAGTTTCATTTCATTGAACCTCAGTGTCATCTTCCTTTGACAGGAGGTCGCATGGGACCGCGACATACGTTTGGGCAGTTCCCTGTCATCAGTTTAGCTGTTATGTGACAGAGGTTTTGTATCTTGCCATATCCTTCACATTATCCAGGTCTTCTGTGGTGGACCTCTAGGACGTCCATCTTCCTCTGTAGCCAGTAGGATTACCTTTGACGGGGAATGAGAGAAGTGTACATGCCCTTGGTAAAAAAAAAAAGTTATTGGAGTGTGATGAATAGGAGAAATTTCCTGGTAAAGAATTGCTCTGGCAGATTCCGGAAGCCTGTCTATACAAAAAGTCCTTTTCTGCAAGGTTAGTTCTATAAGCAGTCGTTGATGATCGCACCTCTTTGCTGGTGATCAAACCCAGTCTGTCTTCATAGCGTAAACTTTTCTCCTTGGTCTGCCAATTTAGGTATACAAAAACATTTCGCCTGTGCAAGACATGAAGGATTTTCTTATATCTCCTCTGGCCAAATTCAACGAGAATGGTTCTTCTTGACAAACATCGGCAGATCTTGTGCTACATGATGTAGTGTGCAAGGTAGATGTGGGAGAGACTCTTTCAAGTTTCCATACTGCTTAAGTGTAACTTCAGTTGGTAAAATATTACATAATTCAACATTAGAACAACAATCCAATCCCTGTAGATCTAAAAGTTTTGAATGACGGGTTTCCTGCATTATATTGAAGGCTTCTCCGAAGGTTTTTTGTGACTATGATTTCAACACTTACCCATTGCATTAATATGTCCAGTGCCACAGCGGAGCCACCCATCCCTTACCCACCCCTCCCCTGCTCCTTTCTTCTCCCTTTCCCCAGAGTTATCAGTGATCTGTATTAAATTATCCTTCTCCACTGTCAGAAACAGCTGAAAGACGCGCTGCACGTGTACATATCATTTTTAGAGTTTGTCCAATCACATCCCACACTGACTGTCCCTTTTCGTGTGTGTGAAATGTCACTGACTTGATTCATCTCAGTCTGCTGTTATGTTGGTACAGATTGAACGAGGACAGCTTCTTGCCTTGTTTAATACTCTCTCTCTCTCTCTCTCTCTCTCTCTCTCTCTCTCTCTCTCTCTCTCTCTCTCTCTCTCTCTCTCTCTCTAATTCGCGTAGTTGTCTGAAATATAGGCCATGGCAAACCACGCTAACAAAGTTAGTACTGGTGTGATGTCCGCAAAATAACGTTGTCAGATGCGGATTATAGTGGGTTTCCTAGCCTGATGTAACCCTTCCTCCTTTTCCTGAAGCACACCCCCTCCCTCTCCCCGCTGATTTACCTTTCCATCCCCCCAGCCCTCCCCCCACCCACCCCCGACTTTCCATTCCCCCCCCCCCCCCGCTAACCTCCCCACCCACCCACCCCCGAACACACTTATCCCGTTCCTCTTACACTGTGTTTGAAAACGGCGAACCCTACTGAAAGATAGTTGTTAATGTTATAGTTCTTACCGTGCATTGCATCCGCATCCTGTCTGCGCCAAAACAATAAAGTCTATCTCTGTGCTAGAATGAATCAACCAGAGCTTTATAAATCCTTTACACAATTCTCCTGCATTGGTGAACATCCTCCAGGAACTGACTCCCTGAAAGGGATTGTCAACATAAAACATTAGACTCGGGGATGCAGACGTTGGTGCATGATGGAGAGAAATACTGGAAAACACGAAGGAGAGGAGGAAGACAAAGACTAGGAAGATAAAACAGCCAAAGAGTGAGAAATCACGCTTTAGACCACACACATACGCGCGCGTGCATGCATACAGAGAGAGAGAGTGAAAGAGAGAGAGATTTGATAATCTTTCTTCCCAAGGGTAACAGATAAGCAAGATTACGTTTTTCTCATCTGGCCCTTATCCCTTCAGGGACTATCGATACTAACACATTAATACTTCCGCACAATACGAAACTGATTGAAACAACACAGCGATAATATATATTATCATAAAAGAAAATGTGCGCCCACACTAAAAGTTTCTCTCTCTCTCTCTCTCTCTCTCTCTCTCTCTCTCACACACACACACACACACACACACACACACACACACACACACACACACACACACACACACACACACACACACTGACAAACATACACACGCACGCACACCGCGGAAAGAGCATGTAAGAATCATCAGTACGCACACCGCGGAAAGAGCATGTAAGAATCATCAGTCAACATAATAACACACACATACACACACACACACGCGCGCGCGCGCGCGCGCACGCGCACGCATGCACACACGCACACGCACACACACACATACATACATACATACATACATACACACACACACACACACACACACACACACACACACACACACACACACACACACACACCTTGTGGGAAAAGCATATAAGAAACATCAATCACCGTAGAAGTATGATCAGCACAGCCTGTGGGGGCATGAACAGGGATTCATGAGGCAATCATGTTCAAGCACACAAACATGTAT
>CM065715.1:21774590-21777090 GCA_033310375.1 Conus canariensis
TATGCACTGTCCTGGGGAAGCTGGGTCGCTGCACACCACTGAAGAGACCTGTTGCAGCGGTGCAGCGTGTCGTGCGGTGGGTAGCCCTGTGACGACCTGATACTGGTTGCTCGTTGTGGACTGCCAGCACTGAGATTGTAACAGGACGGCTGAGGGTGTGATTTTGAATAGAGCAGTCGGAATGAGCGGTGGGGTAGGAATGTTATGTAGACTGCATGAAAAGTGAAACAGCAGAAATTTTTTTAAAAATGAAAATGCTTGTGTGTCGGGAACATTGAATAGTCAGTATCTAACTAGACTTATGATTTTTTCATCAGTTGTCTGTTGTTGTTGTTGTTGTTGTTGTTGTTCATGTTGTTGTTGATGATGATGATGATGATAATGATGATGGTGGTCGTGGGAGGGGGGGGGGGCGTGTGGGTGTGGGTGTGTGTCTGTCTGTGTCTTTGCGTGAATGTATGTGTGTGTGTGTGTGTGTGTGTGTGTGTGTGTGTGTGTGTGTGTGTGTGTGTGTGTGTGCATTTTTGTTTTGCCGTTGTTGATGATTCGGTTGTTTCAACTTTGAAAGATATTTGAATTTGGACGATTCTTTATGCTTTCATTCAAGAACAAGACATTAAGAACAAAAGAGATTTTGAACTTTGATGCAAAATTATCTGTTGACATCGTGCGTGCGCGTGAAATGATGAAATGTTGCTGTGATTTGTTCCTGATTGTTGCGAATAAAAGGCGTGGGGGGGGGGGAGGAGGGGAGGGCTGAATCACCGTATTGACGGCTATTGACTTGATTGCATTCACCGAGCCCAGGGTAACGATTGCTGCGTTTCCTCAATATGATGCCATCGATCGAGCGATGCCAGACAATGCTTTATCACCAATCATAATCGACTACATGAAATTGCTGGCTTGGTTGCCGTTCGTTGTCTGTTTATATATTCGTCAATGGTTGACACTAGAACACTGTTTGTACTTGTCAGGTTGGTAGTTACTGTACTTGTCTGGTTGATAGTGACTGTACTTGTCTGGTTGTTAGTTAATGTATTTGTGTGGTTGATAGATACTGTACTTGCCTGATTGATAGTTACTGTACATGTCTGGTTGATAGTGACTGTACTTGTCTGGTTGTTAGTTACTGTATTTGTGTGGTTGATAGTGAGTGTACTTGTCTGGTTGATAGTCACTGTACTTGTCCGCTTGGTAGTGACTGTACTTGTCTGGTTGATAGTTACTGTGCTTGTCTGGTTGATAGTGCTGTACTTTGGTTGATAGTTACTGTACTTGTCTGGTTGATAGTCACTGTACTTGTCTGGTTGATAGTCACTGTACTTGTCTGGTTGATAGTGACTGTACTTTGTCTGGTGGATAGCTACTGTGCTTGTCTGGTTGATAGTTCCTGTACTTGTCTGGTTGATAGTTCCTGTACTTGTCTGGTTGATAGTTACTGTGCTTGTCTGGTTGATAGTGACTGTACTTTGGTTGGTAGTTACTGTGCCTATCTGGTTGATAGTCACTGTACTTGTCTGCTTGATAGTGACTGTACTTGTCTGGTTGATAGTCACTGTACTTTGTCTGGTTGATAGTCACTGTACTTTGTCTGGTTGATAGTCACTGTACTTGTCTGATTGATAGTGACTGTACTTTGTCTGGTTGATAGTTACTGTGCTTATCTGGTTGATAGTCACTGTACTTGTCAGGTTGATACTGTACTTTGTCTGGTTGATAGTCACTGTACTTGTATGGTTGGTAGTCACTGTACTTGTCAGGTTGATAGTCACTGTACTTGTCTGATTGATAGTTACTGTACTCGTCTGGTTGATAGCTACTGTGCTTGTCTGGTTGATAGTTACTGTACTTTGTCAGGTTGATAGTTACTGTGCTTGTCTGGTTGGTAGCTTCTGTACTTGTCTGGTTGATAGTGACTGTACTTGTCTGGTTGATAGTTACTGTGTATGTCTGGTTGATAGTTACTGTACTTGTCTGGTTGATAGTCACTGTACTTGTCTGGTTGATAGTTACTGTACATGTCTGGTTGATAGTTACTGTACATGTCTGGTTGATAGTTACTGTACATGTCTGGTTGATAGTTACTGTACTCGTCTGGTTGATAGTCACTGTACTTGTCTGGTTGATAGTCACTGTACTTGTCTGGTTGATAGTTACTGTACTTGTCTGGTTGATAGTTACTGTACTCGTCTGGTTGATAGCAACTGGACGTACCTCCATTCCTGGTCGGCACTTATTGATTGTCTGTATTCACTTCTGGATGACGGTTAATTGGTGTCCTAGTTTCCGGATGACAGCTACTGGCTGGCTGTTTTCGTCTGTGGTTGACATGGGTGGCTACATTCGTTTCTGTCTGACGTTTACGGCTGTCTAGTTCGTATCTAGTTGACAGTTAATGGCTGTCAGTGTTATCCGGATGACGGTTTGGGGGTTAACTGAATTGGTTGCTGGTTGATAGCGAAAGGCTGTGTGTAATCGTTTCTGGATGGCTGTGGTT
>CM065715.1:21784590-21799590 GCA_033310375.1 Conus canariensis
AAACCGACATCCAGTGTAAAATAACTCCATGGAGTAAATCTAGATAGAGGATAGTTCCTGCAGTGCTACACCGGCCATCCTAAACTATTAATGGTGCATTGGGCATAGAGTGATAATCTGATTCAGGATCACCTGATCGTTGAGGCGGCAATAATATGAAAAAGTTGTGTGTTGGGGGGGGGGGGGAGGGGGGCTATCATGCAATCAGTCATGCCATCAAGAGATATCAAGGACAGCCACGATTGGCAAAAGGGGGAAATCACGCAATCGATCATGCCATCGATATATCAAGGACAGCCACGGTCCTGATGATCAGCAAATGGCTGATCTGTCTTTGGAGCCAGTTAAAGGAATTGATGATGATGACAGTGACTAATGAGGATCAGAAGGAATTTTGATAACAGCTATGTTGCCGAGGAGTCAGAATGTAGAATTCGTGCACGTGCACGTGGGAGTGTGTTTGTGTGTGTGTGTGCGCGCGCGCGTGTGTGCGTGTATGTGTGTGTGTGTGTGTGTGTGTGTGTGTGTGTGTGTGTGTGTGTGTGTGTGTGTGTGTGTGAGCATGCGCGCGCGTGTGTGCGTTTGCCGTCACATGTGTATCAGCGTGTGCGCTCTTGCTCGTGCGTGTCGTTGAATATCAGCACATGTCTGTGCATAACCTGCATGTCCTTCCGCGTAGGCGCCAATGTTCAAGTACAAACATGATTTTAGAGCAGGAGTTGTGCTGCACATGCGTCCAGTTTCTGGTTTATCTGTCAATAGAGAGTTGGGGGAAGTGCACAGTTCCAACAAAGCAGTCAGGCCCACCACGGTCCACTGAAAGAAAAAAAAAACATCTCAGTATCTAGCTGATCAAACTCTTCAATCTCAGTCATTTTCATCCTAACCATCTCTTTTTATTTCCATCTCTGCACAATTGCTTTCACATGCTGGCACATGCAGGCAGTCGCTTACGCTCCCCCCCCCCCCCTCTCTCTCTCTCTCTCTCTCTCTCTCTCTCTCTCCCTACCTCCCTCCCACCCTCCCTCCTTCTCTCTCTCTCATTCTCTCTCTCTTTCTCCCCCCTCTCCCCCCCCCCCTCTCTCTCTCTCTCTCTCTCTCTCTCTCTCTCCTCTCTCTCTGTATGTCACACACACGAACACACATGCGCGCGTATTGAAAAAAAACAATCAAGCCGTCAAAGAAAAAAACAGAAAGCAGAGGAAGCTTAGATGAGTCAGTAGCAATTAACACGTGCGGCCAGCGGCCTCTGTGCTGGTTGTCAGGTACTGATGACAAAATCACTGATGTGACCTTTGTGCACACGTCAGCCCAAACCGCCGGGGAACTGTCAAGCATCATTCAGCTGGTAATGATGTCAGCCTGTTTGTGCTTGCTGGACATTAAGAGATGAGATTTGCTCAAGCATGTAAGTGGCAGGGCAGGTAGGGGGTGAAGTTGGGGCGAGGGCGCATGCACATACACGTGTATATTCTCTCTCTCTCTCTCTCTCTCTCTCTCTCTGTCTCTCTCTCTCTCTCTCTCTCTCTCTCTCTCTCTCTCTCTCTCTCTCTCTCTTCTCATCGTGCGCATTTGCCCGGAAGTGCATATGTGTGTGCGTGTAGCGCGCGCGCATGTATATGTGTGTGTGTGTGTGTGTGTGTGTGTGTGTGTGTGTGTGTGTGTGTAAGAGATGAGAGAGAGCTCGTGAGCGCATGTTTGTGTGTGTGTGTGTGTGTGTGTGTGTGTGTGTGTGTGTGTGTGTGTGTGTGTGTTAGAGAGAGAGAGCAAGAGGAGAGAGGGGGGGAGGGAGGGAGTATTTAGAAGGTGAGGATGAAAATATTTCCTATTCTGATTTTCCCTTAATCCTGCTCCCATCCCCACCTTCATTTTTCTCATCAGTGCATCGATATCTTGTACCAACAGTGGTCTCAGCTCAACGTAAGTTCTGATTTTGTTTGTTCTGTGTTTCCATTTCACTTCGTTTATCCTGTTCTATTCCATACACTTACTGTGGATCAACACTAACACTGAAATATGTTGTTGATTTAGAACTTTTCTCTGCACCAACATGTCTGTTGACTGGGAAACAAACGGGCCATGCGAATAAATCTGCTGTGTCACACGGTAGAAGTAACATTCTCCTTTTATAAGTTCATAACAAAATTAAGGGAAAGCCAGTACCCCACATTCTGACTTGGTCATGAAGTACTGCTGTGCACCTGTCAGATGTAATCACATTTTAGGTGGCACTGGAAGAGTGTGGTGGTGGGTTGGTTTTGGCAGTTGTTGTTTCTTCATTTTGTCACATGTTCCATTCTTTCATCTGTCCGCGATTTCTTGCGTCTTGTATCTGTCTTTTTCGCATACGATATGAAGAAACTACATTTTCAAGACTTTTCGTCGCTACTGACAAACAGAGTGTGATCGTCAGTGAGGGGCAGCAGCGTTGTGCTGCCAGATGATGCAGACAGATCAGATTCCCCGTTTCCCGGCATCTGTCTTGTCCTCTTTTACATTGGACAAGATAAGTGAAACCTTTAAAGTCCACATATATGATACGTGGGACAAGATCATTTAATTGAGTCAGGTGAAGCCATGGAACCTTTAAAGTCCACATATGGATGACACGTTACATATAGCATGCACCCTGCGTGAGAAATGAAAAGAATGAAGGAAGTAAGGAAAATGAGTGATCGATATTGAACGATATTGACTGGATGACACGGGAAACGACTGAATGAAGCGCCAGCTGGCAGCTCTTCAGTCGGCACTACCCAGGTAGGCAGCCCGTTGTGTAAACGAGTGTTGATTGTAAAGCGCTTAGAGCTTGGTCTCTAGCCGAGAATAGGCGCTATATAAGTATTCATTATTATTATTATTATTATTATATATGATAGGTGGGACAAAGATCATTTAACTGAGTCATGTGAAGCCATGGAACCTTTAAAGTCCACATATATGATAGGTGGGACAAGATCATTTAATTGAGTCAGATGACGCCATGAAACCTTTAAAGTCCACACACACAAGAACAATAGGTACTCTTCTTCAGATCTTTACAAAAATGCAGCCGTTTTCAGTACGCTTCGTGGGTAGACATGGTAAAAGACGTCCAGTGTATCACCACCTCATCCACGCTTTTCTTCCAGCCCCGGCCAAGCCCCCAGTGCCCAGCAAGAAGCCCGTCATGCCCATTTCGCCCCACACCCATCAGCGATCGCACCACGCCGGCCAGCCCCAGTCACCCCAGCACCATCAGCAGCCGCCGCCTCATCCTCATCCACAGCCGCAACAGCAACAGCAACGCCAGCAGGTGGAACAGCCTCATGCGCATCATCATCATCATCATCAGCCTCAGCCGCACGAGCAGCAGCAGCAGCAGCAGCAACAGCCGCAGGGTCAGTCGCAGACATCCCTGGAGCAGAGCGGCACAGGGTCGGAGAGGAGAGCGTCCGTGTCGTCTGTGCCGGCTGACAACGCTGAGAAGTAAGGCGTGGCATCAGTGTGCAGTTAGTTAGGCTTGGTCTGTTGGTTCCCCCTCAGTCCGCCGTCTTCCCCACTCGTACTGCTCCCTCCAACTCCGGCCGCTTCCTTTTTCCGCCCCACCTCTTCCTCTGTTCCTCAAACACCGCTCCTCCTTCCCACGTCTGTCTGTCTGTCTGTCTGTCTGTCTGTCTGTCTGTCTGTCTGTCTCTCTCTGTCTCTGTCTCTGTCTCTGTCTCTCTCTGTCTCTCTCTCTCTCTCTCTCTCTCTCTCTCTCTCTCTCTCTCTCTCTCTCAGTCCCAGGACAACCCTACAGGGACACACCTATCCAATCCACCTGCTGCTGGGCTGTTGCAGAGGGCCTGCTGCGCGGCAGACGTGTGACGTCCTCAGCGACATTGACGACATGCTGCAGGGGCTGACGGACGAGCTGGACGCCATGTTGGAGGAGACCAAAGGCTGATCTGTCTGACCCCTCCACCTCCCCTCCCCCCATCCTCCACGCCTCATGACTCTCGCCGGGCCGTTGGAAGCCGCATTGTGTTCCCTAACCTTGGATGTTCAGGCCTGCTGCCCCTCTTGTTCCTTCTCTCTCTCTCTCTCTCTGTGGAGCCAGTCTGTGACCACGAACCTTGCCAGTGAACGGATCTGCATTCGGGTTTTTTAGTCAAGATGCTTTGTACACGTGATGTTGAGTGACAGGGATGAGCGAGCGACTCGGGGAGTGTGTGTGTGTATGGTGGGGAAAGGATCCGTGACTAACGCTGCAGATGATGATGGCACCTGACTGACAGACCTGCTAGGATTTCCTTTTCTGCTCCACTTAAAGCCCCCCTCTCCCTCCTTCATGTACCCTTTCTCCGTTTTGAATGCCAGATGAAACATAGAAGTGCACACAGAGTGAGGGTTCCTCTCTTTTAAGGTTTTGAATAGAGGACAATGCTGTTCCTCATGCGAAGGAGAAATGATCGTTGAATATGATTAGAAAGGATGTCTGTTTTACTTCTAGCCTGTAAAGATATCCTACATCTGGTTTTATCAAAGAGTAAGTGGATTTTCAACGGAGAGAAACTTCTTCAAAGACTAGGTTAATTACGCTTTGTCATTTTGGGCATTTCTCCTCGTTATTTATGTATATTAATATATATATATATATATATATATATATATATATATATATATATATATATCGTTGAGCTTCCTGTGTTGCCGAATTCTGTAACCACCCTTGCAATTTGTATGTTGATAATACTGTAATTCGCTTCTTAGAAATCCAAAGTCATTTATCTGGCGTTGGCAGTGAAAAGACACATTTGATAGTGTGCGCCAGGCAGTAAAATGACAAACCTGATACAGTTTCCTGGGCACGGGAAGAGCACTCTGAATGTACGAAGCATTCAAATGACAAATATAATATGGAGTCTTGGGCATTGGAAAGGCAAACGTATTGTACCATGCTGTGAAAGGATACATTTGATGTGATGTGTTATGCCTTGAATGGACAAAGTGCGCGAAGCAGTCATAAGACAAGTTTAACACAGTGTCACAGGCACTGAAAGGGCAAACGTATCAAGCAGTTAAAAAAGCTTTCATGTAGTGTCCTAGTCCTTGAAAGGTCAAACGTGGAATACCGGGTGATTAAAAAAACAAATTGGATACAGTGAATTCGGTAGTGATAGAGCAAATTCATGGTCACAGACTGGGCGATAGATGGGCAGGTTTCAGTTTAGTTACTGAACAGCCCCCAAAACAAAACAAATTTGATACAGCATACTTGTCGATGAAAAGGTGCATTGCATATTGTATGTCTGGGATGTGAATGGCTTCTTTCTGAATGTTTGCTCTGTATCTTAGAGTGTCTGTTCTCTGCGAGCAAAAAAAAATGTTCTGTGATATTACTTCACGGTCTATTGCAAAAATATCACGATCATCAAGTGTTGTTGTGAAACTTTTTTGGTACAATTTTTTTTTTGTTATTATTAAACTGCCATGGCTTGCTTGTTTCTCATTTAATATAAAATTGAAAGTCGTATGAAATTGAAAGTCGTTCAACGAATGGCCGACTGCTATCTATCACTGTCACTGAAAAGTAATGTTGCTTCCAGTTGTTGATAAATCTACCCTTTCACATTTATATTAAGGTAACAATGATCTTAATGACTGTCACCACCACCACCACCACCACTACCACTACTACTACTATACTACTACTACTACTACTGCTACTATACTACTGCTACTACTACTACTACCACCTCCACCACCACCACCACCACCACTGCTACTATTACTACTACTACTACCACCACCACCACCACTACTACTATAGTACTACTACTACTACCACCACCACCGCCACCACTTCTACTACTATTACTACTACTGTTACTACTACTACTACTACTGCTGCTGCTGCTGCTGCTGCTCCTGCTACTACTGCTGCTGCTGCTACTGTTGCTGCTGCTGCTGCTTCTAAAATCATCACCACCACTACTACTGCCACCACAACCACTACTACTACTACTACTACTACTACTACTATCGACTATGATAATGATATAATAGTAATGATAATAATAATAATAATAATAACACCAGAGAAACCGATGAAGAAACAAACACAATAATAGCAAAAACGGCACCCAACTTGAAATCTTCGTCAAATAAAAAGTACAGGTGAACAAATGTAGACAACCCTGTATGAACGACGAATGATTGTGAACATGTCCTCCTGTGATGGAAACTGAGGTGAACAAATGTAGACAACCCTGTATGAACGACGAATGATTGTGAACATGTCCTCCTGTGATGGAAACTGTGTCAAAGAAAATACCTCCAACAAAAAGGAACCGTATTTCATCTGTCCCGCTTTAGACAGTTTCTTTTTCAGTGCAAGGAAGATAGTCCCTCTCAAATGTATCATTGTCCGTAATTCTGATTGACGCTAAGGATCTAAAAAGTCTCTCTGTTGATCGATGTAAAGCAGGCTGCCCTTCTGTAAGGTATCTCTGTCAGTGATTCTAAAGCAGACTGTCTGTCTGTCTGTACAGAATTTCGATTCATCAATGTAAAGCAGACTGTCTGTAAAGTACCTCTGTTTACGAGTGTAAAGCAGACTGTCAGCTATCTGTAAAGTATCTCTGTTTACGAGTGTAAAGCAGATGTCCGCTTCTGTAAGTATCTTGTTACAGTGTAACAGGTGTCTACTGTCTGTACGTTTCTCTGTTACGAGTGTAAAGCAGAGTGTCATGCTGTCTGTAAAGTATCTCTCGTCATAGAAGTGTTGATTCTTATTTGACAGGTTTTAAACAAATCTGAAATAAATGTCAGCGAACCGCCAAATAGAAACGTGGACAAACGAGTCACAAGACAAAACACGACGCGTTCCGACCTCTTAGGTCTTCTTCAGGCAAGACACAAACAAATAGGACAATGAAAATGAACGAGTTTGTCACTTTTTAATGCTTTCTCCATCGTTGTTACATTTATGATTTGTTGAAAAACAAATATAAGAAAAAGGGCGGGCGGGGGAAGAAAGAAAAGAGGAATGAAAAATAAGGAAATGGATTATGAGTACAAAAGTTTTCGCTAGTGGTATATGGGGATCGTTGTAATTCATCTTGGGGACAGAACCACTCATATCGCCTGTTCCGAGGCCTTTCGTCCTCTGATGCGGACTTGTCAGGGAGACACAGCTGATTGTGTCTGTGCTCCCTTGGCATCATGTGGGGATTGACCACAGTCTATACTGCAGTGGTATTCTCACCACCAACAGCACCCCCAAAGCAGCCAATGAAGGGCACAAAAGTGAAACGAAAAGAATGTGCGGTAAGGACATAAGCTTATGAGAAACTAAAATCATCGTGTAAACAATATCAGATGTAGGGGGAATCTTTGATAGATGCATACAAACATACATACTTACATGCATACATACATACATAGAATGAGAGAGAGTAGATGTGTGTGTGTGAGTGTGTGGTGTGTGTGTGTGTGTGTGTGTGTGTGTGTGTGTGTGTGTGTGTGTGTGTAAAGAGAGAGAGAGAAAGAGAGATGCCTTACACGAAATATTAGATCCGTTTAACACAGATACTTTACAGAGTGACAGCCTCGACCTTTAACTTATAGAAATCAAACAATTTTCCTTGAGGAGAATCGATTATCAAACTTTCAACCAATGTCACGGAAAAAATATATATGATTTTCTCAATAAAAGATAGTGACTTGGATATTATTTTGAGAAGCAAACACATATATTTATTGTGTGTAAAATATTACATATTAGAAATTCCATCATACTTAGAAAGATAGAGTCTATTTTCTGAAAAGCAATTATCCTTTGTTCCTTTCAAGATAAAAAGCGCATGACTTCTTCAATGCTGTCGATGTATATTAGAAAGACAGAGTCTATTTTCTGAAAAGTAGTTTATCCTGTGTTCCTTTCAAAATAAAAAGCACATGACTTCTTCAATGCTGTCGACTCTGAAAGTCATACTCTCTTGTCCGTGTTGAAATAGGGAAAAGGGGACAGTAACTCTCTATCTGTGAAAATACTATAAAAAAATTTAAAAATATGAAAAAAAAGAAAGAAAGAAAGAGCAGTCCATGGTGGTTAGGATTGTGCAGGCATTGAGACTGAAGGTGTTGGGATACAATCAGCACAGGCATTCAGCTAGTGACCAGAAAGCCTCGCAAGCACACCAGAGAATCTGAGAAAACTCATTACGAAGAAAGTTGTATGAAAACGACAATAGCTGTGAATGCGGAGCTACAAGTACTTTTAAGAGTACAAGCCTAAGGAAATTTATCCTTGAGCCACTATTGATAATTTTTAACAGTCCCGAGAAAAAGAAAAACATCTATTTCGATGACTAGTACCGGAAAGTTGCTCCTTCCATGACTGGTAAGAGAGAGGGTGGAGGTGAAATTTGAACATAACTCTAATAGAGAAAACATTCTAAGTCCTTCGCCTAGAGAACACACTGACCCACTCTTCCTGTCACTCTAAGAACGAAAGAAGTTTCGTTTTCCCTTTGTGTTTGTTTTTTCTTCATCCACAGCCTTTCTGGTTAGGGATCTTGAACTATAAAGACAAACCAGGCTGTTCTTGCGCATCTGTGAAAAAGAGTCACTGTGATAAGCGTGTTTTGTCTGTCCGCTGCATTAACTGTGAAAGCTGTCCTTTAAGTCTGAAAATACCCGTCTTTCTTGTCTATGGCAGTGTATGTAAGTGGAAGCCTTCCTCTCCGCCCCAGCTCTCCCACCCCTTCTCCATCTTCCCTTGCCTGCTGCATACATATATGGTGCACGTGCTGTCCGAGAATCATACAGACTCTTGACCTAATGGGAAGAAAAACAACTTTTACACTGTCTCCGAGACTGGTAGAAGGTTCGAAAATGCGAAATCAGTGTGAATGATGGCGAAAATGTCAGAGGAAAGTGTTTTTTTGTGTTTGTATTCATCACGGGAGGGAGCTTAGGCCCATTTGGTTTCATTTCCCTCTCCAGAGAGTCTGGGCCATGCTTTGTCTGTCAGGTTTGCACGAGGCATTGGCATGGCAGTTCTGCGTGACAAGTCATGACACATGGTAACAACCCTTCTGAAATGTGAATATACACCACCAGCACTCCCCCCCCCACCCCCCACCTTTGTCGACCTACCCCAACTCCGCACCCAACCTCCTTCCATCCCAAGAAAACAAAAAGAGTAATTGAACATAACTGTAGTTCTGATACACAGTAAATATACTTTCAATGTCATTTTACGCGTGATAATCTCCTGTTTATGATTTGCTCTGTCTCGTGAGGTATGGTGTTCGGTAAGACTGTTCCGTTTGTTTATGAAAGGTTCCACCAACTCTCCCAATCCCCACCCCACCCCACCCCACCCCACCCCACCCCAAATACCCCCGTCAAGGTGGTGTTTGTTGGAGTAAGAAAGACACTTTAAACCGTGTTGTTTGTTAGAGTGGGAAAGAGACATGAAGTTTGCGATACACTGCTTTGAGATGTTTCTGGTCTAGGACGTAGGAGTCCTATGATGGTATATGTGAAATCCTCTCTCTTTGTCGAGGGCACTAGCCACCGCAAAAAAAAAAAAAAAAAAAAAAAAACTTTCGTGCGAGGGGAACTGGGGAAAGTGGACTGATGAAAAGATCAGTCATATTGCTATGTATGTGAAAGCGTCTTGTGCAATATTTGTGAAAGTACAGTGTGCCGAGTGTGTGAGTAAACAAACTGTTGTGCGAGTTAAAATGTTGCGACCAAATGAAGTGTTGTGCGAGGTAAAGAAGTTACGTGTGTGAAAGTACCGCCGTAAGAATGACAACTTGCACAATATATGTACCGCTTGGTGAAACAGACTGATCCTTACTGAAGGGTTTGGCTTGAAATACATTGTTTGTCAACATGTAATGTAAACACAAAAAATACAGTGCCATGTCTGTTGAAGCATAGTGCACGAAGACTGGCTCTTACATATGTAAAAATGTAACGTGCGGGGAAAAAAACAATGTTATTCTGTGAACACTTGGTATGCAGTTGACACGCCGCCATGTCATAAATCACCATGTATAAAGCACACTTTGCCATGTGTGAACTGTGCGAACATGTAATGTGTGAATCGTATTATTACCGTGTCTGTGAACACGCTAGTGCATGAAAGGCATATGTCATGCGTGTGGAAGTACAGAATGTCACAGATGGTGGCTGTGTGTTGAAGTTATCGTCCGTTGGTGGGTTGATCCAGAACATTATAAACTTTGGTCAGTACTTGTTTTATATCCCCCTGACACCCCTCCCTCTCCCCACCGTACATATTGTCAGTGGAAGCGTCAGACCCTAGATTTGTCCCCCCACAGTAGCCAGTGCAAGTTGTGATGCTCAGCAGGCCATGTTTACAAATGTGAGGATGTGCAAGTCTCGTCAGCCCCTAGATGTTTTCTCCAAAGCCAGTCTAAGATGTGTAGTGCAACACGTTCTGCTGTCAGTGAAGAGCTGAAGGAAAGGCAACAGGAGGACGGGGGAAGGGATGAGTGTAGTGCAACACGTTCTGCTGTCAGTGAAGAGCTGAAGGAAAGGAACAGGAGGACGGGGGAAGGGATGAGTGTAGTGCAACACGTTCTGCTGTCAGTGAAGAGCTGAAGGAAAGGCAACAGGAGGACGGGGGAAGGGATGAGCAGCAGGGGTGTTGGAAGAGGGATGTATTTGAATCATCTAGTCCATTCTGACGAATTCTTTGATAGTTTAGATCTGTGAAGGCATTCTGTTATCTGTCTCTGTCAGCATACTGAACAAAGATGGAAAATGAACGAATCAGAGCATGGTGTACAAAGAGAAAGTGTTGAGAGCTAAAGAGTTGGGTGAAACGATGAACGAGAAGCTCCACTGAAACCAGTGACTCTGGGAGGGCATAGACACAACTTGCGGTCAGTGGAGTTCAGGGTATGGCATGCAGCCTGAGCAAGGGTTGTCATCTTGGTGGGCAACGGTTTCAAAGGTCTTCTCTGCACTGGTACTCTGTGCCAGACAAAATGCGAATCTGCTATAGAACGAGCTCTCGTAAACCAAAGTGAGGTGTTGTTGCTTGTTCTATTGTACCATTCGCGTGTTAATGTCGGACACATTAAAAGGGTAAATACAAATTGTGATAATTGTTCAGTAGATGATGTTTGATTATACTTGTTGGAGAAATTCTGAAAACAAGGAAGAAAGCAATCAGGTTGGATCAGCCAGTAGGGAGCGCGCTTCGTTGTTTTCTTGACGTAACGATCAGATGGAGATGACGTAGAGCGATGAAGGGAGGGAATCAAGTGTACTTTGAGATAGGAGTGTTGTGGCAAAGGGAGGGAATCGAATGTGTTTGGTGGAGACGGGGGTGTTGTGACGAAGGGAGGTAACCAGTTGTATTCTGAGTCAGGAGTGTTGTGACAGCATGCACACGTGCTCTATTTAACGGATGGTTTTAAATGTAACTAAATACTCTTCGAGGGAGGAGTTTTGAGTTCTGTGTTGTGCAAAATACTCTGATCATAAATGTCTGTGCAATGTTCACTCGGTGCTTTTCCTTTGACCCGTATTCACTATACGTCTGCATGTGCGTAACCGTGACTGAGAATATGCAGGAGAGAGTAGAAGAGAGGACGGCGTTTTCTGTTGTCACGTTCAATGCCAGAGACAAATGCTGCCACACAGGGCCAAGCCTGTGATATGTTTGAGTGACGTGACGCAGAAAATGTGATTAGAGTGTTCTTCTAGGCATTTTTTTCCTCTGCGAAACATGGATTAATACATTTTTCTTTTCATATAGTCAGTATGGTGAAACAGGCAATTAATCCGTTCTTACATTTTTGCTTTCTAAAGGAGTAGGTGACTTACACAGATGGTAGTTTGGCTGTTCTTTAAGATCGTATTCTGGACTTGAGGGCAGGTGAACAACAATGCCAGTATATTCAGTAAATAACAAGACTCGCTTCCAAAGTGCAAGCCATGTATAGGCCTACACAGTCCCCGAGTCTGTCATAACGCTTTTAGTGGTGACTCAACTGAATGTGTGGTGGGTATATGCTGCCAGTGCCAAAGACTTATCATGACCAGCGGTGTAGAATTCATCTGTGTTGTGCTGTATTTAAAAAAGAAAAATTTTAAATGGCTGTTTTCTGTGTTTTATTTCATTGAGGCAGTTCGTCATTTCCTGGTCAGTGTCGATCAGGATGACTGCAGGACACAGAGGGTTGATAGGGCTACTTTTTCTGTCAAAACCCACGGACAGTCGTCAGACATATGCCCCAATCCTCGTTTTTGTCTGTTTGTTTGTTTATCTAAAAAAAAAAATGCATACATGCTGCCTGACACAGACCAGATTAACTGACCACCTACAAAATTTTGAAACGCACTGCAGTGACATGAACTAGTGTATTGCAGAATGTGGTTGTGTGTGTGTGTGTGTGTGTGTGTGTGTGTGTGTGTGTGTGTGAAGCAAAAGGAGGTGGGGTTAACCAAAAATTCGTTGCTGTTGCTGCCTCCGTTGTTGTCTGGGAGCCCCAACTTTCAAAGTAGGTGGAACAGCGACTTGCCTGACTGGAAAATGCATTAGCAGAGCTCCGTCATTCAAGCATGGATCACCCAGTAGTCTGTTTCCTGAGTTTAAAAAAAACCTTGTTAGAATGAGGTAAGGTACTGAGGTTGTCATGCTCAAACTACCCTTTGTTTCTGATCTGTTCGAGATTTCTTAGCATATTTCGGGTCAGCAGCAAAGACTTAAGAGTCTTTGGAGTGTTTTTTTTTTTCTATAACAGTCATTGTTAATTAATTACGAATGTCTACGTCCCCTTGTCCTATTGTCCACCCTATGTCCCTTATGGCCTCCCCTCTCCTTCCCCTACCTCCATCCCTCCCCCTCCCCCATAGAGACATACTTCTTTGATGGGTTTTTTTGCCAGTAAATAGGGTTCTGTTTAAAGTGGCTCAGTGTGCTGAGACGTTTCTTTTTTTGCGTTTGCACCTCTCAGGAAAATGAATTACCTGTGTTTTTTTTTATAATTAACTGCAATCTGCCTGTCATATAATTAATTACCTGTGTTTTGTTTTATTAAGTGTGATATGTCTGATCGTTACGCGTGTTTTTATTTAAGTGAGATTTGTCTGTCAGATCATGACAACTACGCCTTTTTTGAAGTGTTTCAACTTTTGATACTTATTGTGGATTCTTTTTTTTTTTTTTCAAGGCTTGAGTTGTTATGTTTTGTGCTGTCTTTATTTTTGTGACCAGTAACGTGAATTAATTCAAAGTTCGTGCTCCAGAATCTCACAGTTAATACCCAGTGTTTTATGTACATTTTCATATTCCCACACTCTATTGCACATTGATTTGTGTCATCTTTGTGTTTTAATGAGGCACATACACGAAAAACAGCCATAATAAGAAATAACTCTCTCTCTCTCTCTCTCTCTCTCTCTCTCTCTCTCTCTCTCTCTCCTCTCTCTCTCTCTCTCTCTCTCTCTGTTTTTTGTTAAGCATGATAACTTCTTTTCAAGTGTTATAATCTCATGCATACATTTGTTGTGAATTTCTGTTCAGAAGTGTGCTATTAATTCATATAATATATCAACCAGTATAACGTTGTCAGGTGTGTGTGTGTGTGTGTGCGCGCGCGCGCGCGTGCGTGCGTGCGTGCGTGGCGGTACGTACGTGCGTGCGTGCGTGCGTGCGCGCGCGCGCGCGCGCGCGCGCGCGTGTGTGTGTGTGTGTGTGTGTGAGCGCATGTGTGCGTGGTCTTTAAATGTTATTCTAGATCATGATTTTTAATTGTCTGTCTGTTGTTTGTTTCCTTTAAATCATGTTCTGGCTCACTGAAAAAAGGCACTTCATCTTGCCAGCTTAATCTGTGCAACATTGATTCTGTTGTTTTAAGGACAGCAGAATGATATGCATTGTCAGTCTATTAAGGCGTGCAATGTCAATGGGGGCCTGAAAAGATTAAGGGTAGCTTTGTGTAGGCGAAATGTGTACGCATCAACGGAAACACATGCTGGTAGGAACGTACAGTTCATATTTTCCCGTTCTTGGACAGTTCATGAAACGTTTGAAAACGGTATTTCAATACAAGCAGCTTGTTGCTTCTGACCATAGGCAAAGCCTGGTAGGTACAGCACGTGAGGGTGAAGGAGTATCGGCTGTGTGTATCTGTTTTGACTGGTGTGTGTGTGCGTGCGTGTGTGTGTGTGTGTGTGTGTGTGTGTGTGTGTGTGTGTGTGTGTGTGTGTGTGTGTGGTGTCTGTCTGTCAGTCTGTCTGTGTCAGTGTTACGCATTCGTTTGCTCACCATTTAAAACTCTCATCTAAGAAATCTGAACGGGATGAGCACGGGGTGGCGGAGTCAGTATAGATGTCATGACCGAAGAGAAAGCGTTATCTGACTTGACTGTCTCAAGCGGGGAATGGAACGCTGGATCCACGGAGCAAGAGAACAACGCTTTGTCCACCAACCTAAACAAGCCTGTGCTCGCTTGAATAGTACGATTTGTCAGCTTAAATGGTATGACAGTTTGCGCGGCTATCCAGGGTCTCACGATGTTGAAAACGTAATTTTTTTTTTTTTTTTTTTTTTTTTTTTTTTTTTATAATGTGTGATGGGGAGGTTGCTTCAATCAGTTGTCGTGTATCTTCTGTTAAGTCATGTGTTGTTGGAGAGAGAGAGAGATGGGTAGGGAGGAGGGGATGGGGTAGAAGATTAGGTCATGTGTTGTTGGAGAGAGAGAGAGATGGGTAGGGAGGAGGGGATGGGGTGGAAATGGAGGAAGCTGGGAGGCGGTAAGTGGGGAAAGAAGAAGCAGTGTGACACATGCGTCCGGCCTACGTGTCATTGATGTCTGTGTCCTCGCCCACAGATTCTACCTTCCTCTGTCAGTGATTATTACTCCTGTCACTTCCAATGGCTAGTTTCTTCTCCTTCTTCTTCTTCTTCTTCTTCTTCTTCTTCTTCCTCTTCTTCCCCACCTCCTCCTTTTCCTCCTCCTCCTCCTCCTCCTCCTCCTT
>CM065715.1:21807090-21824590 GCA_033310375.1 Conus canariensis
CGCACGCACACACGCACGCACGCACGCATGCACGCACATACGCACACACACAGTGAGAGAGAGAGAGGGAGGGAGGTAAAACAGGATTTTCTGTCTGTCACACTGAATACTGATCGCCACACCTTAGGTCTAAGGAGCATACCATGTTCTACCTGACACCAGCGCGTGCTTTCCGATCCACCTTCCAGTGTGCACCTCCATCACACCTTTGCTTTCAGATCCACCTTCCAGTGTGCACCTTCATCATACCTTTGCTTTCAGATCTACCTTCCAGTGTGCACCTTCATCTGACCTTTGCTTTGAGATCCACCCTCCAGTGTGCAGCTCCATCATACCTTTGCTTTCAGATCCACCTTCTACTGTGCACCTCCATCTGACCTTTGCTTTGAGATACCTTCCAGTGTGCACCTCCGTCATACCTTTGCTTTCAGATCCACCTTCCAGTGTGCACCTTCATCTCACCTTTGCTTTCAGATACCTTCCAGTGTGAACCTCCATCATACCTTTGATTTCAGATCCACCTTCCAGTGTGCACATTCATCTGACCTTTGCTTTCTCATCCAACTTCCACTGTGCACCTTCGTCTGACCTTTGCTTTCAGATCCACCTTCCAGTGTGCACCTCATCATACTCTTTGCTTTCAGATCCACCTTCCAGTGTGCACCTTCATGTGACCTTTCCTTTTCAGATCCACCTTCAAGTGTGCACCTTCATCTGACCTTTGCTTTCAGATCCACCTTCCATGTGCACCTCTATCATACCTTAGCTTTCAGCATCCACCTTCCAGTGTGCACATCCATCATACCTTTGCTTTCTGATCCACCTTCCAGTGTGCACCTCCATCATACCTTTGCTTTCAGATCCACCTTCCATGTTTCCACCTCCATCATACCTTTAGCTTTCTTGATCCACCTTCCAGTGTGCACCTTCATCTGACCTTTGCTTTCACATCCACCTTCCAGTGTGCACCTCGTAATACCTTTGCTTTCTGATCCACCTTCCCTGTGCACCTCCATCATACCTTTGCTTTCAGATCCACCTTCCAGTGTGCACCTCCATCTCACCTTTGCTTTCAGATCCACCTTCCAGTGTGCACCTTCCATCAGACCTTTGCTTTCAATCCACCTTCCAGTGTGCACCTCCATCTGACCTTTGCTTTCACATCCACCTTCCAGTGTGCACCTTCATCTGACCTTTGCTTTCCAGATCCAACTTCCAGTGTGCACCTTCATCTGACCTTTGCTTTCAGATCCACCTTCCAGTGTGCACCTTCAGTCTGACCTTTGCTTTCAGATCCACCTTCCAGTGTGCACCTTCATCTGACCTTTGCCTTTCAGATCCACCTTCCAGTGTGCACCTTCATCTGACCTTTGCTTTCACATGCACCTTCCAGTGTGCACCTCATCTGACCTTATGCTTTCAGATCCACCTTCCAGTGTGCACCTTCATCTGACCTTTGCTTTCACATCCACCTTCCAGTGTGCACCTTCATCTGACCTTTGCTTTCAGATCCACCTTCCAGTGTCACCTTCATCTGACCTTTGCTTTCAGATCCACCTTCCAGTGTGCACCTTCGTCTGAGCTTTGCTTTCGAATCCACCTTCCAGTGTTCACCTTCATCTGACCTTTGCTTTCAGATCCACCTTCCAATGTGCACGTTCATCTGACCTTTGCTTTCTGATCCACCTTCCAGTGTGCACTCATCATCTGACCTTTGCTTTCAGATCCACCTTCCAGTGTGCACCTTCATCTGACCTTTGCTTTCAGATCCACCTTCCAGTGTGCACCTCCATCATACCTTAGCTTTCACATCCACCTTCCAGTGTGCACCTCCATCGGACCTTTGCTTTCAGATCCACCTTCCATTGCACCTTCATCTGACCTTTGCTTTCAGATCCACCTCCCAGTGCACCTCCACGACCTTGTTTCAGATCCACCTTCCAGTGTGCACCTTCATCATGACCTTTGCTTTCGATCCCCTTCCAGTGTGCACCTCACATACTTTGCTTTCAAATGCACCTTCCAGTGTGCACCATCATGACTTTGCTTTCATGATCCACCTTCCGTGTGCACCTCCATCATACCTTAGCTTTCAGATCCACCTTCCAGTGCACTCCATGCTTGCTTTCGATCCACTTCCAGTGTGCACCTCCTACCTTTGTTTCAATCCACCTTCCAGTGTGACCTCTTGCTTTGCTTTCAGATCCACCTTCCAGTGTGCACCTTCATCTGACCTTTGCTTTCAGATCCACCTTCCAGTGTGCACGCTCCATCATACCTTTGCTTTCAGATCCACCTTCCACTGTGCACCTCCATCTGACCTTTGCTTTCAGATCCACCTTCCAGTGTTGCACCTCCATCATACCTTTGCTTTCAGATCCACCTTCCAGTGTGCACCTCCATCATTACCTTTGCTTTCTCGATCCACCTTCC
This sequence comes from Conus canariensis, assembly GCA_033310375.1. Lineage (NCBI taxonomy): Eukaryota > Metazoa > Mollusca > Gastropoda > Neogastropoda > Conidae > Conus > Conus canariensis. Next base: position 21,809,524 of record CM065715.1, read on the forward strand.
AGTGTGCACCTCCATCTGACCTTTGCTTTCAGATCCACCTTCCAGTGTGCACCTTCATCTGACCTTTGCTTTCTGATCCACCTTCCAGTGTGCTCCTTCATCTGACCTTTGCTTTCTGATCCACCTTCCAGTGTGCACCTTCATCTGACCTTTGCTTTCTGATCCACCTTCGAGTGTGCACCTTCATCTGACCTTTGCTTTCTGATCCACCTTCCAGTGTGCACCTTCATCTGACCTTTGCTTTCAGATCCACCTTCAAGTGTGCACCTTCATCTGACCTTTGCTTTCTGATCCACCTTCCAATGTGCACCTTCATCTGACCTTTGCTTTCACATCCACCTTCTAGTGTGCACCTCCATCATACCTTTGCTTTCAGATCCACCTTCCAGTCTGCACCTTCATCTGACCTTTGCTTTCAGATCTACCTTCCAGTGTGCACCTTCATCATACCTTTGCTTTCAGATCCACCTTCCAGTGTGCACCTTCATCTGACCTTCGCTTTCAGATCCACCTTCCAGTGTGCACCTTCATCTGACCTTTGCTTTCTGATCCACCTTCCAGTGTGCACCTTTATCTGACCTTTGCTTTCTGATCCACCTTCCAGTGTGCACCTTCATCTGGCCTTTGCTTTCTGATCCACCTTCCAGTGTGCACCTCCATCATACCTTTGTTTCAGATCCACCTTCCAGTGTGCACCTCCATCTGACCTTTGCTTTCAGATCCACCTTCCAGTGTGCACTGACATCACACCTTTGTGCTCTGGTTCTTCCCGTTGTACCAGCACCCACCTTCCTTCCTTCTTCCTCTTCATATGCCTCTTTCAACACACTCAGCAACAGCTCCAAACCCTGCGCACAAATACACACGCACGCACGCTTACATTACACACACACACACACACACACACACACACACACACACACACACACACACACCATACACACACACGCACACACACACACACACACACACACACACACACACACAACACACACACACACACACACGCACAGAGAGAGAGAGAGAGAGAGAGAGAGAGAGAGAGAGAGAGAGCAAGTGTGAACTTTTTATCTGTGTATTCTGTACTTGGCCGATCTTCATGCTTACGTCTGTGTACCGTTCTACCCTGTAACACACTGTCTCGTCTCGCTCTCTCTTCTCTCTTCTGTCTCTCTCTCTCTGTCTCTCTCTCTCTGTCTCTCTCTCTCTGTCTCTCTCTCTCTCTCTCTCTCTCTCTCTCTCTCTTCTCTCTCTGTCCTCTCTCTCTCTCTCTTCTCTCTTCTCTTCTCTCTCTCTCTCTCTCTCTCTCTCTCTCTCTCCTCTCTCTCTCTCTCTCTCTCTCTCTCTCCCTCTCTCTCTCTCCAGCACGGAGACTCTCTACTGGTGGTCGTGCACACCCACATGACTCCAACTAGATACAGAAACACCTCCTCGGCCATATCATAGCCGACATCACCTCACGCATTGCAACATATTATGACTGACTGCAGGTCGGCCGACACAACAGGTGCAGCCACACACAGTTACACATAGTGAACCCCCCTGCTGGGCTCCAGCATCGGATGACTGTTGTCCAAACTTGCACAACCTGATATCACGGACAATCTTCAACCTTTGAGACTGTTGAAAGTACTTGGAGAGTGTGCAGATTCTTCTTATCAGGGTTTTTCACTGACATTTTGACGCTGAAGGCTTACTTTTCAACTGTCAATGTTTAAAAATGTTAGTCACCATGAAATAAATTTGGAAGGTGTAGAAGTGAGAGTTGATATACCATATTTGCTATCTATACAGTAGATATGAATTAGCTACAACCAGTTATGTTAAAAATCCTGCTGAATATCAATATGTACATGGTTGTCTTACTCTAGTCAACCATACCATTCCCCACATTATGATCAACCGAGTTTCATGGCAGCGCTCATCTGATGAATAACGTACCAGTGATGTTTCGGAAACAAAAAATGACTCTTACCGGGTTTTTTTTGTTGTTTTTTTTCTTGTTTTTGTTTGGTTTGGTTGTTTGGTTTGGTTTGCTGTTGTTGTTGGTTTGTGTGTGTGGTTCTTCAGTTTAAGTCTATCCAGGCATGCTGAGTGACAACGGATTTATTTTCAAAACAACAATGAAAAGATAATGCAATATCTGCGACTGTAATAAGCAAATAAAACAATTTTACAGTGCAAAATAATAGCAAAGTAAAGATATATTGACAATTTCAACTCACTTTCTATTGGCGATAAACCGATGATGGGATACCGAAGTGATGAAACTGCAGTTTTGGTCATGAATAATACATTTATTAAAACCTTTTCCTGGAAATAATCATCCAGATGAGGAAAAACGATTTGAGATATTTCTCACCACAAGCACATATTACAAAGTTAAAAAAAAATGTTTGTAGGCTTTTCATTTGAGTCTGTAGATTTAAAAAAAATTGTCATTGTTGATTACGGTCAACAGTTAAAAAAAAAAAAAAAAAAAAGCTGAGAATGTCAACATTTAGAACCTGGTTTAAATGGCCACGAAGGAAAGGGGCCTTACCAAATTCTGGTACTTTTTTGTTAATGAAATGTTTACAATGTGTCTTCTGTGGCTAATCCTTCACCTCAAGGACAGACACGGGGAATGGACCCATTTTGTAAGCTGTCATTCACTGTTGCAGCAATTGCGTTTTCACTGTCCGTTTTCTTTTTTCTCCATAGACTGCCCCCTGTGGTTTGCCAATGCCAGGGCTACGGTGGTACAAGCCATCGTGCGGCAGTGGGCGGGAAGCCAGTATGAACGGCTGGGGCACAATGCCGCTGAGGCGATGGGCGGGGAGCCAGTATGAACGGCTTGGGTACAATGCCGCTGATGTGATGCGGAAGATGAGACGGAAAAACAAACAAACAAATGAAACAAAGCAAAAACTCATGAAGATTTCATTTTTAATGCCTTGAAAAATTGTTTATAATTGTCAGATGTTATTACGAGTAGGGATGGAAGGTATGGCCCTCTAGCGGATGGATTTCTGCGTTAAAATTGTACTGTAGTTTTAAAAGCAAAAATTCACATCCACCCTCTTTCTTTTAAGTGGTGGATGAAGCAACTTTCTTGTACTTTCTATCAAAAGAATTCTCCTCAGGACTGTTGAAAATACAGGAGAATGACTCGGGTGTAGACTACCTTAGGCTTATGGACTTGAAAGTGCTTGTGCTCCAAATGACAGTGAGAGAGAGAGAGAGAAAGAGAGAGAGAATTAGAAATAGGTTGAAATATGAAATGATATATGAACAACAAATAGACTGACACAAGTTAAGTGCAATTTCACACGCGAATTTTTACTTCTATATACATGGTTAAAATGTACAGCTTCTTTAGAATTTTCTCAAAGATACAGTCTGGTCTCACACGCCTGGCTTCTTCTCACTTTTTCTAATCATAAATGGAGGGAGTAACTTATGACCTAAGTTTAAGTCCAGTGGGTACACAAGAAGTAAGCTGATGTAAAGGTGGAGCGGAGCATGGATTTCTCTCCAGTTTTGGATGATGTCATCACTATTTGTAGACCTGCCGTTAGTCGATTGTCCATGTGACCACACAGTAGCACAGATTCTTGTTCCTGTGCAGGGCCAGTTGCAATGGAAGATAGTGTCCCAAGCTATTTCTGCTGGGGCAATAAGTGAAACTTAACACGAGATCTCAAAGTAGGAAATGTGAACATTCCAGTCTCTGGCGCACACCAGTGTGAAGTCTCACACACTGAAATTTCTTGTGTTCAGTCTTATGGCCTATGGTGGGTCAGTAAAATTGTGGGGCTTGATCTCTCTGTTTAGACAGTTTTGAGCTATCAATCATGTTTTGACGTCTGTCTGATTGACAGCTTCTCAAAAGAACATGACATCCAATGAAAATTACTATGGAAGTGGAGTTCAGTCATCTGATTTGGAGATGGAGATTTCTCAAAGTGTGCAATGTGACATAATACAGTTTGATCAAAGAGGACATCTCAGACCTTGGCAGTTTTCAGCTTCTCCCATGATCACATGATACTTGAAGCCATCGTCACCATGTGCATCACACATGCAGGCACGTACGACTACGAAACATCTGACCTGCTTACCGGATTCACGTAACAAACTTGTAAGACAGAAGAAGGAACTATGGCGGCAACCTTATTCATTGCACTGGACCGAGTGAGGAAAAGGAAGGAACGGGTGACTGCCTCTTTTGTAGTGCTGTGCGTGACACAGGTAATGCACGCGCAGTTTACTACGAGCATCCCACCAGCATCAGATGACAAGGGAGCATTGTGGCAACGTTGTCTGTGAAGCCAGGCTACAGTTACATCAATTCTGTACAGCGTTGTCATCAGAATGTTATTTTATTATTGTGCCGGTGTACTTCAAAGCCAGGCCAACAGATGGAGGGGAGGGAGTGAGAGGAGAGTTGACCATCTGTGCACGGATGCTGGGGTTGGTTTTTGTTGAGGTCATGCCCGTGTCATTTGCAAATAGCAAATCAAACCTTATTGACAGCCTTTTTCACATCTGACACATCGGGTACATTTCCTACAAGAATGGCAATATGTTTAGGTCTATGTGTACAGAACAACCTCACAGAATGTTGTTTGCCAACAAAGTGTGAGACAAGAATATGCGGTGATATAATAATATGACGAAATAACCACCACCACCCATCAGTCTCTGACTCTTCAACACCCCCCCCCCCCCTTCAGAATGCTCTCTCTCTCTCTCTCTCTCTCTCTCTCTCTCTCTCTCTCTCTCTCTCTCTCTCTCTCTCTCTCTGTCCACACGAATCATTCTGATGTTGCTGTTCTTGCACAGTCGCTTCACCCTCAAAAAACTAAATCCATGCTTATCACAACCAGACAAAAAAGACAAAATCTCACTATTAAATTTCCTCCGGTGCATCTTAAAGATGAACCCGTTGAACAGGTTACATACCTCAAAGTGCTAGGAATAACAATTGATAGCAATATTAGCTGGCAAGCTCACATAACCTCACTGTGCAAAAAAGTCTCTCAGAAAGTCTATCAACTCTCCAAAATTAAACGCTTCCTCGACCTGCATTCACGCAAGCTCTTTTTTCAAACTCATATTCAATCATACATAGACTATGGGTCTACTCTATGGGACTCTGCTAGCGCTGTTACCCTCAAACCATTGCTAAACCTACACAAGCGAGCACTCAAATTAGTCCTCCTAAAAAACAGTAGTCTCCTAGACTCAGACTATAAAAAGGTTCAAATTCTCCCCTTAAGTCTGAGATTAGAATACAACAAAGGGATCATAATGCACAGAATTATGTCTGGGAAGGCACCCTCAACATTAGTTCGCAGATTCTCAATTAATTCCTCAAGGACTCTACCCAAACTACATGTCCCTGTTCCTAGAATTGACTTATTCAAATCCAGTTTAACATATTCAGGTTCCTGTCAATGGAACTCGCTCCCTGAGTCAGCCAAGCAACACCAATGCACATCAACCTTCAAACACCATTATTTCATCCATCTTATATGCAAATACTCGCATACTCCGCCATAAATCCACCACCAACCACTACCACCCTCTTTACCTTATGTATGAACCTGATTATTATGGAAGTGATTTGTACTTGAAATGCACAGGCTACTCTGTTCAATAAGTATGTCTTATGTAAGTATGCGCGCGCGCGCGCGCGCGCGCGTGTGTGTGTGTGTGTGTGTGTGTGTGTGTGTGTGTGTGTGTGTGTGTTGTGTGTGTGTGTGTGTGTGTGTGTGTGTGTGTGTGTGTGTGTGTGTGTGTGTGTGTGTGTTTTCCTACTAGCTCTTGCCCTCTCGTCACTATGTCGTAATGCTTGTATTCTTATGTGACTCTCTGTCTCTGTCTCTGTCTGTCTGTCTGTCTTTCTCTTTTTCTCTGTCTCTGTCTCTCACGGTTCTGCTGGAATGACTTGATTTATTATCTATATGACACCCCCCTCCCCCTTGTACCTGTGGTGACTGGGCTATCATTATGCATTTTTTTCTCCATTTGTGTGTGTGTGTGTGTGTGTGTGTGTGTGTGTGTGTGTGTGTGTGTGTGTGTGTGTGTGTGTGTGTTTTTCCTTCCTGGTGCTTCAAAATCGATTGTCTTGCAACTCCTTGGTATCTTTTGATTGTCAGACTATTCTAAACATGCTCTTTCCCACACCCCAATCTCGCCTCTTTCTCCCTCTGAGTCCCCCCCCCCCCCCCCTCTCTCTCTCTCTCTCTCTCTCTCTCTCTCTCTCTCTCTCTCTCTCTCTCGCCCTTCCCTGCACTCCTTTCGCTCCTGCGTCTCTCTCGTCCCCCCCCCCCCCTCCTGCTTTTCTCTCTCTCAATTCCTTTTTCTTTTCTTTTTTTAAATTCCATGTCTAATTTTTGTTCTAGCCACTTTTACATGCTTCTTCTATTGCCTCATTTTACATTGTTGACCCTACTCAGGGCGAGGACTGGATGTAAAAAAGCACATCAGTGCTTATCTATTATCCTCGTTAATAAAGAATTTTGTCTTGTCTTGTCTTGTCTTGTCTCTGTGATCGGCTTCGTATATCAGTTAGTCTGTGCCAGCCTTTACCATCGCCCCCTCTCCCTTTCTTCTCGTCTCCTTCTCCCACATAAGGCTCACACAGCGCTCAGTCATCACAAAGGCCTTCAGGTCAGAGACACTGTGCACTGACAGAGGATCAATGTATAAGGCAGCAGGACATCAGGAGGGTCTTCTCCATGCCGTTCATCCACCCCCCCCCCCCTCACCCACACCAAGTAGGGGGATCACAGTGGACTAGCTGAATGGGTCCAACCGAGTCCCATATACCAAAGACTTTGCTGTCTTACTGCCATATCTACCTGACTGCCCGTGTTTCTCTCACCGGGTATCGAAGACGAGGTAGCTGGGAATTCTCCCTCTCATCCATGGCAGAGTCTCTCCAAACTTACATGCTTAATGGATGGATACGTTCACTGCCATGATGGATGCTGCATCTCTTGATGCCTCTGAAATTTTACTACTAAGTGATTTTAATATTGATTGTTTGAAAACGTTTTGGTGAATACAACTCATCTCAGAATATTGACACCCCCACCAGTGTAACCTCAACCAGCAGAACATAAACTGGCCATACTGATGTCACTGACCCACAAAGCATCATTGAGCCAAATCTTCCTGTGAGTGGACATAGTGGCCATTTTCCTCTGTGTCACATGGGATAAAAAAAAAATTAAAAAATTGAGCGACAATCCACATAGCAGGTCACAAACCTGTGACTGATGGATCTTTTGCAGCCTGTCGTGAAGATAGGGTTTTTCTTTGCCGATGTCTTCCGCTCCCCATTTCCCAATGTCTAAATCACGTTCTTTTAAAAGAAATTATACAAAGGCTCGTTTTAAATCATTTTAAAATTTTGCTTCGATTTCCGCCTGCAGTCACCTCACTTTGCAACTAGATCTACATTTTTTTTAAGTTATACTAGTCCTGTTGAAGAGCTGGAGTAGATCTACCGGCTTCAAACACTCAATACTGTCTACTATAGACATGCTTCATGTAAAACGCAGTGAGTGAAACGCATTCTTTAGCTTGAATGGATGACTGAGAAAATGAAATGCTCAATATATCTTTCTGAAAGATTTCTTTGAGATAGGAGGGAAGTCGGATGAATTGAAAATAACAAGAGAAAAAACGAAATAAGGTCAATTCACTCAAACGAGCTGCACAAAAGAAACATGACCAGCATCTTATTTCTTGTTAACAAACCTCAGAGTCAATAAATAAGGAAAGCTATAAATGAACTTACAAATGAAACATCCCGATCCACGACATGTCATATAAGCAATATCACGCTCAGCGAACTCAATGAACACTTCACAAGCTTGGCAGAACGTACTAACGTACCAAAAAAGAACAAACAAAATCATACTCAGCTAAATTAACTGGAAAACTGACAATGTTCTGCAATTCCAAGAATATTCATTCCCAACTGTCCGTACCCTTAGCGTATGTCACTGATCTTTACTATTTCTTATGACGTTTGAAGGAGAAAGAGTGTCCTGGAAATTATGGGACTGATGGTATATTCTAAAACTTTCAGCTCGTGCTATATCTGAAACATTTACAAGCGTCTACAAATTGTGCATTGAAAAATGTCACTTTCCAACACAGTTCAAAGTTGCCAAAGTTGTTCCCATCTACAAAACGATGACAATTTGTATCCAACTAACTACATACCAATATCTATTTCCCCAGTACCATTCAAACTCTTATGAAAGCACAGGAATAAACACATCTTGGGTCATACGATTTCGTAAATAATAGTCTGATTTCAGAAAAAATGATTTCTGCCATATTGCTCAAAGACATTGGCCACTGGCATATGAGAATTTAAAAAAATTAAAAAGATAACTTGCATATGAATCTTTATTAAAATGAATTTTGTGGGGCATTGCTACTTGATTTTGCAAAGGCGTTTGATGTCATAGACCACATGTTATCATTAAAAAAGATTATCATTACACGGCATAACAGGAAATGCGCTCTGACTGATTTCTCCATTCCTGGAAATCATTAGCAATTTGTCTGCCTTAATTCTTCAACATTGTATTTTTTATATGTCAGATATGAAGTGCTCCAGGGCTCGGTGTTAGGTCCTCTCCGATCTTCTCTCTTTGTAAACAATCTCTCCCTTTTCATATTGAACAATCTTGCGTACTTTTTGTGATAATACTACGCCTCATGCAAGCAGCTCTAAGCTTAATTCTGCATATGCATCATTACAAAAGCCAGTAGACGTTTTTAAGCAAATGGTACAGTGTGAATCACATATCACTAAACCCCAGTCACACTTAAGTCATATTCATAACAACCGTGAAAGGCGGCGAAATACAAAACAGTTGCCTTCTGTTTTTATCAACAATGTAAGAATTGAAGAAGTAGACAATCATCGCGTTCTAGGCATAATAATTGACAACAATCTTTTATAGACTGTTCACATCAGAACATTATACAAAACCGTATCCAAACAAATATATCAATTATGCAGGATTAAGCACTTTTTAACTTACATGTCAAAACAGTTATTCCTGGATGCATTCACACTCTCTTCAATCAGTTACTGTTCGACAGTATTTGACTCAGCCAGCGCAAATTCAATGAAACCTACAGACGTGCCCTTAGTGCAGTTCTCCTGAAAAATCCTCGACCTTCATAGAATCGGATTATAGTCCAGTTGGAATCCTTCCTCTAAAGGAATGTCCATGCAACAAAACAAAACAAAACAAAACAAAAAATGTTATATGGATTAATCCCGAAAACTATTAAATTCAAATTTAACATGAATTCTAGAAAATCTACAAACTCCACGGTCCCTTTCCTAGTACTGACCTATTTAAAACAAGTCTCCGTTAATCTGGTCCTCTTTTCTGGAACTCGCTTCCGCCTTAGCTGAAAAGACATCAAAGCTCAGAATCTTATGGAACAAATTTTTTTTACATCTTTTGCACACTCACACTGGTGATGTAAATAGCCTACTCAGTATAATTCTTGTTACTAATGCTTATCCACATGCATCATCAACAGCATACATTTTTACTCACCTTACCAAAGTGATCGTTGCCATTTTTAAAATAAACTGATAGCGATGATTGGACAAAATATGTCAACGCATGCTAATATCAATACGACAGATTTATTCTGTATTCATGCAGCGTGTTTGAGCCACTGTACTGCTCATATAATCATAAGTACTTTTTTCAAGGATGTATGGGATCGATAAAGTTTTTTTGTTTGTTTGTTTGGTTTTTTTTTTCTTTTCTTTTCTTAACTGTTTGGCTCTCTACTTTTGTTATTGCCTCTTTCTTGGTTTCTTTCTCTTCATAATAGTAATGAATCTCTCTCTCTCTCTCTCTCTCTCTCTCTCTCTCTCTTCTCTCTCTCACACACACACACACACACACACACACACACACACACACACACACACACACACACACACACACACACACACCATTATCTCCTATTCCTCACTGACTTCAAGACCAGTCTTGCATGAACAAGAATGTTGAATATGAATATGCATGCTTCGTGTATTTGACCATCATGACTGCTTCATGAATCACTGTTCATTCCTTCTCGGGCTGTGAGCGATGCATGATGCTATAAAGTGACTGATGTTCCTTATATCCTCTTTCCACAGGGCGTGTGTGTGTGTGTGTGTGTGTGTGTGTGTGTGTGTGTGTGTGTGCGTGTGTGTGTGTGTGTGTGGGTGTGGGTGTGTGTGTGTGTGCGTGCGTGCGTGCGTGCGTGTGTGTGTGTGTGTGTGTGTGTGTGTGTGTGTGTGTGTGTGTGTGTGTGTGTGATCCATTTTTGCTTTTTGTTTTTCGACGAAAATAAGTGGTGGAGAGCACTTGTTTGCAATGAAATGCGAACTGGGTTGGGGAGAGGGTGGCAGACCTATCTATTCTCGTTGAGCTCGCCAGAAACTGGAAAAAACGTGAGCCAACCATTCGGCGCACGAGCTTGTGGGTCATAGGCCTACCAGACATGATGCAAAGCTGAAAGACAGTGACAGAAAACGGAACATTCCTTCATTTTCTTGTAGAAGCATATTTTCCTGTGAGCAGCGTCGATTCAGATTTTAAAACGAAAAAAAAAAAAAAAGGGGGGGGGGGGAGGAGGAAGGGGGGGGGGGGGGGGGGAGGAACATTTGTGGGTAGCTTTAGCAGACAGCACGGTCTTAGTGTCGTCTGCCCAAGTACGTAACGATCACGTGACTAGTTAAACTTGGAAACAGCGAGTTCACATGATGCGACATCATTCGCCAAAATGGCGGACTGGAGGGACGAACTGTTGCTCGAAGGAGATTTCAGCATTCCGAGTAAAAAGCGCGCTTTGTTCAAAGTAACCTTGATTCCAGGTGGACTCTTTTACAGTCAGATTACGACTGTCAGTAACCAGTATGAGGAAAAATCTTTACAAACTAGCGACATTATTGGTTGCCATTGTACTCCTGCAGACCGACTCGCTCGCGATCTTAGTCCTACCCGGATGAACAACATGGCAACTTTCACGGTGTTTGCATACCCATTTCGAAAGAAAATGTTTAGCGGGAAGAAGACACGGTATCGTGTAGCAGTGACGTTTGAGGTCAAGAACTGTGGCACTTTGGAAGAGAACAAAAGAATCGCACAAATGTGGAAGAATGTTATCAACTGTTTGGCAAGAGGAATTAATTTAAAACCCGAAGGTGAGCGTCATTGGCGTTGCGATTCTTTCCACATGCACTTTGGTCTACTTTCTGTTTGTGGATTTCATGCAGCTACATGGAATTAGTTAATAAACACATTGCACATTATGAATAGTTTGTTAGTGTTTTTATCATTCAGTTATTTCTTATTTGTCAGCAAACCCAATCTGTAATCACACGATGTAAATAAAACAGGTTGCACAACACAGCCCTATCCCGTCGTGATCGTACTTTGTAAAGTTCAAAACACACACACACACACACACACACACACACACACACACACTCAAATAATAAAACGAAGTTTATTGTTACATTTCTTTAAAAAATAAAAAAAAAAGTGGTGGATGGGGTGAAGTGATGAAATGTTTGGCGCTAGAGCTACTCCAACTGAGTCAACTAATTGTTTCAGTTGGTCATGAGTAATAAAATTTTCAAGAAACAAAATGTTTGTGTTAGCAATTTTTTTTTCTAACTGAAGGAGGCACAAATCAGTATGCAGCTTGGTCTCTGTTGTGGCTAGATGTTAGGTACAGAAATAAGCATTTGCACTTACCATGCCAATTTGATTCTAAATGTGGATGGAATCAAGGTTCAAATGTTGCAGAACAACTTTTAGAAAGGGAGGGCGTTAGTTACCGCCAAAGATATAGACCAAGTATAGGACAAGACACAATGCATTTCGACCTCATGGGTCTTCTTCAGGCAAAAGACAGATTTAGTACAGTGAAAATGAAGAATGAGAAAACACTTATCTTCTCATATTCAGTGCACAGAACAACTGTTTTTTGAGGCAGCCAATTTGGGATATATGCTGTGATGTTGCCATCACAAACTGACATTGTGACAGTCATGTAAACATGAGGCTCAGCAGCCATCAGCAATATTAGGAACAAGTGCTTACTTCACACAACATGTGCTTACTTCACACACTTGCTAGTTATGTTGACAAATTAGAAACAGAATGTGGCATTGTTGTCTGTATAACAGTATTACTGTACAGGTTTTAATTTCTCAAGAGGAGGAGAGTGTGTGTGTGTGTGTATACTTGTGTGTGTATACTTGAATGTGAGCATGTGTCTGGGTGTGTACATGTGTTATGTACAAGTATGTGTAGGTGTCATGAGTGTGTGTATGACCGGGAGGGGATGGTGAAAGGGAAAGGGGTGTGTGTTGGGAAAGAGAAGGGATGGAGGGTTGTCACAATGTCAGAGGTTTGTGAGGAATGGAGAAGAGTATTTAGACTGCTTCATAGTCCACAAAGGGGTTCCAGCTTCAAAAGCAAGATCTCTGTTAGTGTTACTACATATGTTATGACATTTTTTTTTTTAAAGTATGTACTGTTTGTGTTACAAAACCAATTTGACATAGAATGTGCATGAAATCCAGGTTAAAAATTATCTGAGCTTTTCTTAACTGCCCTTCTGCCTTCAGAGGTTCTTGAAACCACAGAATGCTGTGCCTTGTGGCATCTTTTCTTTGTCTAAACTGCAAATCATGATTATGACATCCAGTTTAAAGGGAATTTGCCCTGATGTGCTCAGAAGTGGCAAGATGGCAGAGCCTGTGCAGTTAAAAACTTAGGGAAGCGAAGTTAATTTATAATTTACAAAAATAGAAGAACTGGGCGGCAGCAGGGAGAAATTATTTTTTGTCCACATCACATTTCTTGCCAGACAGTTCTTTTTTCTTATGTACCCTTTCTTTCTTTCTTTCTTTCTTTCTTTCTTCTTCGTTCTTTCTGTTAACACATGGAACTCTGAGGTTCACCATTGCTGAGAGTGAGAGTGAGACTGTAGCTAGCCACTTTTCCATCTTCATCAAAACATGACACCTGTAGGCTCGCATTTTATTTTCATTCCATTCATTCCACCAGTACACTGTGACCTAAGTATACTTCTCTGAAAGATAGAATGGGAAATAATGTGTGCAGCATTTTTGTTAAATGCATGTTCATGCAGAAAACTTCTGTTCAAAGTCTCATCTGAAGGAAAGGGGGTGGGTTGGAGAGGGGGTGGGGAGGTAGGAGGGGAGACTGAAGTCTAATATACCTCAATTTCAAACCATGGGGAGAGTTGTTAAACTCTCCATTGGAGCATCCCTTTCTGCCGAGTACAGTAAAGAGACCAATCACTGAGCAACAGTGGGCTTGGTTGGTGTGGATTGTGTTGGGGACTCTCAGCTTTACTTTTTTTTGTCTTCTTTTTTTTAAGAGTTTCGCAGTTTAAATGAAATGTCATTGTCAAAGTACAGCTCTGATATTGTTGATCGATCACACGGTTTTTGATATAACTTAGAAAATTAAATTGATGGGTTCATTTGAATTCCAGTTTATCATGCTGTTTTTAAATTTCCAAGGCCTGTGTGTGTGAGTGTGTGTGTATGTGTGTGTCTGTGTGTCTGTGTGTGTGTGTGTGCATGCATGCATGAATGCATTTGTTTGTGCATGTGTACACATGTTGTTTCTGTTTGAGTGCTTGGCTTCACTACATTGCATGCTACTGTTGGTTCTAACTAAGGGTTTTGATTAGGCGTGAGGCTTTTCCTGACCTAGCCTGCATGGCTACATGGGGGTGAAGTAACAGCCTTCATCACACATGAAAGTATTTCAGAATCAAATGGATTTAGACTGGTAATTTTAGATCCTATCCAATTTGATTTATGTTCATATTTTCACTTTAGATTTTGAAACCTTTCTCTTTTTTCAGTCCTGGTTATAGCCTATGGTCTCGCTTAGCTGCTGTACAAACCTGCATTGATTTGATCAGGGGGAAGTCAGCTTAACAAAGTGTGTGTGTGTGTTGTGTGTGTGTGTGTGTTGTGTGTGTGTGTGTGTGTGTGTGAACATATTTATAGGCACATTCATTAAATCCTGTCTACATAAAGTAGACTAGAAAGTGTCAAATTCACAGCAAACTCTTTTAATGCAAAAAATTACGAACATGAAGAGTAAGTCTTGATCCTAACTCTTAATGAATACTGCTTATAGCACCTATTCGCCAGGCACAAAATGCATGCGATATAAATCACACAGGGAGACATCCCAAATAAAGGATGTTCTAAGTTTACTGATATCCTCCATAGTCAGCACGTGCACACAGTAACAACAACCGAAGAAATGAACAAACACAAGTTCACATTTACTTAAGACTGGCATTGCTTTTTGATCTTTAAGTATAACATTGTCATACAGAACAGTCTTATATTTGAGTCAAGGTACAGAAGAATCTGATTGTTTTTAAGTAATCGTCTCAACTCTCATCATAGAGCAATAGCTATTTTACTGTTATTTTCTGTTCTACTTTACCCCGCCACGTTTGAGATTTTCTCTTTTAATGAACTAATCATGAAAGTGCAGAGCGGGCAGGTTGGTAGGTTGTTACACAACCAGAGTTCTCCCAGAGGAGGAAACGGCTGGAAAACACTGGAGCATCCCTCATTGATTCAGTGTGACAGATGTCAGCTCTCTTGATGCCAAGATCTATATTTTTTGTGTGTATGCAGTCTTCCCACCCAACTTTGTCCTGAAATTGACATCAGCTTTTGTGGGACTGCTCAGTGATGCTCTCACCTGTTAAAGTCGACTTGAAGTAAATACACAGCCAAAAGCTGTAGTTTATATTCAGTTTCAAATTTTATGATTTAAAATTTTTTTTTTTTTTTTACACAGATGAAGATAGCCAAATCATTCTTGTATCTATAGAGGCAAAACCTGACTCATCTTCTGTAATGTGCTCACACTTTTTTTGCATCAGTAGATTTGCACACAAGCACCCATATGCACATTATATTTAGACCTACACAAATAAGTATTATGACAACATGAAT
>CM065715.1:21829590-21889590 GCA_033310375.1 Conus canariensis
ATATCATTTTATTCTGCTCCCGATGGGGACTGTTAAGAATAGGTCTTAGGCTGTTGGAACTGATAATTATGTTGGTCTCAATATCACAAATTACATACAATGATACATTCTTTCTCTCTCTCTCTCTCTCTCTCTCTCTCTCTCTCTCTCTCTCTCTCTCTCTCTTCTTGCTCTGTCAGTCTTTCTGTGCTCTCTCTCTCTCTCTCTCTCTCTCTCTCTCTTCCCCCCTCCCACCCTCCCTCCACTCTCCCACTCTCTCTCTCTCCCTTCCTGCCGCTTCTCCCCAATCTCTCGCTCGCTCTTTGTGTCTGTCTTACACTATAGTCAAATGCATGCACATTCACACACACGCACACACTCACTCACACGCATATAGTCAAATGCATGCACATTCACACACACACACACTCGCTCACTCACACGCACATGCTCACATACACACACTCTACATCCATTAATGCTATAATCTCCTAGGTACTTTTCTTTTCTTTTCATCTTTTTTTTTTCTTTTTGATTTTTTTCAGAAACAATGTGCTCAGAACGTTGCGTGTTGGAGGACATGCAGGGCTTTCATCAGTGCATGTTTTATGCATCCTGATGCACAGAATGCTCTTTGAAATTGTGTTTCAGGCATCAGTCGACCTGCTTGTTTAAAATTGAACAAAACAGTCACTTTAGTTGACCCTTTGAAATTCTGCAGAGCATGTAACCACTGCAGGACATGTTTTGTTGCACAAGCTGAGCATTTACCAGGAACTCCCTGTCAGCATCATATCAAAGAGATGCTTTTTGGTTCTTGACACAGCCAAACACATATACCATGAGGTACTCTCACATGCTGTGTTTCTCATGCAGGGCAAGCAAGAAAGAGAATATGGGACATTGTGAGCCAAGCAATTTGCCAGACATGTAGAGGCAAAAATGGTGATGTTGGATATATGGCTGAAGTGTACATGAAAAGATTCAGAATCAGGTGCTCAGTGATGAGGTGGCTGAATCAGTGAATGTATATATGATTCAGAATCAGATGCTCAGTGATGAGATGGCTGAGTCAGTGAATGTATATCAAATGATTCAGAATCAGATGCTCAGTGATGAGATGGCTGAATCAGTGAATGTATATCAAATGATTCAGAATCAGATGCTCAGTGATGAGATGGCTGAATCAGTGAATGTATATCAAATGATTCAGAATCAGGTGTTCAGTGATGAGATGGCTGAATCAGTGAGTGTATATATCAAATGATTCAGAATCAGGTGCTCAGTGATGATTTCTTTTTTTCCTGTTCTGGGGTCAGGCAACTGCTTAAATACAATTGACAGCGAGAACCCTGACACTGGACAGGTCTCTGAGTTCACCCACACCACTGTCATGGCTGTTTCATCACGTAGAGCTCTACTTTGTCTTTTGTGTGTGTGCGTGAGAGAGAGAGAGAGAGAGAGAGAGAGAGAGCATGACTGAGCGCCTGTGACACTGCTTTATGTGTTACCGTTACACAAAGTCTTTTTTCCTTTCTATCTGGAAATGTCAGCTGCTGCTTTCAAGGTGATGGTAATGCATGTAAATGCTTTGAAAGTGAACTTTGTTGCTGGCCACATCTGGCGGTGATGTCTGTGTGTCTGTGTGTGTATACATGTGTGTGTGTGTATGTCTGTGTGAGTGTGTGTTGTGTGTGTGTGTGTGTGTGTGTGTGTGTGAGAGAGAGAGAGAGAGAGAGAGGAGGGAGCACTGAGGAATGTCTTGGTAAACTGTGCTTCATCCCTTTTGAAAAAAATAGATAAAATTGAATCCAGTGTCAAGTGTGTTTTTGTAGCCCTGGCCTAAATCATGCTGTACAGAGAAAATTTAGACAATGTACTTGTGTGCATGATAACTTTTCTAACCTGTCTCACAGAAAAAGCGAAGACATTTAGGAAGAAATTCATTTTGAAATGTGAAGTAAGAGGGGGCTCAGGGCATTTGATTTCATCTGAGTTGAGTTGGCTGGGCTATATATAAACTGCATGTTTTGACTTAATTTGAACGTTTTTGTCTGGCCCATTGGCTGTGGAAGTGAGTCATTGAATTGATTTTTTGGCAAACCGTGCAAATCCCATTGGTAATTGCTCAGTAAAACATAAGATCTGTTCTGAAAAAGTAACAGTGTGAAACAGTACATGTAGCAGAAAATGGCTTTGTTTCTTTAACATTCTGATCTGCTGAATCAAGAGGGAATGAAAGGAAGAATGTATTTTGGTCAGAAAATATTCAAACTGGATGTACACATAAAACAATACCTTAATACCTTAGATGTACAGAACTAAGTTCTGGCATTTTTCAGTTGATTGTTTTGTGATCAGTTGGTATTTCCAAGTCTAATTGACTCATGTGTGACAGTGTTGTGTATCATATAAAAGGTTTCTCATTAAGTACAAACCGGATTAAATTGCATATATTGAAATTAAAAAATCAACCCATTTGGGGCCTAATTTGAGGAGATAAGGCATTGCTCGTTCTTCGTTTTCATTGTTCTGGATGTTGTTTACCTTGCCTGTAGAAGACCAAAGAGTTCGAAAGGAGGTGTGTTTTGTCTTGCAATTTGTTTTTCCCTTTCATCCAGCGGGATGGTATTTTTCTTTAAGTTAGAAAATCAAGTTTTAGAAAAACACAGAAGGGTGTAAATGCTTAAAGAAGATCAGAGAGTATGAACACACTTTGATACTAATTTTCAAAGGTTTTTCGTTTCTCACGATAATCAGTGTCGATCAGAGACAGAGACTGATCATATGTTTGATCGTGTGCATTTTGCACTGTAAAGAGTCCTTTCACACAGTTTACTTATCAGTCAGTCGATCAGCAATGGCCCTACATCTGGTCTTGTCAGGAGGGAAATGCTGTTTGGTGCATGCTAATAAAACGTAACTTCTTTTTTTTTCCAAATATTCAGAACAGAAATATATTTGTCAGTGTCAAAGCACCCATAATTTTTTGTTGGCGATAAACACACACACACACACACACACACACACACCACACACACACAGAGAAAATATTTGGAGGAGGGCAGTATGAAAACCCTTGTGAAACCCTGTTAGTTTATGATGTAAGTTTCTATGAATTAAAAAAAGAACCTGCACTATTCCAGACATAACTGACAGGTTGGAACCGCCGCAGTGGGGACAGTTTCTGGTGTTAGTCAACCCTCACAGCGGCCCAGGGCGAGCTCTACAGATCTTCCGGAGTGAAGTGGAACCCATGTTACAGGAGGCTGGAATTCCCTTCAAACTTACAGTCACAGGTACCCCAGAAATGTCACTATTCCTATGGACACTGAGCTGGCAAGTTGAACATGTATGATAATCTGTTCATTGGGGCTTTGAAAGAAAGTTTAATTTTATTCTTTTTCACTATGCACCAGTTGTAGAGGTGTGTGTGTGTGTGTGTGTGTGTGTGTGTGTGTGTGTGTGTGTGTGTGTGTGTGTGTTCTTTTTAACCTGTTACATTTATTTTAGCTGCTGTCCTTCACTGTTCCTTTGTACTCATTTGATTCCCTTCTTCACCCCACTCTACCTGTGTCCTCTGTGTAAAGCTACAAGAAAGCTTTTTTTTTTTTTTTCAGTCTCCAAGAAACAAATTATCTTGTCTGCACATGTGACTTGTACAATTTCTAATGGACTCCAGTATGGCAGGGTGATAGAAACACTAGCACACTGCACGCCTCAGTGGTTCTCACTTTTACAACAAGGAAGCGCAATGATGAGCTCTGTTACCAGGGTGTGTGTGGGGAGTGAAATCCTGCACCAGCCTTTTTCGGTACCGTGCGTTAAACTTTAAAAAAAATTTTTTATTGTTTCTCAGTTCAACAGCAATGAACAGGAAAATAGCTGCATCGTGGAACATGTCAATAAAGACCCTCCATGGCCCCCTTGGTTGGCTAAACAATAAACAGCATGGAACAGATAGTCACTTTCAGAGATCCCTTCAAATTGGGTTTTAAATGGGGAAGAGGGCTTATAATCAACTGGCTGGTTGGTTATGCGGTGTAAGCACCAAACAAATAAGACTTCTCATTCAAATCCTATAGGTGTCCACCTAAAAAAAATGTCCATTTTCATGGACGTCTTGGTGCTATGGTGCTTTCAGTGTAAGACTAGACGGATCCCATAACTGCACTTGACCGGGATGTTCACATCGATGGTGCTCCTGTGTCGGTAATGCAAAAAGTTATGAGTGACACGTATCGCTCGGACCAGATGTGCTCATCTGGCACACATTAGTCTGTCAGTGTCACACCATAGTGTCAAGTCATAAGTGCGTAATACGATCAGAGGTCGCAATTGGAAAGGAGTCTAAACCTTTTGGAATATGTGCATGGCAGTATCTGTCTCACTTTGGCTGTTGAAGGCCCAGCAGCCAATCAGTTAGGTGTGTGTGTGGGTTGTTGTTGTTTGGTTTGGTTTTGTTTGTTCATTTTTTTAAATTTTGTCATGTTAGTTTTAGAATTTGTTTTTAATTCTATCATCTTAGTTTTAGAACCTTGGTATTTTTTTCCTGTTTCTTGAGTTGCAACAGCCCTTTCCTTGCTTTCCTTCATGTTAAATACACTTGCATGTGTGAACTGGTCCCACTGTGTTCAAAATAGGGAACAAATTCCCTGTTTTCATCAGCAAAGGCCATTTAATCTCAACTGCTTAAGAACAATCTGAAACTCTGGATGTTTTACCCTCATGTCTGCTATATCGAGAGAGAGAGAGAGAAGAAGAACTGGGGGGGGGGGGGGGGGGGGGGGGGGGGGGGGGGGGGGGGGGGTTAGAAAGGGAGGGAATCTTAATTACAAGGTTCTGCATTAGGAGGTTACACTGTAATTCTAGCCAGCTAGCAAGCGTTGAAATCATTTATAGGTATTTGAATGCTATACTATGTAAAAATTTGAAAGTCAGATCAAAGACCACTTGTTAACACAACAGTTAAGAAAATTCTTATACGTTGATCATGCCAAGCGTACGAAAGACTTCTCAACTTGAGTTTGGGTTGGATGGGGAGTTTTTATTGAGACAGAAACCTGGCAGTGACGAAGAGAAAAAGTGTCTTAGAAAAGCAGGAAATGAGTACGCTTAGTGTATCTGGAGAGTAGTCAGAAGTGGGTTTGAGTGTGTTTGAGAGGGTCAGATTTCTGTGCTGTGGCCATTGCATTCTTGCACCACTGTCATGAAACCCCTTTCCAAAGGTAGATTATGGGGGTGTTCCTTACTGCATTAACGCTCTGTCAACATGAATGTTTTGCAATGAGTAAAGCCTGTTACCTCATGTGTGTTGTTTTCTGAGCTTCAGTATTTTGGTATTGTGAATGTGGTTGTGTGTCTGTCTGATAAGAGCTGATGAGAGTGACATAATGGCTAGGAGATTTAGGTTTCCGTATCATATATCATAACATATTATATCATTTCATATTATGTTAATTAGTGAATAAATCAAACTCTTTAAATGCTTTTCCTGCAAATCAAAGGCATTGTTAAAAAAAGTAAAGAAAGAAAGAAAACTGAATGGCACTTAGCAAAATACATGAAATACTTGTTACTTATGAAGAACATGTGTTGAAAAGTTTAATTCGCAAATTCTGCCTTGTGTTTATGACTATATCTAGTGACTGGTTGACTGGCAACATGGCTTGTGGATTCCAGTCAAAGCAGCTTATACTGATTCATGCTTTTTATAAACGAAAGAAGTGAAGCAACCTGAAAAATTCCTCTAAGGCTTTTTACAGACTTACACTGAGACCCAGATATAAACTAGCCTTCTGTTCAGTCTTAGGAAGACTAATGTGATGTCGTTAAAGATACAGATTTTCATTAATACTTATTTAGCACCTGGTAGCCAAAGTCAGAAATGGGTGATTTGGCAAAGGGGATGACAGAAACCAGCCACCTGGCAGAATGTGAGAAGGATGAGGGAAGGCACAGGATACACCCTCAGGAAGTCAGCACCTAACACTGTCCATCAAGCTGTGACCAGGAACTTGGGAGGGGATGACCCAGAGACACGGAGAAGAGGTACTGTGGCAAGCTAAAAAGGAAGGGAATCAGTGGGACTGAGCCAGGAAAGACAGTCCAGAGCTGAGTCTGCTGGAGATTGTCAGTGATGGCATTGATATGCTACCATTTGGGGCCTAGGGTCTAAGTAAGACAGATGTTCAGCCATACAGCAGATGTGAGATACGGTGGCGATCTCGGTTCAGATGTCAGCTAGACTGACGACAAAGCAGGTGCAAGATATATTGAAGATGCTCGGGCTTACTTACTGTTCAAACATTGATGATAATATTGAACCCAAAAACTCCAAGAACTATGAAAGATGTACTCAGGGTGCTGTTCAATATCAGTACCATGAAATAAATGACTGTCACTGTCACATTGCATGTCTGGCAAACAGAACTTCTCACTGTTATCAGCCTGTGTAAGCTGGAAGATAGATGCCGTTGCACTCTGCCCAAGGTTACCTAAAG
The DNA here is from genome assembly GCA_033310375.1 of Conus canariensis. Lineage (NCBI taxonomy): Eukaryota > Metazoa > Mollusca > Gastropoda > Neogastropoda > Conidae > Conus > Conus canariensis. The sequence continues at coordinate 21,836,073 of CM065715.1, forward strand.
AGTATAATGAAGAAACAAACAAGGGGAGGCAGACCTAAAGAAATCTGGATGAGCAAGGAGAGGACTGGGCTGGGTGACAGAGAAATGCTCTTGAACGCTCGAGTCTCAGTCAAAGCATCCATGTAACTTGAAGTGGCATGCTGATACTGGTGCCATTCAGGATCCATGATTTTATGTTGCTTTTTGTGCAGAGTATGCAGGCCACGCCCAGGATTTGATGCAGAACCTGGAACTGTCTGAGTGGGCTGCTGTCGTCATTGTGTCGGGAGATGGCCTCATCTATGAGGTTTGTCAGGCTTGACACATTTTCATATTAGATTCTTTCAGCGTTCAGGTGGGGGGGTGGGGGCGGGTGGGGGGGGGGGGGGGGGGGAGGGATATGTAGAGGGAGTTTGTACATTTTCCTGTTTGTATCTCTATTTCCCCAATAAGCAGCTTCTAGGAATTTGGTTTTTTTTCATCGTTATGACATCCTGGAGTGAATTTGCAGTTGTTTCGCCCTGTTAAGATTACATTCTAGTATTGATTTCCTTAGCTGTAATCTTACATTGAACTTTCATGCAGAGAGAGTAGTGGTCTTTCATTAACACTAGTGTCCATGCTCATCAAAAAATTCTGGTACAATAATTTCCTCTTTTTCTGTCTTTGTTTTTTGACTCGCTCATTACTCTTGTCCATTGTTTTGGTTGTTTTTTTTGTTTTTTTTTTACCTTTGCAGCCCTTTCACCCAGAAAGTCTTATTTTTTTCCTGTTGATCCAGTTCATAATGAGCCATCTGTTCTGTTGTGATCTGGCAACTGTGACATAGAAATATCATTTGAATGGGAGCCTTTCAGTATACACTGTGCGTTCAGTATTGCCACCACCCTCCTCCCCTCACCCCCACCTTCACTTTCCTCATGCCCTCCCCCCCCCCCCCCTTCCACAGAAAAAAAATAAAAAATTCATAGGAGTCTTCATGTTCAACAACACATGTTTTGTAAGATACTTCTCATATCTAGCTGCTATTCAAATACAGGATGTTCCCCAAGTTTGATATTGCAATAAACAAAATGTTGTTGATGAATTGTAAATAAGATGTGATATTGGTTGCTGGCCATTAAACAAATGTTGGTTATTCAGTACACCTGTAAATGCTTCCACCTGCCCATGCTGTAGGTAATGAGACAAGACATTGTCCAGAGTGCACAATACCTGTCCATTCTGTGGTGTCTGTTTGTCGATGTGACCTTTAAGTGTGTGTGTGGTGGTGGTGTTTTTGCTCCAGTTTATGCTTTTTATTAAATATTGGGGGTGGGGAAGGGGGGTTGGAATGGCAGCATGTCTTAGTTTTATTTGCTTTGATATCAGTCATAAATCTGTTATGAACTGTACATAACACTTTAATGTACATATTCCAAAAAATTTTTTTTTAAATCAGAGGAAGATAATGTCTGTCTTTCCATTGCAAATAGAGATGGTGTTTCTCACTTCATGGGTAAACAAAAGGATCTAGCGAGTCGAGAGATTTGATTTGAAGCGCATGCCAGAATAACGATCAGGTCGTCGACTGTTTCTATTACAGGTACCCCAGGTGCACCATTTCACACCCCTCTTTTGCATTTTTCTCTCTCCGATGGGGCTGCTGAGCTGACTGATGGGGCAGAATTGTTTTGAGCATGCCTACCAGCAGCATCTGTTCCATGAAGATAGTGGGATTACTCTCGCTAAATGTATGCTCTAACACAGATTACCTCCCTTTCTGATTTCTAAACGTCATCTGTTGTTTGTTGATTGTTTTTCCATGACAGGTCTTTTATGTACTATGCTGTGACAGCCCTGGAAAAGCTGTGTGTGACTTGTGCTGGGTTATGTTTACACTGAAACTGAAAGCACATTATATGTATAATTCTCTGAAACCTTTTATGACTGTTTTATTTTAAAGATATTTGTCATCAGTTGTGAAACTGGGGCTGTGTGTTGTGAGCTTAGTTACACTAAAATAACAGTATTGAACTTGGCCAGCCTGTGAGTTGAACACTTTCAGAAATCATCATTAGCTTGAAATTGCACGTTTTGTTGAAGTAAGGTGATATGAGTGTGTGCACTAAATAAACCGTGTAGGTGTGATTGGTGCTGAAAATGTGACTGGAAACGTGCACGTCTCATAACATGAGGGTTGCATTTTGAAGCTTAGGCTTTGCTTTGGTGAGGGATATGTGGACTGAAGTTTTCCTATCTCCCATCATGTTCAAGCCTTGGCAGTGCCTCGCAGATGAAGTGTGGAGTGGAATTTTTTATATCGCCCGCTAGAAACAAACCCCGACAGTGTCTGGTGGGTGAAGTGTAGGATGGAATTTTTTTTTCTGTCTCCCCCTGGGATTTAAATCTTCATGCTGAGCGGTCCCTGATGGTTCAGTTAAGATGTGGAATTTCTCTTAGGCTGGACAAATTTAGTCACACAGTTACAGTAGGTAAGAGCAAGTGCAAATGAGTGAGTGAACTTGAAAACTGAATTGTCTGTCAAAAATTTTATGTCAGCGCTGATCGTTTGAGAATTTTCGAAAACTTAGTGCTTTAATTTTATTCTGAAATGGCCATGGAATTCATCAGTCTCACTCGATCTGCAGAGGTGATCCAAGAAAAAGAATAGTACTGGCTGTACTGATAGTTATCATGTAGATGTAAATAGATTGTAGCTGATGTCGGCTTGTGTTCATCTGTGAGTTCAGTTGCTTTGTAGTCACTGTATTTGTCACTTTGCCTCTGAAATCTTCTCTCCAGTTTAGAAATATGAAGACTTCTACAAATTTAAAGAATTTTGATCAGAATGGTAAGCAGACATGGGAGGAGAGGTTGAATGGAAAGAAACGGACACAGAGCATTGTCATGTACATTGAAAGAAGTGATTCAGTCTTCATTGTAATTATAGCACAGCTTAGTGCCAAAATGGGGCTGCATAACTAAAATCTGCCACTAATCTTTTGCACTTCTTTTGCTTTCAATTTTGATACTTGCTACGTTTGTCAAAAAAAAAAAAAGGGGGGGGGGGGAGGAGTAGTTATTTATGCCTTTCAAATCTTTTGCATGTGGAACATTCTTGGCCTAGTGCAATTTTTGATCCACTATCCTGGGTGGATTATGAAAAAAAAAAAATCAGACTCCTCCAGCTCTGTTCTCCAACCTGCTATGGGATTCAAGCCCTTGCAGTGCTTTGTGGGTGAAGTGTGGAGTGGAATTTTTCCGATCTCCCAGACCAACAGGTGTGCAGAACTACTTGAGGCTGAACCCACTTCCTGTGTATTCCACTCATACAGGATCTCATTAAAGACTCCATTACTCGTGTTGTTGTTTGGAAGGCTGTTGAATTTGAAAGTATTCAGATTGCACCAGGATATTTGGAGAGAAGATGTCTGCCACGATGTATTCTCAGTAAAAGAAAAAAAAAGTAACACAGCTTATCATGCTTCTCTTGCAGAACTGCTGCAGCCTATTTACCATGATTTTATCAAGAAAAGAAATTTTGTGGCATCCTAATGGCTATCAGCAGAGCGTGTGTTCTTGAAGTAGAGTGTCAAGTTATTTAATTACATGGGCATTTGCTTTATTACAAAGTCAGGTACCATTTTAAGCACCACCACAGGCAGCCCTCCTAACATTGTTATCAATCTGTTGGGATGTGTGGAGAGTTCCTGCCACTCTTCTCCCTCCGTATGCTGTTCTTTAATGTTAGGTCAGTCCCTTAAGGCTATAGTGTCTGAGGTGGATGTTGATGGTAAATAGTTGTGTTATCCACTGACAACATGAGGCCTGCATTTACATGAAGGCTTAGTCATGCATTACTTTGAAACTTTTTGTAATTTTTATTTCTTTGACATTAAAAAAAAGACAAAAGGCATCCAACAGAGGATTCTACGGAAGACAGCCATGCAAGATGTTTTCACAGTAAAGCGTTGTTTTGGTGTTCAGGTGATCAACGGACTAATGCAGCGAGTGGACTGGGCCTCTGCCATCAAGAAACCCCTGGGCTGTCTGCCTGGTGGCTCAGGAAATGCTCTGGCTTGCTCCCTCAACTATGCTGCAGGGTAAGGTGGTGAGCAGGTGGTGCACAGTGAGGAGAGTGAAGGATTTTAAAACATGGTTTTTATTAGGGTAACACAGCAACAGATTGCATTCATGGGGTGAAATTGCCTTTTACTGTTTCTCAGGCTGGATTGCCAGCAATACTGATATTGTAGTGTATGTCACTTTGGACGCTGTGCTATTGCATGTGACATTGGTTTTGACAACTGGCAGACTGATAGAATTTCAAGCCATCATTATTATCCACTTCTTTTTTTTTACTCTTCTTAAAATAAGTTTCAGCATATATAAATGCAGATTTTCCAGTAGCATAATATCTGGATGTCTTCCATAATCTTTTTTTTTTTTTTGGTTCATTTTACCTGTAGTGTGAGGGATGCTATAAATGCATTCACAACTCAGCCCCCTTGTATTTCTGTGACTGTCTTCACCTCTACACCTCATCTTGTTCTCTACATATCACATCAGACCCACACTCTTTCCTAGATTTCATTAAACAATCAACTGTCAGCTGTCATCTTTCTCTGTTTCCAGCTAACATTTGTGGAACTACCTCCTTTCTCACCATCAAGAAACAACACTAGAATTTTTTAATGCTAATCTGAAAATCTTCCTTTTTACCTTTGCCCCCCCCCCCCCCCCCCCCCCCCTCCTAACATTTGCTTTTGTTCCCTTTGGCTTATCATGTCCATGCTAGTGACTGTTCTTTCTGATTCATGGTATGCAAATGACGTGCAAGAGCTTTGAATTGTACTTTTTGCACAGGAGAAAAGCGCAATGTAAATATGAGTATTTATTACTACACTGTATTATCTCTGAAATCAGACCACCAAGATCCACTAGAACTTAGATGTACTCAGTGAAGGCCCTTGGTGAATTGCTGAAAATCTTTTCAAATGGCAGAAAAAAAAATGCCATCCACTCGGCCTATGGTCCAAATGCTTTGTTAGCAAATTGGCACAGCCTATGTGAGACTATCAGAGATGTGAGCAAAGATGGAAATTGAGTTCTCAGGATACAGGTTCACGACTGTCTAGAACGTACAGCAGTGTTTTAGCTGCAAACAGTATTGTTTGGCTTCTCTTGCCAATTTACCAGCATTATTATTCAATTTCCTCATTTTCATGTTCCTGTTCTGCAACAACAACAAAAAAAATGTTCCCCCGAAGAATGAAAATAAAAATGAGGTGAAGAAAAACCCCTATGAGAATATATTGGCACTTGCATGTATTATTTCACGCGATTCCTCATCACGTGGAAAAGCCCAGAAATGGAAAACAATGCCATCGGGAAACATTACCCACAAAAATGGCAAGCAGTTGGTGGTAATTTCTATGATTTCAGTGTGATAAATCTTTAGAAATGGAATTGGAAGGAAGCAGTCCTGAAAGAGGAGATCTCGGGGAAGCCTTTGGGAAAGACTACAATGTGTGATTTTCCAGCAGGATATGAATTAAGTGTTGCATGTCTTTGGAAAGCCATGTGAACACAGAGCAGCAACAGAAGGTGATGAGAACAATAGGGAATGGGGGTGGGGGTACAAGTCCATTGCAGAAAATCATTTTGATTGTTTGACTTGTTTAGAACTAGAAAAGTATGACTGTGTATATGTTTGTGTTTTGCGTGTGTGTTTCACAGTGTGTGTGTGTGTGTGTGTGTGTGACTGTGTGTGTGTGTGTGTGCGTGAGAGAGAGAGAGAGAGAGAGAGAGAGAGAGAGAGAGAGACTTTAGTGTCATATTTTAAGACATTTTTTTTTTCATGATATTCATGTGATTGCTCACTCTCTGTCACTTCATACCTCTGTTCTTTGTTATTGTATGTATGATTGCCCAGTTTCTCTCTCTCTTCAGACCTCTGGGGATGTCTGTAGGGGTATAGGGTGGTGTTGCAGAGAGTAGTTTCTCTCTGTCCTCAGACCTCTGTGGATGTCTGTAGGGGTATAAGGTGGTGTTGCAGAGAGTAGTTTCTCTCTGTCTTCAGACCTCTGGGATGTCTGTAGGGATATAGGGTGGTGCTGCAGAGAGTAGTTTCTCTCTGTCTTCAGACCTCTGGGGATGTCTGTAGGGGTATAGGGTGGTGTTGCAGAGAGTAGTTTCTCTCTGTCTTCAGACCTCTGGGGATGTCTGTAGGGGCATAGGGTGGTGCTGCAGAGAGTAGTTTCTCTCTGTCTTCAGACCTCTGGGGATGTCTGTAGGGGTATAGGGTGGTGTTGCAGAGAGTAGTTTCTCTCTGTCGTCAGACCTCTGTGGATGTCTGTAGGGGTATAGGGTGGTGTTGCTATTATTGCCCAGTTGCTCTCTTTCTTCAGACCTCTGTGGATGTCTGTAGGGGCATAGGGTGGTGTTGCAGAGAGCCAGTGCTGGTGAACCCTGTGCTGCACTCCACCTTTGTGCTGATCAAACACCGCGTGGTGCCCATGGACCTGGTCTTGGTGCAGACCCCAGGCCGCCAGTACTACTCCTTCCTCTCCGTCACCTGGGGCATCGTGGCTGACATTGACTTTGAGTCTGAGAAGTACCGCAGCCTAGGGGAAGCACGCTTTACGCTTGGGGCTGTTAAAAGGATTGTCAGTAAGTTGTGGGGTTTTGTTGTTTGGGTTTTTTTTTCTTTAATTGGAGGTGTTGTGACCTGCTTACAAGACAAAGCCTTTATTGTTATATGCATGTAATAGCAATCGTTTATCACCAGTGGTTATAACTTTAGTGCGTTTTCACAGTGTATAAAATGGATTTTTTTTTTTCAATGAAATTAGGAACATCTGTACTTTTTAGTGTCTGTTGCCAGGTCTACTGTAGAGAGCTGCTTCAAGCGTAATTTCATCTCTGCAGTAAGCAAACACAAGTTGCAAGGCTGGTGAGGTTTTCCCTGCATGTTTAAAACAGTTGTTGACATCACAATATTCCAACGTTGAAAGTGGTTAGTTGGAGCTGAGTGGGACAAGCTTGGGTGTAGATCTAGGTATAGAGAGCTTGTAAGGTGGGTACCTGCAGAAAAAGAATGCTGTCACTTGCCCAGTGCAGTTACCCAGTGTACTTCTTTCAGTGCAGTGGAGCACTGACCCAACTGGGTTCTGTAACTTTTCTTGTATTAGTTCCAGCTTCTTATTTCAAAGTGTAAAAGCTATCTGCACTACAAAGATTTTGAAGGTGAAAGTTGGACAGCAGTTTCTGCATTTGGTTGTAACACCTTGTTTGTGAAAAGTGTCCATGCAGTACGTTTAGTGATTATTAGTATAGCTGCTGCTTAAGGCATGTGGACAGGGTTATTAGAGTCCTTAGGCTTTGTGGACTGGCTCGCTTCTGAAAGACTGCTTCATGTCATTATTGTGTGGGTGACATTTGCTTGACGTAAAATGACATGCCATTAAGTTTTAAATGTAAGAGTTCAGGCTATGCTGTAGATTCAACTTTTGTCTTGAAACGCATGTTTAATCGAATTGGCCAACCTCCTCTTTAAGGGTTTCACTGCTTGAATCTACCTTCTCTTTGACATTTTATTTTGTGTGTGATTATGTGTCGGTATGTGTCTTTTTTTCTTCATTAGATTTCAGTGCATGTGTACCACAGACCTGCCTACCCATGCTATTTTTCCATGGCATCTGTTATAACATATATGGAACTCTGTGTGTAATTACGGTCCCAAGCCACACATATCACAAAAACAACCATTTTCATGTGATCAAAGCATCAGTTTTGTGTTTGTGGTATCCACTGTCCTGATTTGTCTGGGGTTCAGTTATTGGCTCAGTCATACTATACCTAGCCTTTGATCCGTGCGCATGTGGATCCAGAGTTTTCAGTGATACGAAGATGGTGCACAAGCGAAACAAACACGCCCGTGAGACAGGTGAAAGTGACACTGATATCAACAAGTTATTGTTTATCAAAAAGAAGGCATTTCAGAGTTTCAATGGGAGACACACATAGAAGTATTCAGTATTATATACATGTATGAGGGTTATAAAATTCATTTACTTCATCAACATAGTTTGAAAAAAAATTATTTGCATGGGAATAGCTCCTGTCTGTTTTTGATGGAAATCAGTCTTGGAATTGCCAAAAACAAAAAGTTCTGTCTTACCAAACAAAACAAAAAAGAAGAAAAAGCTAAGGAAAGACAGTAGAAAATGTGCAAGAAAACTTCAGTTTTTCCTGACAGGAATGAGACTTTCCTTTGTTTGCCCCTGACAATCCATTGGAGCAAAGCACCATTTGTTGCCAGATGGTGGACAGACAGACGCTGCCCCTGAACCCAGCCAGGGGCTTGTTGGTCCATGGACCCATCCTCAGCCTTACTGCTTGTCAGCAATTGTGTCCAGGCATTTGTGGGAAAGAAAGGAAGTGGGGGGTGGAGAAAGGGAGGCAGACCTGCGTTGCAAACAGCTTAGGGAATCAGGAAAGAAAGAAACCTTGAGAAGTTATTCAAATTCAGAATTTTTGTTTTTCTTATGGTTTCAGTCTATATAAAATCCGTCTCTGCTAAAGGCATGGCAGAGACTGAAAAATTGAATCGTGAGGATGTGTAGTGCAGAGTAACTTACAGTGTTCACAGATATATAGTTGTTGCTAAAATGTTAATGGAGTCTCTTGAGCCTTCCTCCTCCTCCTCCTCATGAAGTTTTAGACCACTTTCGATTAGATAAAAAAAAAGGTCAATTTTTTTCATTTCTTAAGTTACTTTAGATTACTGTTATCTGTACCATGTATGTATGATTGAACTGTTATTGATTGTGTCTGTGAGCTACCTTTGCATTGATGTGTGTTTATTTGGTGCCACTTTGTGAGGTGCAGTGGTCTGAACCCCCTCCCCTCTCTCTCTCTGTGATAAAAATCAGCCTATATACACAACCATTCTAGCATACTTGCATACTAGCAGACACATGAATCCACGTCGAGTGTTCACATGTAAGCACGCACGCACACGCACACACACACACACGCACACACACATGCTCATTCACTCACTCTTATATATCATCATCAGACTTTTATCTTTACAGGTGTTGACATTTACTATTTAGTTTCCTAACTTAACAAATTTGTAATGGTTCTGATATGTTCTACAGGAACTCATAAATGTTGTGGAACAATCGTTTTATCATAAACTTTTATTCCTTCAAACAGATTTGCGGGCATACCCGGGAAAGCTGTCGTTCCTTCCTGTGGCAGAGTATGTTCCCAAATCATCCATGACCCCAAAAGTGCTGAAGAAAATCCGTCGTTTCTCTTTACGGAGTGCCTCAAGCTCCATGGAAAGCCTGGATTCCAGAAGCTCCAAATCTTGCTCGGTCGTTCTCACAGGTGCCCGATCTTTGAGCAGCACACCCCCATCACTTGACAAAACACACAGTGCCAGTGTGTCCAGGTTTCCCCACACGGGAGGGGACACTGGCGAAACCATCATTGAACAAACTGCAAACGAGACAGAGGCTTCCATTCCTGCATGTCCAATGAAACCACCTCAGGCAGGAGAAGGAGAGGGAGGGGATGTGATAACGAATGACACAAACACGTCACCCTCACCGGCTGTTGTGGCTGTCACCACCTCCACAGAAATGAACTTTGGGGTTCAAAATGCACAGAAGACACATTCCTTGGACATTGGTGATACAGGTTTTGTTGGCAGCTCCTTAGCCAACGGGTCCACCGCCAGCTCCAGTATAGAGAGCAGGCAGAGCAAAGCCGCGAAGTATCACGAGGTAGAGGAGGAGACCTTGAGTGCTACCAAACAGGATGGACAGGCGGTGCCCACCCCTTACTGCCTCCTCTAGACCAGCCTGTGCCTGACCACTGGGTGGTGGTGGAAGGCAAGTTTGTCCTGGCCTGCGCCTTGTACCAGACTCACCTGGGCAGTGACATGCTCGCAGCCCCCTCAGCCAGGCTGGCCGACGGCGTCATCCACCTCATGTTTGTCCGGGACGGCATTTCACGCAACCACCTCCTGAACCTCTTCCTCACGTTCAGTGAGGGTGTGCATGTGGACTCTCCGGAAGTGGAGTTTGTTCCGGTGCTGGCTTTTCGGCTGGAGCCCGACGTAAACGGTGGTAACATCATGATTGATGGCGAGCGACTCAACCCGATGCCTGTACAAGGCCAGGTGTTACCAAGTCTGGCTCGCATCATGGCTATTCAGTGACATGGTTTGTCCTGCCTGTACAACCCTGTCTTTGAATTGTGATAAGCAAACTACATAACATATATACGGTGTGTATATTGAAAGAGTTGGCCGTTTGTCTTTTCTGGTTGATTGTAGTGCTGAGCCCACAGAAAGGATGTGTGAACACACTTATGCGAGGATGTTCCAAATTAGTGACAAGGTTTTTTTGTTAACCTGAAGTTTGTACTGTCGTTGTGGCCGAAAAGAGAAAGCATGTTTCTTAAACCAGAAACCTGTTATCACAGTGCAAAAATAAGTTTTAAAAAGTTGAATGAAAGAGAAGTGTTTTGAAAAGAGAAATAGATAAGGAACATCATAATGCACATTATTATGGAGTGCTTGGCTCTTTTCTTTATTTGTTAACAGGAAGAGAAAGAGCAAAGCACTTTTGTCTCATCTCCCACCTTCTCATTAAATTGTTCTGAATATGTGCATACATATATGTGGGTATGTGCATTTTCACATGTATGCATTTGTGTGAAATGGGAAAGGCCAATGCATGTTATCTTAATCGTTGACCGTGATTGTTTCTGGATTTCATATTCATATGCAGTGAAGCATTGGTAATGGCAAGCAACGAAGCGAGAAAGGCAATGGTGCCAAACTATGTTTAGAAATCTATGGGCATTTGCCTTGTTTAACCTGTTGCATAGATGCATACAGATTTGGGCATTCGTAGAAAGATCGTCAACTGTCCTCTGGCAGTCATTGAATGTGATATTCCGCTAAATCCACTTCCATCCAGTTGGTAAAAGATTGTGATAATTGATGTTGATTTTTTTTTTCAGTTGACATCTGAAGAATATCGTCGTGCGTCATTTATTTCAGATTAATCTCTTTGTTCCTTTTTTGTTATTTTTTGTAAGATGAAGGTGAGAAAGAAGTAAGAAAAGCAGTTCTCTCGGTGAAGGTGAACACAATTGAAAAAGAGTCAAACCTCCCGGGAGTTAAGGAGTCGCCTGTTTTTGACACTCACTGACCTTTAAACGTATCTGTCATGCTTTTTTTCCATCCAAAATTCAAAGTGAACCTTGTAAGCCACACCTTATAAGTTTTAAGACATGACAAACACGCGTTTGCATATTTGAATTCATTTGGATGCAATATTTGAGTGAAAGAAACAGTCTGTCAAAGAGGAGTTTCCTAGAGGGTGTCGAGCAGCAGGCCCCTCAACTCCAAGCTGATTCTGAGTTCTGTTACATGTCAAATTTACTAATTCAATCATTTCCCCTTTTTGCATCACGGACTTGAAAGGATGTGTTGTTTGTGGGGCCATGAAGATGCACAAACAGAAATATTTTGGCCCCTCTTTTCCTCTCCCTCAGCATGTTATCCCCCTCTCCCTTCAACTGTCTCCTGATCATCCACCTCCCTTCTTCCTCTGTTCTGCTGCTTTTCTGCCTTCTTTGTATTGGTGTGTGGTCTGCTGCCAGTCCCTCGCTCACTCGTTCAAGTGAACATTTGTGTATATGCGTGTCTTTAACTTGTTTAAGTCCACCGTTTGGGCCACTACATCCTGATTTGAAGGGTTTGGTCATATGTGTCTTGTTACAGTGAAAGTTCAAATTGAAAGTTGAATATGTTTTTGTGTGCCATTCTGTGACATTGAGATGATTAATGTGTAGTATGTAAGAAAACTGGGGCTATGTCCACATAATAATTATCTACAAAGATGCTGACATGCACGCCGCGCCTACACACACACACACACACACACACACACATATATATATATATATATATATAATATATGTGAAACATAATTGAAAGTTTGCAGATGTTTGTATTGAATTTTCATTATATTACAATTTCCTGGGTCTTTCAACAACAGCACAAACCAGTTGGGTGTTTTTGTGGATTTCTTGATGTCTGTACATTATTGTTGGCGTGGTGGTGGTATGATGGTGGGATGGTCATGCTTTGCCTTGTTAGAAGTTGTATCATTTCCTGTTCAAGTTGTTATTTGAGACCCATATATTTGACATTTTCTTGGATGTTTAAATCAAAAAGGGAAAACCAATGTCTTGACATGTTATGTGTTATTCGGTTGAATTAGGTAACAAAATGTCAGTGTATGTTAACGAGCAAGATTGAATTTGCCTTCTAATTTGTGCTAAAAGACCTAACCTCTGTACAGGCTTTAAAGAGTGAGCTTTTGTTGCCAATGTTTTTAAGGGAGAGAGAGAGAGAGAGTGTGCGTGTGCATATATGTGTGTGTGTGAAATTATGTAGGTACCATGTGTACTGTTGGGAGTGCTGGATTTAACGGTTTTTAACCCTTCTGGGTTCACAGCCTGAGCAGTCTCTCCTGCCCCGCCAGTTTGGGCTGTCTGCCTGAACAGAAGGGATACTTCACTTCAACTCTATTTCCTCACAAAGTATTGTGCCTCATGAGAAAAAGTATTGTGCCAGGAGGCAAAAACATCACATGGTTATTGCCAAATGAATGCCTACCAAGGTATTACAATTTGATGAATATTATGTGCTCAAGGGCTTTTGATGCTTTGATAAACAAAAACATTGTTTTATCATTATACGAACAGACAGCCATTTATTTCAACTCCTAAAACCCGGACAACTATTCTACCAAGAAGTGAAAAATTCCGCTCAGTTAATGTGTCATTATCAAAATTGATAATCTGGCAACATATTAAAATTCCTTGTTATACATTTTTGGACTTGCAATGTTTTGAGGAACTAAAGTATTTTACTTTTTACATAATTTCATGTTGTAATGGTATATTCAGTTTTACTCCAAACACTTTTAAGATGTTAGACGAAGCTTATTTGTTTTTCTTTCTTTCTTTTTTTTTTTTTTTTCAGCTGTGTCAAATTTGAAACTTGTAACTTGCTTAGTTTTGGAGTAGTACTGGCTGAAGCATATCATGTCCATCGCCCTGAACATTGCTTGATTTGTGGCGCTGTTGAGCTGTGGCGAAGTCTTTGTGGAGCAAAGGGCTGAATGAGTTAATGTCAGGATATGTATGCACAGTCATGGTAGCATTCCAGTTGGGCTTGAGAGAAAAAAACTTTCTTTTTCTTCGCTTGTCTTGATGCACAACAGGGTTAAGTCATGTCTTGCTGCCATGTCATTGTACCAGAAGCACAGGGCCATAGTGATGCTTTGTTCCAGCTCAAAACTATACGTCATGTACCTTTATTCACTGTACATCATTGTTAAAACTGTTCAGTCGTTGAACTCCACAAATATTATTTTGCATGAGGAAAAGAGAAAAAAAACAACTATGACATTGAAACTATACATAGGGATAAATTCATGTTTTTTTTCTTCTCATGGGGAGAAATACATGTAAAATAAAACTTTTTTTCCTGATGGGGATTAAGTGATCAGATTGAAAACATACAATAGTCTACAGAGATTTAAAAGCAGATGGGTTCAGAATAAAAGTGATGTTGTAGCAGAACAGGTCGTGTGATGCCTCACTTACAAAATTAACACAAAAAACATTACATGTACCCCGGCACTCAACTCTTGTCAGGGGAAGATCATTTAGATGCTTCAGCTTACGCCTGTGTTAGCAGGGTGCTCCTAATTATCTTGTGAAGAAGTTGGAAAGCAAGAATCGTCTGATGTGTTGTTACCAGGTTCCAAGACAAGTATATGCACGTAACTTGGGAATGTCCAGTAAGTTTGCATACCTGCCTCTCTCCTCAAGACAGAAGAGTATCTGGAACAAGGACAAGCAGCCGTTAGCATGGTTGTATGGTTTCTTTCTGTGTGTGATTTAGGTAAACATGTTTCTGACATATCCAAAATGATGAAATGGAGCTTGCGTTTTACTGAAATAACGATTTTTTTTCCCCCATAAGTAGAGGACATATATAGGGGATTGAAACAGTATTTGAAGAACAAATTTGAATCATTCTTCATTTGTGCAGATCGTAATAATGTGAAGATTAGATAAGTCGGACCAAACTTGCTCTTCAAATTGTATTGATAAGTACACTGCCCTGAATATCAAATGAACAAATCTAGATTATTTTTTGATGTGTTAATCATAGTATGCATAGCTTGTCTGTGCAGCTAGCTGCAATTCCATTATGAACATAGATTAACTATTAAGAGTTTCCTTACATCACTTGTCTCTATACAGAAGAAAGTATAAAATTTAACCAGGAAGAATAGTCATTGTAGTTTGTACTTTTGCTCACTTCATGACACTTTTGAAGACATGAATATCGGAGAGGTATTGAAGTGAGATGGGTTAGTGGTGGTTGTTTTTCTGCTCTGTCTCTCAATCCATTGGTGGAGGGAACAGGATAGGGGGATTCAGATGGTAAGATAACAGAAATAGACAGTCACTTCATCAGTTTTATGAAATTTGAATGTTATTAATATTTCCTTGCAGAACTTCTTGTTTCCCTTTTGAAAGAAGTTTTTTCCAAAAAGAATTTGTCATTGTAGTGTTGTACTTTGCTCAGCTCATGACACTTTTGATGACAAGAACACTGGAAAAGAAGTAGATAAGTGTTTGTTTTGCTTGGGGAGAATTGGGAGAGTGTGTGGGAAAGTAGTAAAGCTAGTTCTTTTAGATGGATTTTGTAACCTGACAAGTACGACTCGTGGGCCATCTCTTTTTATTCTATCCAGGTTATTCTCAACCCCCCTGTAAAATGGTAGAGTGGATGAAAATGTGGTTCAGATGGATTTCTGTTATTTGAAATACACATTCACTTGGGTGTGCATACACACACACACATACACACACACACACACACACACACACACACACACACACACACACACACAGAGTCCGATTTTTTGTTTTGCATCACCCTTAATTTACAAAATATACAAAACAATTTTGAACAATTGTTTCAATGTTCACAAAAGTAACTCATAAAGTGTTGGTAAAACAGACCCGACTAAATGTTCACATATTCAAAATTGACAAGAGTTATGTGAAATAAAGAAAGAAGAATAATGAACTTGCCGTATGAAAGGCTATCGAACCCACAGTGAATCACAAGTTTCTGGAAACATCGCTCATGTGCACAGATGTTATTACCTTACACTCGAAAGAAATGGAGAGGTAACACAAAAGTCAAATCAAAATTCATTCTTAAGGGTCAGTTGGTCAGGGTTGCGTTAGGAGAATTTTCCAGACAGTCCTATAGCATTACAACGCAGTTTTAAGTGTTGCAATTCGGCAGCATGTTTTCTTTTGGCCTGCAGTGTGTACTTCACACATTGAAATGGCATAACATCAGGAAAGCCCTTTGCTCCAAATACCATCTAATCAGTTTAACATACAATGTTCAGTCATTTATCAATGCTCAATTTCGGTTTTTCAAAAAGGTATGGGGATTTGAGATAATATATTCCTTAGAAGTTGGATACAGAAACAATAGTCATTTATGACTTGATTTTTTTTTTTCCAGGCACTTAAATGTCTAGAAAGAATAGTTTTTCATCCATTCGATTTGTGTGCATTGAACATCTATTTTCTTAACTTACATTTTGGTGAAAATTGATGCCCCTGGTCTTTTCAAAATTGCAGAACTATGCATGAAAATGTGCAACTGTGTTGATGTCCCATTTTTAGATGCCATTTTGAGCACATACTTCGATGAAAAATGATGTAAAATGCACAAACATAGTATGGTTTACATATGTGGGTTTTTTTCATGAAACAAATGGTAAGTCAATAGCTTTTTTTTTTTTTTAAACAATTAACATTTCTTTCGTTGCCCAGAACCATTGACATGTGTAGTGTCTCCACTTGTTGAAATTCTGTGAATGCAATTTCTTCTTTTTGACCCTGCCTCTGTGTGTGTGTGTGGTGTGTGTGTGTGTGTGTGTGTGTGTGTGTGTGTGTGGTGTGTGTTTAAGGGTTCGTTGGTTGTTTCTTGTTGGTTTTGTTTGTTTATTTGTTTGCTTTGTTTGTGTTTTTTAAAGCTGTACTGTCATTCTCATTGTTTGGAGTGGTTGTAAAATTCTGAGGCTTTTTAAGGCTTATGATCCTTTGACTAAAATATTTGTGGGTTACTTTTAATTTCAGAGGATCTACAGATACACATTTTATGTACAATGCAGTGTGAATAAAGCCAAAAGATGAGAAAAAAAAATTTCCTTTTAAAAAGAAAGGGACGAGGAGCAGATTAATGTCGTCAGTATTTATCTTTAAATACTTTCCATATGAACATTTTAAGTAGATTGCAATGATTGAGCAACATGTGCATGCGTGCGCATGCACGCGCACACACACACACACATGCACACACCAGAAGAGAAAATTCAGTCCATGCTGATGCAGACAGACATAAATACTAAGGCCGTGCACACACACGCGCGCACACACACACACACACACTCTGTTTCTCTTCTCTCTCTCTCTCTCTCTCTCTCTCTCTCTCTCTCTCTCTCTCTCATGCTGTCGCTTATTTGGAGACAAAACTGTGTCAATACTGATGCAGGCAAATATTAGTACTGAGATCATTGAAAAGAAAACCACAGGATCAATTTTTTTTTTTTTTTTTTAAAGAAGCAAAATTCAAATGAATTAACAAAATTACGATTCAAAATAAGAAGTTCAACTTGGTACAGCCGCTGAACGCGTTTCTCAGTTCAAGTTTCTCTAAAATTCCATCCAGACATCATCTTCTCAACATCATCAGAAGTAGTTTTACTGGTTGAAGCAGACACAGATGAGGGTGGACTGACCTGAATAGTTAGTTGTTTCATTTGGGTCCGTCTCCTTTAGCTATTTTGTTGTTGTTGTTGTTTTAAAGCCAGTGCAGTAGGGAATTTTTGACACCAGAGTATGTGTGTACACACTCGTGAGCAGAGAAGGAAATAGCTCTGGCGTATTCATGCTTTGTTGTTTGGTATGCTCATTACAACCACTTCGCCATAGTTGTGTTATGATTAGTAGACCAGCAGATTCAATTTGAAACTTAATGTGTGTCACAATAACGTGCAGTAACATTTTCATGTGTCAGAGAACTTCGGTGCTTCATTTATACATGTATGTGCTGCTTTGGCAACACTATTCCCCTGTCTCTGTTGTAAAATTTCTTGATATTTTTTTTTTTTCCTGTGTAGTGTATAATAGGCCAGCTTCTCTTTTGCAGTCTGATGAGTGGGTAGTGAAACTGTACACACTCTTCAGAGAATACACTGGCTGTCCATTCAATAGGTCTGCCATCTGACCTCTTAAAATGAATTTTTGTAGCGCTGTTGCATCTGTCTTAAATTTCTACACTTTTTTTTTTTTAATCTGCAAGCAATAAATCAAGGAGAATGCATTGCAGTCCTCAGCATGACATAGTGGATTAGTCATCATGTTACAATAAATAAGTAGTATGTACATGGTTGTTAATTGTTGTTTGGAGGAGAGGACGGCACTGAGAAGACCATCCATTGTTGGCTGGGTTTGGTTAATGAAAGAAATATGTATCAGTCCCCACCCTCTCTCCAGACGTTCAATATCATATCCATGTTCAACTGTTTAAAACACTTCATGAAATAGTGAACATTTT
Source organism: Conus canariensis (assembly GCA_033310375.1). Taxonomy (NCBI): domain Eukaryota; kingdom Metazoa; phylum Mollusca; class Gastropoda; order Neogastropoda; family Conidae; genus Conus; species Conus canariensis. The sequence continues at coordinate 21,853,795 of CM065715.1, forward strand.
CTTAAAGAGTATTTTATCATTCATGTTTTCCAGTGGACTGTAGAACATTGATCTTTGATCAAATTTATGTGCACTGTGTCTGTCTGCAAAGTTTAAAGGCATGCAGAGAATCACAAAAAGACCAAATACTGCCAACCCTCAATTGCTTGGTCTGTGCTCCCACGCATCCTTGCATTTAACTCTTTCATCCCTACAACCCGGTTTTCTGGTTTGCACAAATCCTGCCCTTCCTTCCTGCAGCCCGGAAAACCGGGCAGCACAAAACCCCTCCTTTCCTTCCTGCAGCCCGGAAAATCGGTTTCTCGCGGTAAGCGCTTTGAACTTCGCTCGAGTCGCGTCATCGGTACACGTCATGACCTGACCGAGTCGCTTGCGCAGCAGTGTTTATGAATGGAATGGATGCCAGATGGCCCCTACAGCGTGGGAAAGTGCTTGCCGCTCTGTTCTGGCCGGTTTGCTACTGCATATGGGTTCCCACTTTACACTTCTTTATTTTTCTCTAAATCCAGGAATGAAGGGAATACTCATATTATAAGAATCTAGGAACAAGAGGAAGTAATGGTTCATAGAAAAGTAGGAATGAAAGAGTTAAATACTGAAAGTAAAGTACCACGCTCTTGTACAGAAGAAGATATCCTGGACCCCAGTTACGTTGAGAATTGAAATTCAATTCATCATTAAACACATAGTGCCTAATGCCGTTATGGGACACAGAGCTAAAACCATGACAGAGTTCTCTTGTAGCGTTTGGCCATAGAAAGAGAAAGCACCCTTTGGCCAAAAGCATTAGACATTTTGTGGGGCATCTTAATACTCAGTTAGCCACAAAAATTTGATTGAACAAAGCTCGCACACTAGCCGTAGCTTGCTAAAGAAGATATACACACATTCTCCCCCATAGCAAACACACACACACACACACACACACACACCCTCCTCCCACTTTTATTTCTTTGCTTGAGTAACATTCCAAGTGATACTTTGCACATTTCTCACTTGAACGTTCAGTTCAGCTTCATTGGTATGCTTATGGACATTTAGATTTTACATTTAAGTAACAAGATGTTTGCTAAAAGACTGACTGGCTAACTGACTGACTCGCAGACTGATACTGGATTAATTTCGATTGAGTGTAGTCATTTTCACTGCCAGGAGTTGATAGGCATGAGTTTTGTATTGCAGTAATATCTAAAATATCACAAGCTAGAGAAATCAAAATGAGTAGCTTCCATCATGCTTTATTTGACGATCCCAGGGGCATGCTTGATCTCATTGTGTGTGTGTGTGTGTCTGAGAGATTGAAAGTGTGTATATTTTGTGATTGCTGTTCTTTGCTTTTTAATAATCAAGATTGTTTTGACTCTAAACACACACACACACGCACACACACGGAATAACATATATTTTGTACCAGAGTTGTAAGAACAGTTTTGAAAGAACAAAGCTGCAGATTATGTCTTGTCATTTGTCATATGTCTATTCATTTTGGCTAAATTATTTCCAGTTATTTATTTCCAAAGTTTTGACGCAAATTATTTCCCTTTTCCGCATAAGAATGGTAATCTTCTCTTTATGATGGACTAAACTTAGTGTTGAAATAGCTTCCCTTTTCCGCATAAGAATGGTAATCTTCTCTTTATGATGGACTAAACTTAGTGTTGAAATAGCATGACTGCTTATTTCCCTGTTGTTTTGGCGGTTTGATTTGCCTTAGATAGCAGTCACACTATATTAGATGCTTAGTGCTTAAGTAAGATTTATGAAAATGATCGTCACATGGATTTAGATTTTCACTGTGTTTTTTGTCAGTTCACTGTATGAAATATGCTCAAGTTTGAGGAATATAACAATGGTCAAAAACAAGAGATGTAAGGAATGTACGCTGAGCATTCTAGCAGATTGTTCAGTTATTGTCAAAATACAGGCATTTTTGTAGTTGTGGATACTCTATTGTGACACAAATACCTTTTGGTGAACATCACACATGAGTGTAATTATGGCAGTATTGCATACTTTCATTTTGGACAAAGGTGAATTGTTGATGCATGATTGATTTTGCTCTGTAAATGTGTGTGTCTTAATTTAAGGGGTAGTAAACCGCTCATACTTTAGTAAAGGTTCACACACTCATTCCAGCATGTAATCATCTCGATCTTTCAGTATCTTATTTTTACTTTGCACACCATTTTATTCATTCATTTTTCATTCAAGCAGACTTTTCACCTGTTATGTTTCTGTTAATTCAGTTGTTTTAGCTGTTCTAGCTAGAGACAAAGAGAAAAAAAATACATATGATTAGTTCAGCTGGTTGTATTATGTGCTTGCCGGTCAAAGTATTCTTTCACATCGAACGAAAGTAAGCTCTTGTAACAAGAGACGAGGGGGAAAAAAAGCTCATGAAATTAGCGCAGTTGGTGATATTATATGCATGTCTATTGACGTATTCACTAACGTCCAACGAAATTAAGGTGTTGTAACAAGAGGCAAGGGAAAGAAAGCACATGAAATTAGTTCAGCTGGTTGTATCCTGTGCATGTCTGTCAAAGTGTTCTTTCACATCCAACGAAAAAAGTATGCATTAACTTTTTATCCGTTCCTATAACAATGGCATTTGCCATAATAATAACACTTTTAGCTGTTCCTCTGTGGAAAGGTTTTTAAGAGTGGAGAAAGAAATGAATGTTGTTAATCTTTATTCCAAGTTTGTCATTTTTAACCCAGTATGAGACTCATTCCAAAATAGCTAGCACAAAAAGTGTTACTGCTTTATACATGTAGTGAAGAACTTTCTTATGATTGTTTGGACATGTAGCATGTTCTTTTTTCAACGATTAAGCAATAAATACATATCGTCCATCTTAAGATACAGATGCAGCTTGAGAAAGGACATTTTCATGTTACGCATGTGTGTATGTGTGCACTTAAGACACTATTAATTGTTGAGTCATATATTTGTCACCTTTTCAGCATTGCATTGCCACAGCTATGCGATGGGAAACAGTTCTATTATTTAAACTTTTTTGATTGATGATACAAGTTTTTCCATCTTGGTAATGTTGGCGAGAAGTTAGCAGAAACTGGGGTGGTTTTTTTTGGTTTTTTTTTAATATATCATTAAAAATTCAGCAGATGATAATGGTGATGTTCCAGTGGTTATATTGGATCTGAATCCATAGCCGTTGTTGCTGAATGTAGTGTATGGTTCCTTTTGACAATGTTTTAAAATTTGAGTTTTGGGTAAAGATAGCTGTCATGCAGGGGACTGAAAAGGTAGAAATTTTCAAACAAGTGTTTGACAGAATTGAGAGTGATGGTAATGGTAATATGAATTTTCAGACAGAATTGAGAGTGATGGTAATGGTAATATGAATTTTCAGAGTGAGGTTTAGGCTACATCAGTTCTGAGCTCCTTCCCCTTTCACGGGCTGGGGAAGGGGGAGGGGGGTGTGTGTGTGTTGTGTGTGTGTTAAGAATAGCACATACAACTAATGATGCCTTTTGATTACCTGTGGGTTATTTGTTTTGTTGGCGCATACTTTTTTCATGCTATCATCAGTGATTTCATACTGGTTTATTTGTATGCTTTAGCACACACACACAAAAATTGAATGCCTTTTTCTTCACCCCTTTGCCTTTTCTCACAACAGCAGTAGTGGAACTGATCGGTCCTTGGTGTGTATGATGTTGTCCAGCAATGCAGCAGGGAAACAGAAAAAGCATAAACCCAATGCATTATGTTGTCTGGCTGTGCGACGCTGATCTTTCTTCATAGTTCTTATCTTTCCAACACCATAGTAGCAGTTCTGAAAAGCCACATTGTCAGTTCAGCACACATATGTATCAGTTCAGCCAGATTGTGTACATCTACTATGCTTTGCAGCAGCATCAAGCGATGAGCTGATGTACACAGTGCTAGATGCTGGGCTGGTTAATATTGGCCTGACTAACATCCTTAATACTTGCCTGACTAACATCCTTAATATTACCTTCTGTGTCCGTTTATAAGGTCTACAGTGAGACTAAACTGTGTACAGCAGTGCTTCTTCGGCAATTCTCCCCACCCCCATTTTCTTCCAAAAGTGTGCCACTGGTGTCAAATTTTGCAAGAAAAAGCTACCACCACTCCAAGGAGTACAGTCTACAATGCTTGAATAAAGTGCAGTAGACCTTTAGAAACAAAAGTGTGGACCAGACAACGGTTTTCCCTTGTTACGCTGTTGTATTTTGCCTCGTAGAAATATTTTGTTGAGGTTGTGATTGTGCAGGGTGGCGGTGAAGAAACCTGCATTGAAGTACTGAGTTTATGTTGAGAGTTGGAGTTTTCACAACATAACCATTGCACTGTATTGGCCTACCTCCTCTTTGAAGTTTTGTTGCATTGACCTAATTCCTTTTGTAGGTTTTGTTGCGTTTTGCTTTCAGTTTCTCTGCTTGTGATATACATGGCTTAGGGACACCTGCTATGATCTCATTAAGTTATTGGTTAAGTACATAATAGTCTCTGTTGCTAATGTGTAATGAGCCAAGAGATTACATGCCACTCTGGATGTGTCAAATAGATGTTATGTATGTTCTATTTAAGAGATTAAAAGCTGCATTGAATGTGTCAAAGTAGTTTGTATTTGTACTGTTTAAGAGATTTGCAGCCATATAAAAACTGTCAGAGCAGTATCATGACCTGCTGTGTAAGAGATTTTTCAGCTGCATTGAATGTGTTAAAGTGCTTTCCACATTTGTGAGATCAACAGTGGTACTGATGCAATATCCCCACATACGTGTGACATGTGAGATATGTATTCTGTGTGCTGGTTGTCAAATTACAGCTGCCACAACATGGTTTCACACCGGTGTTCCTGTGTACCTGTGAATTGGGAGTTTGCCAGCCACATTGTTCGTTAGCAGAGGAATGGATTATTGTATCTTGTGAGAGGTTTATGTAGGAGCAGGGAGAGAGGAAAGGAACAGAAAGGATGAGGGTGTGGATGGAGATCAGTGTGTGAATGTAAACTTCTGAGGTTTGATTGCCATGATGCTCAAATTGAAATTTATACACTTGATCACAACAAAAAACATCAGTTCTCTGCCAAATTTTCGTCTTTACTTGACTTCATCAGGACTGTCACCTTGGAACACCTAGTAGTCCTCCTTTGATGTTTATCGTGTCATACGTCATCGTCTATACGTATTTATTGGTCTCTCGTTTATGTCGTCAAACCTGGAAGATTTTTGTTCTGTTTCTTACTTTCTCTCTCTCTTTCTTCCTTTCTCTGTTTTTTCTTGCTCTCTCTCTCTCTCTCTCTCTCTTTCTTTCCTTTCTCTCTCTCTTTCTTTCTTTCTTTCCTTCTTTCTTTCTTTCTTTTCATTCTTTCAAACACACACACACACACACACACACACACAGAGTTTGTCCGTGTGGCAGCAGGGGAAGAATCGTGGACACTACCTGAGCTCTAGTCCCATACATTTAGGCTGTCAGGGTAATTTGTTTTCAGTTTGTGGCGCCACAATCGTTCCCTGACTTTGCGTTTGCACGCATTCTTGGAGCAGCACTGTTCTATTGCAATAACCCTCATGTCCGCCATGGAGTGGTTGTTGGCTTGGAAGTGTTTGGCTACCAGGGTTTCAGCACGGCAGCCTTCCGTCTCTCTGGTCCCTTCATTTTTTATGCTTGACCTGTGGCCATAAAAGCGTTTCTTTAGTGGCTGTCCCGTCTCCCCAACGTACTGCGTGTCCCCACAGCGTGCACAATTGAAATTTATATTTGGAGCTAGAAATTCCCAGAGAAGTTTGCCATGATGCTCCAGTTGAAATTTGTATTCAGAGCTAGAAATTCCCAGAGAAGTTTGCCATGATGCTCCAGTTGAAATTTATATTCAGAGCTAGAAATTCCCAGAGAAGTTTCAGTGGTCCTGGAGATAAGTGAATAAAGAAAATCTGCTTGTTCCCCTCCCCTTTCCCCCTCCCCCATATTTCTGCCTGGCCTCCCAGAGTAGAGAGACATTTCATAAATTAACTAAGCATGCCAGCAGCACACTTAACAATCAAGACATTCATGTCAGGGCCAGAAATTCCCAAATGATTGTACTTGATCTGAGGGTCCAGGGTGTGGGGGTTGGGAATTGGGGATGTAAAAAGTGAAAAGGGGAAGAATCAGCTTTGAAAGCTGACTGCGCAGTCACCCTTTTACCGACACAGCCAAAAACTGGTTGTCCAGCAGAAAGAGCATTCCTACTTGTCTATCATAAGGTTTAGTTGACACAGTTGGATGTGTGGGTATTTTGAGCCCTGGTGTATGAGGAATGTATTTAAATGTAATACTAATTGGACCTGAAGACAAGCCTTCCAAGACTGAGGGCTTAATGTAATTGCCTGTACTTGTTTCCTTGACTGTTTAGTTATTCAATGTATAATTGAATTGGTTTTTTAGTAAAGGATTGCATCTCTTCTTGGTAGATCAAAGAGAAAGTGGGGGGACTCTTCGCTTGTCACACAAGGGCTGAAAACTCGTTGAATCTGAGCTGTTAAGCAAGATCGTTGACAGACATATCTAGTTTACCGAGGTATCTCCTGTCCTGTATCTAATTTTTTTTATTCACGAGTGAGGTACTGAGAGTAATTTCTTCTTTTGCTTTTCAAAATTTCAAAGAAATATTAGACCTTATGCTTCTACCCCTGATAATATTGTGCACTTCATAGATGACCTTACAAGATGGTCAAACAGAAATGTGTTCAAAATGAATGTTTTCAGCCATCTATTTGCTGTTTGTATTTTGGGGGTCACAAGCAACCCAAAACATTTCCGCCATTTATTGCATCTGCTGAGAAAGGCGCTAAAGCTCTGAAAAGTATTTGAGGCAGGTATAAAACTAGGGTTTCTTTTACAATCCTCTCCGAGGAGTTTCAGTGTCTGGGTCTTGAGAAAATTGATGGAGGCTGCCCAAAATATGTCAAGATTTTCCTTCTATCTCTATTTAGTATTATACTAATTTCTCACTTTCTTTCCGTGGTTTTGTCAGGTCTTTTGAGGCTGAGAGATTGATTCCCAATACCTGTGTTCTTGCACTGTATTGTTCTTTAGGTATACATTAATTTCAAAGATCTTTCTTCTGTATCGTAGGTTGTATATGACACTGTTTTGTCTCCTACCTTAGTAACTGGTGGTTGGTTGGTGGGTTGGTTTTTTCACACAGCATTGTCAGTGTCGCGTTCAGTCAGCGATGATGTACTGTAAGAGTTTTTGTCACCTTTTGGAATGCTCTGGCAATAAATCAGATCGAACGTATTTCTTGATTTTAGATTTAGTTAAGTATTGAAGTTTGTGCCTATGTGCTTCATTCCTTTTTCATGTCTAGATTTGGGTGAATTTCAGTGATTAAATGCAATATTTTGGTGCTTTTTACCTATGGACGATACTCAGCCCAAATATGGCCTGTACAGTTGACTGGACTGTGAACAGGAGAACTTTTCACTGCACCTTCTGCAAATTCTGTGTCAGAAATGTTTCCTTTTTCTCCTCCCCTACTATGATTGTCTTCTCTCTTCCTCTCTCTCTCTCTCTTATCTAATCTTGAATATCATCTTTTCTTCATGTGTGACCTGTTTTGTTCTAGAAAGTCATTACTGTTTTCTTCTTGTTAAAATCTATAACATGCCAGGTTTTTTGTTTCCATGTCTTTGTGGCTGGGTGATGAGATTGTCCAGAAATGCTCTGGCTGTCCGCTCTGCAGACTGATGTGTGCATCCTTTTTACGTTTTGTTTGATTGTTTGTTTTGTTTTGTAGTGATTTTCATAAACATCTTTCTTTGATGAAAAGCAAGATCAAAGTATGAAAAATTCAGCTAAACAGCTAACACACTTGGCACAGGTTAGTGTGTCTGCCATAAGGATGTCATTAGATGAGCAGTGTTTTTCTGAATGTAACAGGGCTTGGGGAATTCTCATCAGCTGGTTGTTTTTTTCTGCCTTTGTAGCCTTTGCTGTGAAAAGTCTTTTTTTTTTTCTCTGGTCACAATGTACCAGTTGTTTTTTTTGTACCAGTTTTTTTTTTTTTTTTTTCTTTTTCTTTTTTGTCGCAATCTGGCGACAAACACGGAGACTTTACAGTGTCTGGAGTGGTTTTTTTTTTTGGGGGGGGGGGGGGGGGGTTCGGTTTGGCTGTTTGTACTTTCATTGCATTTTAAAGGCTTTCATGAGTTGTTGATTTTTTGTGTGAACCAGAGGCCTAACATCAAGAGGAATGGTGGGTGCCTGTGGTATGGCCGAGTGTTACACAGCATAAAGGACATCAGTAGTCTAGTTACCGTGCTATGAATTACAAGATTCCCACCATTGAGCAAAAGCCAGAATTCCTGAAATTTTAACGGAGGACTTGCAGGGGACTCGCTCCCTTGCACCCGGAAAACATTGTGAACCTTGCTTTCTAGATGGAGTAATCTGACCCAAATCTGAGTATCAATGAGCATCAAAGGTGTATTGTCCATTTTTCAGTCCAACCATAGCTTTGACGGGTTTTTTTAGCTTTGACTTTTTTCAGCTTGTGTTTCACTTTTGTATGATCTCATTTGCGCACACTGCTATGGTGTTTAGCGTTACACTGAGTGAGCGAAATAGTAACGGCCTGCTCTCTCAAAGAAATGTCAGTATTGTCTGCTAGCAAACCAAAAACATCACCAGCGCCTTATGGGTTCCACTGCCATTTTCCTTCTTTTCCTCCGAGTTTTGCTGAACTTTTTTTTTCTCTTCATAGGTCCTCTTTTTCACTTTTTTGCTGAAATCTGCAAGTTTTTGGAGAAGTTGGAGCCTTGAAATTGACAGAAATACAAGGATACTGTGCCAGTTGTTTCTTCTGTTTTTTTCAGGATGGTATATTTTTTTCCCTAGTGCGGTGACAGCCCTGAAAAGGCCTGGTATGGTTGGCAGGGCTATAATAATAGAACTGACTTCAAACTTCAAGCTGTCAGTTTTTAGTTAGTGACATCCTCAATGTGTCCTCTATGAGCAACTGTGTCCTCTATGGTCAACTGGAATGTGAGCTACACTTCAACCCCCCCACCAACCCACCCAATACCTAAATAGCAGTAACATGAAAGCAAACTTTACAGCCATCAGTATGAATGCCAGTGGATGCTTAACTAATCATCATGCCATCCTAGTGGCTGTTGATCAGAATACAACTGTTCACAGAACTTGATGGAAAGCGTAATTTTTGTTTTCCATTGATGGTAATGCTGCTGTGTAGTTCATTTTTGGTCAGAGACTTCATAACAAGGCTGCATTCTTTGCTTCCTTTCAGTATTCTGACTTCAACAGCTTGACAGACGACAGGCCATTTAGTTCTCATCAGGCAATTCAAGTGGGGGCAAAGTCACAGTGTGGTTCAAGTCTTTACATTCAAGTCCATAGTGCTCAGAACATCTCGGGGTTGGAGCTGTGACATTTTCTCTGGTCCAAACTTCACAGGCCGTATGTGGTCGGCTAGGTTGTGAAAGTTCAAAACTTGACATTAGGTTACAGCCGTAAAATCTCTCGGCTTGAACCCATGACCTCCCAGCTCATTGCTAACCATGGTGGCTGAAGAAAGAAAAATGAAGTGTACTGTATTGTTTTAAAAGCAAGGATTGGCTGATCTAGGATTACATAAATGTGTTTGGGATCGTGTGAGCCATTTCTGTGCAGGCTCAAAGCTTTGAGCTGTATATAATTTTAGTGTACCGTGTACACTATATTAACTGTGTACCAACAAATTGATGTGTGTATTTCAACTGAATGATCATTCGCAGATTCCATGACGAATTCATTCTCCACCTGAGACCCACCTGGAGAGGTAATGCAGATTTATTATGCGCTCTAAACGAAGGTAATGAATGAAGTTGTGAGGGAAATGAAACTACCACTGTAACAGGTGTGCATGTTGGGGGGCGAGGGAAGGAGGAGGATTGGAGCCATATCATATCATTTTTTTTCCCTTCCAAATAATAAACTCAATGGTGTACATATCAGGGACATTGACTGTCTTCATTCATTGAATACAATTCAGAGACTTCCAACAGGGAGGGGAGGGGGGGCAGTGTTTGAAAAATAATTCGACCCCCCATGATCTTGTTTTCCCCAACCCCATCCCCTACCATTAGTATAAGCATAGATTATCAGTCATGATCATAAGTTCTTATGTTGTATTTATTTATATACTGAAACCAAAAAGCAATACATGACATCCGTTCTTAAATGAGTATCCACATTTCATGAATGATTGTAATCAAAGCAAATTTTTTTTTTTCCATTTATGTCTCATTTGAAGTAAGTTTTGATTATGTTAGAACTGATGAAGGGAACACAATATAGACATTAAAAATAAAAATTAAAAAAAACTGCCCTGGTATTCATGTTTCTTTTTAATGTGTTGCCATGTTTGTTTCCCAATGTGTAATCATTGGCACAATAGATGTGAAGTGTTAGAAATAAATTATGTACATCCTTTTTTATGCGTTTCATCCTGTGTCAGTGTGTGCGTTTGAAATAAATTATCATACTCAGATGAACTAGGAGCTAGTTATTTATTGTGCATGAATAAATGATCACATTCAGATGAATCAGAATCTTACCACTGGCCATTTTGACTTAATATACCCCCCCCCCCCCCCCCCCCCCTTCACATGTGGTGAAGAGACAGCCAGCCTGTGATCAGGAGGCAGGCAGAAACATCACAATACCTTCACATGGGTGGGAGCAGTTCCATATTACACGGATTTCCTGTATTGGCCATTACCTCCGGTTTGCACTTCGATGGATGTGTGCACTGGTTCTCCGATCCATACTTTTTACTCTTCCAAGTAGACTTTGTTGCGCGTTTGTAGATGTTCTGTTTTTTTGTCTGAAATAGTTTGAACAATACGATACTGAGAAGTATAAAATTCAGTTTGTCAGCGTCTGGGGCGCGAAAGACCCCCCACCAAGCCGTTGCCCCTGCTCCCCACCAGTGGCCTTGAGCAGCCCCTGGACCCCCAGCCACAACTTTTTCAATATTACAAACATTTCTCACTCCCACCCGTGCCCTCAGCATGCTCAAATACATGCAGTGTTATGAAAGGAGCCACCCAAACCACCTCTTCCACTGCTTTAACCTTCCCTGAACTGATCCGGGTATATACAACCATTAATTGCTGGGGTAATAGACCGAGTTTTCAAACATTCGACTGTCGGCTCTGCAGCCAAATGCTCTCACCATTTGACTGTGATCCCCTGTCATAACAATAAGCTGCACATACAGGCAATGTTAAAAAGATCAGCGAGAGTCCAACACATGTACTGCCTTGGAATATTAAGACAGCCATTGCAGGGATTTTCAAATTAGGTTTATGTTAAAATACTGACGAGTGGAAAAGAAAGGCAGCATGTGACAACAGGAAACGGACAGGAACAAGAGTGACAGAAATGTACACAGAAAGTCCAGAAAGCAGCATCTTCACCAGACTACATCAGACAGAGGCAAATTTTCGTAATACAGTAGTGCCATTTCTTTCAATGCTTTGTCACTTTGATTCACAACAATACATCATGACATGACATTTTTTTCAACATAATCACACATACCTGGCAGTGGTAACGGACAAAAAGGATGAAAAATGAAGGGAACTTTCAAAAGTCAGCACCAAGTCCTTCATTCTTGAACGGTAAGAAGTAATAATACTGGTGTGTTTTTTTTAAACATGGAATGATGGACTTGCCACGAAAATAGAAGTATGAATGATATGTTTTCAAAGGTGACGTAGCAAACAAGCAAAATAAAAACCCAACTACACATACAATACTCTCATAGACACAATTGCAATTTGAGCTCATAGGTAATACCGTACACTCATCAATTCATACTTTCCATCAAGATAAATGCTGCTGAAATGCAATGGATAAACACTGTGCCAAGTCTCTACCTATGAGAAGAAAGTTTGCAATATTAAAAAAGTCCCATAACCATAATATCAACAAAAATAAAGAGATGAAAAGAAGGGGGAAAATCTAGCTCTAATTCTGCTTCTTTTCATTCATAGTCTGTTTAATTTTGAAGCAAACAAGTGTCTTCTTTCAAGGCAGGAATTCTGAAATGAAATCTCTTGCAATGATGTAGCACTTTCTCCCATTGTACTGTAAACAAACATCCTGCAACTGGCAGGAATGGTTTAAGGACTACTTATATTCTCACAAATGCAAAAGAGCAAGTAGACACGCAATGTCGAACCTAGAGCCTTTGTTAAGAAAATAACAGTTTGGCATGGTCACAAACTATGACTGCTATAGCTTAATTAAGCATCATGGGCGAACAGAGATTTTATATTTTATCCAGGGGAAACTGCACAAGCCATTTGCGTGACCATTTCACTACATGCAGTTTTCTCCATTGGACCAGGTACCAGCATTTCAGGTGAGCAGCACACATACCCCGCCCTCCGCCCCAAACACACACATTTTAACCTGGACAAGGTTACAAGCCTTAAACTGTGAAATGACTTCAAACTCAACATTGCTACAAAGCCTGCTCCATCAGCTAATCATGATTAATATGCTTAAAAAAAATACATATATAGTGTGCAGCAACAAGATTGGAGCCTGCTCCAATTCATGAGAATGTTTTCAATGAGAATGTTAGTGATATAAGCAATCAAAAATAACAATTCTTGTTTTTTACACAAATGTCAAACTCTGATCACATGCTACTGTCTCTGGTAACAAAATCCATGCATAGTAACCATTGTGAACAAAGCACTTGCACAAAGTATCTCAACAAGAACACATATCAGGCTTATCTCCCTTTGTATAGTGATGGATCACATTGTACATTTTCAGCGGCACTGTTTAGAATCACTGGTTGCTCAGCTGTTGGTACACAACACATTCAATATCCGTAGAATGATGACACAATGATGTCATATTGCTTGGAGAACAGGAACTTGGCTCAAATCATAATGTCATGAAAAAAAAATATATATAATGACTATTCACAAATTTGCAATATTTTTATGGTGCCAATGAAAATTCATTTTTCTGGCGAAACAACAAGGTGTAGCGCAAGCCCTATGAGATTCACCTATCGTCTTCAGTATCAGCAGAACAATGATAGTCAAAAGCTTATGATGAGACTAACAATAACAACACAGTCTTACATGATAAAAACACAGGTGAACAGACTTAAGTACATATTTCCTGGTTTCTTAGGGGGTAATAAAAAAAACAAAAACCACCAAAGTGAAAAAAAAAAAGTTTGCACCTGCTAGCACCTGTGATGAGGTCAAACTATATGAGATCAGAGATCAGACACCACAACACATGATGACTTCTACACTCCCCAACACCAACATGGGTGCAGAACATTGTAAAGTACACTCCACAAACATTCCATTCTGACAATGACTGCACGCATTCTAGGAGCAAGTGTAGATTGTCTTGGCCATCATCTACTTCAAGCTACAACGTCTTGAAATCTGAAAACAAAAAAAAAAATACAACCGAAATGTCAGTAAATGTTCGTCTAATTTCTATATTGTCAACTATACAAATAAATTATAGTTAATTTACAACGCCAACATACTGGCAAAGGAAGAACATGTTTCCAACACTGGACTAACTTCACTCAACATACAAAATGTTACACAGTATCTGGGGCAAAGAAAGAATTCCAAACAATCATGAATAAGCACTGAACTGCCCCAAACTATATAGCATCAATCAAAGTGCACGTGAACATCCGATTAGAAACTAAATCAATGGTCTTTGAAAAATAATGCAGTCCATGGAAGGAGTAAATTTGCCTATGAATTGCTTTTAAGCTTAACAAAAATTTTCCTTCCTGCAAGAAAAAAACCCCTGCATGTCGCTTAACCTTTTCATACTTGGAGGCAAACCATAAAGCATATGCACATACAATAATGAATACATATTTTAAGTTATGAAAATAATTCTGTTCTACAAGGTGTTTTCAAAGAGCTTTTCAACTAACAAAAAAATTATGGTGGAAATATTTCAATAAAATATGCCAACTTCTTGATAATTTAGTAAAAGCAGACAATCTAAAACAAACATAAGCACATAGCATGTTCGCAGATAAACTGTCAACAGAAAAATCAAAGAGGGATGAAGCGAGATGTGGGATGGCAACAGACCCTAATACTACATCCATTTAAGTATCAGAAATGAACTTATGAGGGGGGGGGGGTGGACTGGGAGGGACAAGCTGGTAACTACCAGTTTCACACCATCTTTTTTGTAGAGGTTTTTCTTTCTGCAACCAACATGATATGTCTATTGCAGGAAATGCAATCATTTATGCAACGAATGGGAAACAAAGAACAGGCACAGTTTAGGATTAGTTTAAAGTGATACTCACTTCTTCATATACGGTCCAAGCCAAAGCTGCCATCACAGTTCGACGCAGAGTGCGAGGCACAATACCTCTCCAAAACCCATAAAGACCTCTCTCCTGAAATTAAACAATCAGAGTCAACATTCTGAAAGGCAAAGAAAGCAGCAGTATTACCACAAACAGCAGCACATATTTCTCATGCAGACTGAGGCTCTTTACTCAAACGAGTTTGCAGTGTAGTCGTTCAAGAAGGGCATGTCATGTTCCAAAGTGCAGATAAGCCACAACAATGGTAGCAACACAACAACTGCCTTCTGGGTGACGTGGACTTTCAATTTCTTCTCCATTTCTCTGCCTGTGGTAAGCTTCTGTCAAGCCATTCATGTCAGCAGATTAATGGTCTTCTGAAGAATGTTTAAAAAAAAGATTCTGTTCCATACAGGAACTGTGACTTGGCAACTGTTATCAACAGGGGAGCTTAGGAGTTGTGTCCAGTGTGTCATATCTTTTTCAAGATTTATTCAACGCTGATCTCTGTTGGGGACATGAGAGAATACAATACCGTGAATGTGTTCAGAGAATACAATACCGTGAATGTGTTCAGAGAAACTGAACACAAATAGTAAACTGACAAATTACTCAAAGATAAGAAGACACCTAACGATTTAGGGATATATTTGGGAAAATCAAAAAAGGGAAGCTTAACAGTTCATAAATATCAACTATTCCTGCTTTGAAAAACAATATAGAGAACGACCTCAGACTATTCCATGATGTACATTTTCAATAACTATATTTAACATAGTTAAACAAAAGAAAAAAAAACAGACCCTAGCAAGCCTGCATTTTGTAGAATGTGGAGACATTCATTACAAGTTTTACATACGACTGAAAGAGATCTATTGCTATCGCTGCCACAGCCTAGCCATCTGCCAAAGCATCCCCATACCTCTGGTCAAGCAACATTTGAATGAAATTAAAAAGACACACTGCTGGTGGTTTTATTTTTCATTGGGCAAAATCTACAATAAAAGCCGGCACAAGAAAATATTTAGCAAAACTTGTGCCACACTCTCTCTCTCCCCAGAAACAGACACATACCTGGTAGATGTAGGCCAGCACGTGCTTGAAGTGTCTGTACTTCGTGGGGTACAGCTGCATGTTGGTCTTGACCACGTCAGCTGGCTGAGTGACGAAGGAAGCCAGGGCTCCTGCCAGCACTCCGTTGCAGAAGTCCACCACTGGCTCCAGCCCCGGACCAAACATGCCTGCTGACATCGACTTCCCATGAACACCAGAAATGCATACTGTGCTGAACTGGCACTCTTTTCCCTACATTTTAAGTCTCAGTATTGAAGATCAGGCTGTCTGCCTTGTGGGGTTTTAGTCCACTAGATGTGGTGTTCTTTTACCATTATGCTACCAAATGCATGGAGAAGATTCCTATTTGCAGCCTTCCCTGTGCAGTCTTTCTGTGACATACTGCGCTTATTTGCAGCAGAAAACTCATCCATTTTGTTTCCTCTGGTGTCTCAACAACACAGCAACAAAACTAGTGCAGCATCCATCCAACATAAGAAAATAACATATATTTCAAAGCTAGCTCATTATTTCAGTAAAGTCCAATGGCAAAGACGGAAACCAGGTAAAGATGACCAATCTGCTCTTTGTCTTAACAGCTGATTTCCCTGGGTTATATATTGTATAAAGAAGATTGACAGAAGTTGCAACATTATATGACCACAACAGTGTACAACAATCTCGAGCTTTGGGAAATCACACAACAGCAGCAAGCAGACCACAGGCTCACCCACACATGAAAACCAAATAATGATCTCACTGGGCTGGTTGTAGATCTTGAGGTTGGTGTAAAACATGAGGTAGAGTCCAGAGAAAGGAACATCACGCAGTAAGGTGGGTGCTAGTCCACTGTACAGACCTGCAACCACAACACGAACCACTGACAATGACTCATGACGTATAATTAAACCTCCTGACAAACATCCTCAAAAGAAAGACTCATCATTTGAGTTAAAACCCTCTTTCCCTGGAGCATTTCTCTCCCTTTATGAAGTAGCTTTCTCTCTCAACAAACCCTTTCTCCCTCTAATGACCCACCTTTTAAAAATTCTGTGGTTCATTATAAAGAACTCCGGACAACGGAAGACAGGACACAAATGAATTGATTGTCCCAATAGCATTATTGGCCGACTTGAAATTTTGTTAACCCATACTCTGCTAACCCCAGAAGAATGTTTGAAAGCAGAAAGAGCTCTTATTTGTAGTACAATGGAAACTCTTTGTAATGAACCACAAAATTCTTAAAAAGTGGGTTTTCCCTCCACTGAACTCAACAGTTATTTCCAGCACTCTGAATTACTTAGTTGCCTTCATATGCACATGTTGAATTTCTTTTGTCTGTTTTCTGAAAGCATATGCCGTTTTCAACAGCAGCATTTTTCATACAATTCTTTTCTGAAAACAATCACTATTAGCCAGGTAATACTAGTTAAACTTACCTCGCAGCCCTTCCGCTTTGTAAGTCAGCGCCAAAGCATTAGCGATACCCTGATAATGGAATGCTCCACTCTGTAAAACAAATATGATGCCAGGATTAATAGCACAGTTAGGTCATGGAAACACTTAATGGAAAAAACAGGTAGTAGAAGTTACTCTGCACAGCATCTTCCATCCTGCCTGCAACAATCTGTGACAATGTCTTCAACCTAAAATTCTGTCTTTATTTTCAACTGAGCACATCAAATCTTCCAATTTCACCCATTTTATAATAAATCAGTTCACAAAATAAATCAGACAACTCTACTTAATTTTCCTACGTACCAAATGAATGATATTCTATATTAGTTACAAACTGAACAAAGAATGTGTTACTTGAATAGAACTTTCTTCTTCTATCTTGTCTGTCTGTTTTCACACCTAATCAAAAGTTCAAATTACATCCAACTCCAGACATGACTGGCTGAGGGTGTCACTGTTAATATGCAGAGGATACCTTCAGTGAGTCCAGTCAAAAAGAAACAAAAATCAATGCTGTGCTGTGTTTTTTTATCTCTTCCCCATTCGCACTAGAAAAATGTCCAGATGTCATCATTTGAGTAAAGAAAATATGTAAAGGAAAGGGGCAGAAAGTATTGACTGTACGAACACAGGATGGGCCTCAAATGAAAGAGTTAATGAACACTGCACATACCCATATATTAAGCAAATTTCACATGATAAGAACAGAACATGTCAACATATCCAACTGATAAAGTGATCTAAATGATGCGCCTATCATCTTCCTCATTACGCGGTTGTTTCCCCTCCACTGGAACTTGGCAATTATTTCCAGCACTTTAAATCCCTTGGTTGCCATCACATGCATATACTGAATTTCTTTTGTCTGTTTTCAGCAAAAATATCCCTTTTTAATCAAATGTCCTGAACATTCCCTCTGTCTTTAGCCCTGTTCATCAACATTCCCTTGGACTGGCTGAGTTTGTGCTCGTTCACACAAGACAACACTATCCCATGTGGTGGACGATATAAACTGGTCCTTAAAAAATTTAACCAAAGAAAAGGGAGATATACTTCTTTGTTTAGGAGATCTCAGACAAAGGCCAAGTGGACATTTATCCTAAACTAAAGTCTCCACTCTCCGTAGGTTCCCAACCAAAACAATCTTCCAATACTCGCTAAAAAAAAAGAATCCTGAATATATCAAAATGCCCACTGAAGGCTCCTCAAATAGCTCTTAGTGCTCACCAAAAGGTTTGTAAACACCTCTAATTGCACATTAAAGTATCTTTTAATACCCAAGATGCTCACTGAAGTTTCCTGAATTATATCCAACTGATTTTTAAAAGGCAACATGGGGAGTAGATATGGAAGACTTAGCAAGAAGATTTAGCAGCAGCAAAAAAAAAAATATGCCAGTGGTCAACAAATTCTTTGACACCACAGGGGTTCCTTTTCTACAGCCCCAACACCCCTACCCCTAAACTTCCTCTCCCCAGCATCCACCCATCTCTGCCAGTTACTCAAGACTGACAATCACATCAGGGAACACTGTCCATGAGCCTGTTACCTCAAAGCGTGTTTTGATGACGGTGATGGGCAGGATGAAAGCGGCAGCAATGCAGCGAGAAGTCATCCCAATGCACAGAGATTCCAGAGAGGATGGCTGGGAACTCCTGCAAACAGATTCAGTAGGTACAGAGAGGCTCAGAAACGTGAAATAACAGTTGTCTAAAAATATATCACACTGTAAGCTGCAACACACTCAGTATACGTATGTGCAAGTGTGTGTGTGTGTGTGTGTGTGTGTGTGGAGTGTGTGTGTGTGTGTGTGTGTGTGTGTGTGTGTGTGTGGCGTGTTTGCGACATTAACATAATAGCTTTCACCCCATGGAGAATCTTTTTTTTCTCTTTCTTTCTCCCCTTTTTGATGCTTTACATAAATAGGCTACTCTCACAACAAGAAGCTTGAAAAAGGCTGCTACTCCATTCTTTGTCATGGTACTTTGGACCAAGACATGGTGATCTGTTACTTGGATAGTAAAGTGCTAATTTTCCTATCATTTAAATGTTACAAATGATGACAATAAACTTTCAAACTGAACTGCTGCTATCTTTACAACAACAACATAAAAATGCTTGATGGAAAACCTATTAACGACAGTTGATGCTGAACAGAAAGAGTGCAAAATCTGTGAGCACCTGTTAAAACAGTTCTGCCAAGTTCTATGAAGTAAAAATACCAATGTCAAATTTCAGTTTCAATGAGAAGCTGTAAGCCAGTCACAAAGAATCAGAAAATGCTGCTAACCCAAAGGTGCTCTTGAGGTAGTGCACGGTGCCAAAGTAGAATCCCACTCCAGGGGCACATCTGGTTAGGGACTGGAGAAAACAAAACGATATAAATCAAACATTGTTTTAAGCAGACTGTGCAATGTGGAACACATAAAGAAGGCAACTTTTGCTTCCACTGCATGCATACAGCTCCAAACTTGTTAGCTGCAATACCCATCATGCATTCACTAAACACACATGCAGAGAAGAGTTACCTAAAATAAGGTAGATAACTTCCAAAGAAAAGTTCCCAGATTGCTCTTCTACACAGCAAACTGTGTGCTAGACATGCGTGTAGGTAACTCAGTTCATCAAAGTTCATGACAGCCAGGCACAATCTGTGGGAAAGTATCTTTCTACGAGTATGACATACCTGTTCTCTCCCTATTCACATGCAACAACGCTGTGTCAATTTTACTTTTCCAGATCAAAAATATTAATGACAAAAAAATAGAAATAATCTGTGTTAAAATATGAGTCAGTTCAGTAACTCCATGACAGCTGATTCCGTAACTCCAAAATATTTGTTTAAAATATATATATCACAGTGTGTGCTTGAATTTAATTGTGCCATCTTTCTTTTAGCCATTTCTATTGCCTTTTTTTTCCAAACTGGTTCTAAGCACTCCATCATTGAATATATCTGTATGAGAGCAAAACTAAATATGACGCTTTCGCCAAGAAACATGCTTCAGTTTGTTCCAAAATGTATTACTTGTCTACACTTCAATTTGTCAGCCCTTTATCGCAAGTATCAGAGCTTTGTATTTCATCCCCATATAAAATGACAGATTTTTCTGACACTTCATGCTAGATAACAATCTAACATAAAATGCATCTGCACAATTGGATCTGCATTTTGCTTCATTTTCTAAGGTTGGTTGGTGGTTTTATTTTACGTCTTTTCATCCGGCAGATGATATTAGACAGAAAAAACAAAAACAACAACAAAAAAAAAACCCACTAAAGTCATTTCAACACATACATCTGCATACACTTATGAAGAAGAAAACAGCGTATCAGTTAAGGACCCTCATAATAGTCTAGCTACCTCAGAACTGGCTAAAGTGGCGGCAATCTCAGAACTGGCTAAAGTGGCGGCAATCTCAATTATGCATGAGTCAGACAGAACTTGACTCTCATTTTCATATTTGTCAAGATTGATACCTTTCGCCTTATACATTTCAGTTAAAACTGGACAATCTAATTGAAGGTGATGCACAGAGATGAATTTTCCACAGACACACATAACTTCAGAAGAAAATTTGGTCTTGTATGTGTTCAGCCTTAATTTTGTGATAATCTTAGCCAGATGGCGTGAGCAGCTAGGCAGTGTGTAGCATTTTTCACAGAAACAGGTTTTGTAAACGTAGTGTTCCAGGTTGAATAGTATTTCACACTTGGATGTAATGGCAAATTTAGCACACATTCTGAACAGTTTTGTGCACCAAGTTTAGCTAGATTATCTGCTATTTCATTCCCTCTGAGACCACAATGTGAAGGAATCCAACAGAAGTCTATGATTATACCCTGAGACATAATACAGTGTATCAGGTACCTTATTTCATATAGTAAATCTTTTCTGGCCTTACAACCCCAGGTTTGCAGTGATTGCAAAACAGACTTGGAATCAACACAAAACAGCACACTAAAAAAGGATATTGGAGTACTATGTACACAAAATAAAGCCATCAGTATAGCATACAGTTCTGCAGTGAATATTGAAAATCCCTTTCCGAGATGAAAATGTTTTCATATATTCATACTTGGAATAACGAAACCAGAACCGCTATCAGCTGTGTCCATAACTGAACCATCAGTATAGATTTTATGGTGATTAGGATAAGAATATTCGAGGTGTTCTTTCGCATCGTTCACTAGAATGTTAATATTTTCTTTTTTCTTTCAGACTGTATACTCATAATCAAAATTTCCACTCAAGTGTTCCCAAGGAGGCATCATTGGAACTGTGGGGAACTCTGGAATTGATGTTATATCTACATTACACTTAGACATAAGTTCAGCGGTATAATTCATTATTGGCTGAATATATGAGATGTCCTTGGCTCTACTTGGAAAATCTTTATTCGAATTTACAAAAATATCATCAGTAACTGAATTTTTTACTGACAGGCTTCGAATCACATATTTGGCTACTTCTAGACGTCTTTGCCCCGTTAAAGATAAGATATTCGCTGCTTTGTAGCTCTTATATGTATTTGTGTGTACAGGAACTCCTAAACCTAATTTAATAGCTTTACTGTCAATACTTTGTAATTTTTTAAAAGATACTTTGGCGCTGAAAAGTAAACTTCTTGTCCATACTTTAACTTGGAGCGGACAAGAGCCAAAGAAAGATGCAAAAGGGTTTTAGTATTTTGACCCCAAGGTTGGCAATTAACAATTTTAAGAAAATTTAGTCTAATTCTAGCTTTAGATAATTTTTCTATATGCATTTTCCTGCTTAGTTTTGGCGTTAAAAAAAGACTCCCAAAAAATTGACTGATTTCTGATATTGCAACAAAGTGCCATCTATATTCAAGGATGGGAGTACAGGCGGATTTTCTCCATTGTTAAACAACACTAAACAGGTTTTTTCACCTGATAATTCAAGCCCATTTTCTTTTATATATGCCGATAAATTGTCCAATTCATATTGATATGACTTCTGCACATGATTAATTGACCTCTTCTATGTATGTTTTCTTAATCTAGTATGCATCCATATTGCGATGTCATCAGCATACTGAACTACATGGATATTTTTGGACAGCGCAGAAGGAAGATCATAAAGGAGAACTGAAAACAAAATTGGGGCAATAATTGATCCTTGGGGGATACCCATATTAATGTACCTGAAGGAAGAATACATCTTACCAATTCTTGTACATATGTCTGTCCATTAAGAAACTTTTTATGTAAGAATACATGTTGCCTGAAATACCAATCTTTTTTAATTTGTCAAGCAACCTAGCATGCCAAACACTGTCGTAGGCTTTTTTAACATAAAAAAATGTAGCCAACATACTTTTTCTGTGGGAAAACTGTTTTTTTATTTGATTTGTAAGTTTTACAAGATGGTCTGTAGTGCATCGACCCTTTCTAAAACCAGCCTGCTGGACTGGAAGCAAATAGTTCTTTTCACTATAGTACATCAGACGCTTCAATACAATTTTTTCCGGAAGCTTCCCGACATGAGAAGACAAAGAGATTGGTCTATAACTGCTTACAGAAGTATTTATCTTGCCTTCTTTCAAAACTGGTATGACCACCGAACTCTTCCAAACTTTAGGGAGAACGCCATTATTCCAACATTTTTGGAATAACGAGAGTATTACATGTTTCCAGGAAGACGGCAGATGACTTAGCATCTGATAAGAAACGCCATCTAGACCAACTGCTGAGTTCTGAGACGAGACTGATGATAAAGCTTCTGACAATTCTGAGACCTGGATAGGAGAATTCAAAAAATGATCTGCAACTGGATCAGGATCCCAAAAGTCCTCTTTCTGTTCCTTCTTCAATCTATATTGCTCATTTTCTGCCTGTAGAGATGAAGACAAACTATTCTGAGAAAAGAAATCAACAAAAGCTTCAGCTTTTTCATAAGAGGTAGGAAATTCTTTTTCTAGCTTAATAGGGTAAAGTTGTTTTTTGTGACCATTTTTCATTTCTTTTACTTTTTTCCACACTTTAAACATGTCTTTTGATTCTGTTATTTCCTTCTTACAAAATTCATCCCAGTATGTCTTTTTTGCTTCAGCAATTATTTTATTACAGTTGTTTTTTTCCTGTTTCATAGTCTGAAAATTTTCTTCAGTCTTATTTCGGATCCACCTTTTAAACATCTGATGTTTTGATTTTACAGCTAATCGGCATTCTCCAGTCCACCACACATTACCAAAAAATTTACCAAATTTCCTATATCTACTCCTTGGAATAGCTCTATCAGCAACTTGAATCCATATTTATCAATGTTGTCATCTTCAACAGACGTTGTATCATTTGTCTTTTTCTAACTTTTACCTGATATGTGAACAACAATACACTGTCATAATGCATAGGGATAGAAAAAAATATTAGAATGAAATCAATAACTGACCCCTCTTATATCTTTCTGCTAAATGACACAAATAGACCTGCAAAACCTTGCAGTCCAAATGACATGTATACATACATGCGTCTACACATATGCCTGTCCGCAGGAATGAAGCTTTTGTGCTCTTCAAATTTTAGATCACACATGACAATGTAAATTTTTCTTCTATCATTTTTTTTTTCTAGATGAAAAAAAGAAGGTTCCTCTGCAACACTTTGTTGTTCTTGAATACTATTGCTAACGTTATGAAATAATCAGTCAATGGCAGCTTACAGGCCACAGTCCATTCCAAAGGGCAAGGAACTTCTCCTGCCGCACCACTGTCACCGCCACATTCACCATTCCAGTGTTAGAACTGAAACACACACACACACATACACACAATTATGAACACATGTTGAATCAACGGCATAAGAAATCAAAATTTCTTATGTGCGAAACTTCAGCTCTTCAACACAACTATCCACACTAGGCATAAGTGGGTTAGTGGTTAGACAGTATACTTATGGCAAAAATCCTCTTCGGTCCTTCTCCAGTTGTCAGAGTACGAATCTGAAATCTACACCTCTAGATGAGGCAAAACAGAAATGGAGTCCCACACACCCAATGGATTTAATACATATTTAAACAAAACCTAACTCAGAAAACATACCCTGGGTAAATTCTGCAGAAATGTATAATTTGATAACATTTTCATTCATATTATACCATAAATTACTACTAATACTAGCCATCTGCCCATGGAAACCACCACCATACACCCTCCACCCCCCCCCCCCCAACTCCCCTTCCACTCAGCCATCCTCTCCTCATACTCACCACTATCCCCCCCCCCTTCCCCTCCTACTCTTCTCCCCCCACCCATTCTTTTCTTTCCCCCAGTGTCTCTGCTCTATCCACCCTTCCTAACCACTTCCCTCACCCCTCCCTTCCATCCCATACCCCTTCACCACTGGACTTAACAGATCAGCATACACTGACAATAATAGTTTCTTCCTCCTTGCCCCCCCCCCCCCCCCCCTTTTTTTTTTTTTAAATATTTTTTTTACATTCTTAATTAGCAAAGAAACGATCCTGGTAACTGTCGCATCACACCGTCCTATGTTACACACTGTAACTGTCGTATCACACTGTCCTATGTTACACACTGTAACTGTCGTATCACACCATCCTATGTTACACACTGTAACTGTCTTATCACACCATCCTATGTTACACACTGTAACTGTCCTATTACACCATCCTATGTTACACACTGTGGTGATCACTTACCCAATGTAGACAGAGGACTGCAATCGCGTTTTCACCAGATCCAGAGGTTGTAAGATCACTGTCGACATTGATCCACTCATGGCCCCAGCAATGAATGATTTCATCACTGGAGACTGAAGCTGTTGAGAAGAAACATGGGAAATAGTAAGTACTCAATCACTCAGTAATTCAGTAATGTGCAGATGGGAGGAGAAACCAGCAGCATCAGGCTGATAGTAGTTCTCTAGCAGTCCACTGAAATAACTGTTACTCATTATACTGGGCATATATGTCTGTACTGGTCAAAGCATTCCTGCAAACAAAATCTTTCCTCTGTATTTGTTCTCCTACAGAAGAACCAGGTGAAACATTCAGAAACCCCCCATAATAAAGAAAGAAAAAGGCTTAAAACCACTTTTTTTTTCTACACATACAACATCTCCGATCAAATATTTGAGTGCCATGGATTCAATTAGAAGAAAAAAAAGAAAAACATTAATAAGAATTTTTGGCACAAAAACCTCTAAAAATCTCTAGATACTTTAAGGAACTAACTTCGCTTGAATGTCAGATTGAGATTCTAAAGCAAGTGAAAGGAGGTCAGTACTGATGACGCCACCAAAATTTGCATGATCAGCGCTGGAATGACAGAAAGCAACGTCACTCTTCCCATACGTACATCCTCTTTCACCGTATTTTAGAATTCTCTTTGTAACAAAGATACCCTCTTTCGCATGGGTCATTACAACCACCCCCAACGCATCACCTGTGCACACACATTTTCTGGTCTTCTTTCACAGCACAACTTGAATCTGTTCATATGCTTGTTACTTCAAGGATGTTTTCAGCAGTTCATAGTTCCATGTTTTAGTCTGTTGAATCTGTTCATATGCTTGTTACTTCAAGGATGTTTTCAGCAGTTCATAGTTCCATGTTTAGTCTGTTTTTCTGTGACATTTATCATCCTGATCAATGGTGCAATGCTGGCAATGTCCTAATTAGTTTAGAGGCTCCCTTTTGTGCCAGTCTCATAGATACAAGGTATGACTGCAACACTACGTCACACATTGTCTGAAGCATTGTACAACAGAAAAATCTTCATATTGTACTAATTTTTGTTGTTGTTGTTGTGAACTGTGACACAGCGACAGTTAATCTTGCCCAAGTGGCATGTGCACTTAACCTGGCTACAGTCATGTTGCACCAGCCACTGCATTTGGCAAGGGCTTTCTGACAAAATATTCTTTCTAGATCTATAGATAGAAATTAATGATATCTTATAGAGCTCTATTAGATATTCATCATACCCCTTGTTGCCTCACAGATGGACACAATGTTCACGGGTAAGTTAATAAAAGAAAAGAGAATTATCCTCAAACTTGTTAATCAAAGGCTTCACTGGTCAGGTTAGAAAAATACTGAAAAAAAATGTTTTCATCTCTGCATTTCAACAAAAACAATCTGCTGAACAATCTGCTGAACAATCTGGTGAATCATTCCTCTGTACGTCCTTTGTTCTCATCATTTTCAAACATACAAACTTGAACGTCTTATATTAGTTATAAACCTGAACATGACAGTTTTTCCTTGCATGTTATCCTCAATACAACTACGAACACTGGGAACGGATTTACATTTTGCATCTTTGCCTGCACACACACACACACGCACACACACCAGGAGCGAGAGACATGTGGTCCTTGCTTCTCTCTCCTCTTTCACTGAACAGAGTATGACAAAGGATTTTCACCGAGAAAGAACGAAAC
The DNA here is from genome assembly GCA_033310375.1 of Conus canariensis. Lineage (NCBI taxonomy): Eukaryota > Metazoa > Mollusca > Gastropoda > Neogastropoda > Conidae > Conus > Conus canariensis. Next base: position 21,880,113 of record CM065715.1, read on the forward strand.
AAGACGCAGGCGCGCATACACAGACGCACGTGCGCACAAACTCTTACTGAACTAAAAACAAACAAACCCTACCAGTTTTCTGTTCAGCTGAGTTGATCTGGGTGCTGCTCCGCACTTTTCTTGAACTTGGTCTTGAGCTCGCATCCTGAACGTTCGATGTCGACCCTCACGCACCTGTTCTGTGTCCAGCTGAGAAGGTCCGAGCGGTGACGGAGTAGTGACGACACTTCGTTATTGCCAGAGGCAAAGTGTAAGTCGGTCACGGGTCAGTTACCACAACGGCAGAGCCACAGGCTTCAGCCAAGTTAGTGTCACACACTCATTTTGACCACGTTCCTTCAATGGTCAAGATTCCTACAGATTCCGCCTCTTGCAGTGGTCTGCACAACAACCTGTACAACACATAACACAGCGTTGGCCTTCTTTACCTTCCTAGCGCGGACACAAACAAGAGAGTGATCAGCAGACTATCAGCCAAGCACAAACAATGACCGTTCAATCACGTGGTTTTAGTTCGTGTTTCGGTCAGTCAAATCCAGTTCTAACCGGTCTGTCCTTGTCCTTCATGGCACAATGGACACGCACTTTTAGGTAACTGGGGGGGATTAAGCTATGTAAGGTCTGTGGTAGATGGGAAATAAACCACTACATCAATAAAAAGTGATGTTTATCAATATGTTTGCATGTTGTAAAATAGACCCATGTGCTCTGACGTCAGATTTGTTTTGAAACTGACCGCACCAATAAAATGGCAGGGAAAAGGGGTTTCCGGGGTTTCCCTTACTACCTTCACAACCAATCGACAGAAAGAAGACGCATCAGCGGACAGACTCGGTGCGAGAGAGAGAGAGAGAGAGAGAGAGAGAGAGAGAGAGAGAGAGAGAGAGAGAGACGTACTGAGAGAGAGAGGCAGACGAGAGAGAGAGAGCGAGAGAGAGAGAGAGAGAGAGCGTCCACATGAGAGAGAGACAGACAGACAGAGGCAGAGACTGAGACACACAGAAAGTGAGCCCTGATGACTGAGGGAGACCAAGAGCACGAGAGGGTGCCGTGTGTGTGTGTGTGTGTGTGTGTGGTGTGTGTGTGTGTGTGTGTGTGTGTATGCGTGTGTGTGTGTGTGTGTGTGTGTGTGTGTGTGTGTGTGTGTGTGTGTGTGTGTGTGTGTGTGTGTGTGTGTGTGGTGTGTGTGTGTGCGTGTGTGTGTGTGTGTGTGTGTGTGTGTGTGTGTGTGTGTGTGTGTGTGTGTGTGTGGTGTGTGTTGTGTGTTTGTGTGTGTGTGTGTGTGTGTGTGTGTGTGTGTGTGCCAATATGTGTGTGTGTGCGCGCTGTGGTTGTGTGTGTGTGTGTGTGTGCGCGCGCGCGTGCGCACGCGCGTGCACGCGTACACGCATGCATACCTGTCGTGTTCTCTCCCAAAAGTTTTTTTTTTGAAATCACGGATACATAAAATGTGAGAGAGAAGGAATGCTGGGGGAGGAGGGGGTACTGTTTCTGGACTACAATTATTACTGTCATGATTTCGAATAATATCATCATTATGACTGTCATTATTATTATTATTATTAATATTATCATCATCATCATTATCATCATTAATATTACTGTAGTCAGTTGTTAAATGTTGTCGTCAGTTGTTCTTCTTGTACTTTGTTGTACCATGAAAAAGCCGTATTGCATCAAAGAGTAGGTGCTGAGAGAGAGAGAGAGAGAGAGAGAGAGAGAGAGAGAGAGAGAGAGAGAGAGCTATGCACGTGCGTTCCCCGAATTTACACGATACACATGCGGTGATGCCATAGCTCTTTTTCTTTCCTTTTTTTATCACTCTGATAATATGCAGACCTGAGAGAGAGAGAGAGAGAGAGAGAGAGAGAGAGAGAGAGAGAGAGAGAGAGAGAGAGAGAGAGAGAGAGGGAGACAGAGAGAAGACAGAAAGAGAGAGCAAACAAGCGAGCGAGCGAGAGAGAGAGAGAGAGAGAGAGAGAGAGAGTGAGAGAGAGAGAGAGAGAAGGAAGGAGGGAGGAAGAGAAGGTGGGAGGGGAGTGCTACTCTTTCTGCTATATCATCATCATCATCATTACTATTATTATCATTATTGTTATTATTATTATTATTATCATAGGCCCTGTTAGTTATCAGTATCATTACTAGTGTTGTTGTCTTCTTTATTTTCTTCATTGCATTCTGTTGTTCTATGACTGCAGGCCTACTGCGCGGGTCATCGGGGAGGCTGGGTGGAGGGGGGACATTGACTGTGCCTTGACTGTTTTATGTCATGTTTCCGTTGAACGAGGTGCCTTAAAACTCGCCTGCTGTGAATGTGTGTGGTGTGTGTGTGGTGTGTGTGTGTGTGTGTGTGTAAGCGAATTCATGCGTGCGCGCGCGCGCGCGGTGTGTGTGTGTGTGTGTGTTGTGTAAACGCGTTGGCGCCCGTGGTGTCATTAATCCATTAATCTCGGATCCCAGTGTGTGTGTGTGTGTGTGTGTGTGTGTGTGTGTTCATGTGAATGCAGGCGTGCGCGCGCGCGTTTGTGTGTGTGTGTGTGTGTGTGGTGTGTGTGTGTGTGTGTGTGCGTGCGCACGCGTGTGAGCATACGTGCGTGCTTGCGTGCATGCGTGCGTGCGTGTGCGTGTGTGTGTGTGTGTGAACACGTTGACGCGCGTGGTGTCACTAATCTCGGATGCCAGTGTGTGCGTCCGAACGTGTGCGCGCGTGTGTGTGGTGTGGTGTGTGTGTGTGTGTGTGTGTGTGTTGTTGGTGGTGTGTGTGTGTGTGGTGTGTGTTTATGTGATGTGCGCACGCTCCGCGTGCGCGTGTGTGTATGTGCGCGTGTGGTGTGTGTGTGTGTGTGTGTGTGTGTGTGTGTGTGGGGTGGTCCGAACGTGTGCGCGCGTGTGGTGTGGTGTGGTGTGTGTGTGTGTGTGTGTCATGTGCTGCGCGCGCGCGCGCGTCGAACGTGTGCGCGCTTGGCGTGTGTGTGTGTGTGTGTGTGTGTGGCGTGCTGTGTGTTGTTTTAGTGTCAATGCTCTTTGGTATGTGTTTGTTTGTGCGAGTTGAGCGCGTACATGAGCGTGTGTGAATGCGTATGTGATGCGCGCGCGTGCATGCCAGTTTGTGCGCGTGTGCCTGTGCATGTGCGTGCACACATGCGCGCGCACGTGCTTTCTTCATTTTGGAACCAAGTGCATATAAACACATAGATCATCACCAAAAAAAAAAAAAAAATTATAGTGACGGTGCCTGGCTAAAACGATTTTTAACTGAAAATAAGTGTAAAGATAGAACTTAATCAGTTTCAAATCGTGAAAAAGTAATTACATCATCACGATTACTCGGCAAAAAAAAAAAAAGAAGAAAGAAAAAAAAGAAAAGAAAAAAGAAACAGGAAAAACAAAATCGAATGAATGCTAGGCAATATCACATACCAGTCACACACTTCGGAACGATGCAGCACGACACAGTATATGTAGCCTATACAAAGCGGCTGAGGTAGGAGACCTGCCAGCAGTATTCCCCCACCCAGGCAAGCTGGAACCTACTGCTCGCGCTTTGCCGCAGGTGTGTGGAACGAAATGAACAACGCCCGGAGTGGTGAGCATTATATAGACCTAATCACGTGACCAGCGACCTCAAGGTCACAACTGACGTAAAATCGGATACGGTGACGTGAGGTTGAGATAAGCTTCACGATTGTTTTGTGATGGATAGGCACTGGATGGTTTTTCATTTCATTATCAGTATACTTTCAGTTCAGTGGGAAACACAAACAAACAAAAATCTTAGAATTTTTGTTCGACTTAGGCCTACGTATTTGTTAGCCAGCTCTGACACCATAGAGTTAGATAGACAACAGGTGATGGACAAAAATGCTGCGTCTCTTCAGAGAAGGTAGCATATTTTTCAGTTCGACGGAACACTTCATCCTCTCCTCTCTCTCTCTCTCTCTCTCTCTCTCTCTCTCTCTTCTGTGTGTGTGTGTGTGTGTGTGTGTGTTACGAGTGAACCCGAAGGCCTGAAATGTGACGTAGGCCGACGGAAGTTCAGGTCCGTGTCCACAGTCACAGATTAGGCCCAAAACGCTATGGATATTCCCCATGACATTGAAAGAGTGGTGGTGGTGGTGGTGGTGGTGGTGTGTGTGTGCGTGCGTGTGTGCGTGCGTGCGTGCGTGCGTGCGTGCGTGCGTGTGCGTGTGCGTGTGTGTGTGTGTGTGTGGTGCGTGGTGTGTGTGTGTGTGTGTGTGTGTGTGTGTGTGTGTGTGTGTGATTCAGTAGTATCGGTGACATGAATTTACGCGTGTACACATTAAAAAAAAAAAGAAAAAAAAGAATGCCGCATATGAAGGCAGACATATCAGTTTGTATTTCCATTTTGTCGATGATATATGGCATATACCCGAAAACAGATGGGAAAAAAAAAATTAATTTGTGACTAAAACAGACAGCAACATCACCGAAATTAAGCCCGAAATACACACAACAAGCCAATAAGAAGGTTCAAAGTAATTGCATTAATATGAAACAGATACGTAAATATTCGGCATGACTGTGTCCAGGCGGGAAGTGAGTTGTGTGTGTGTGTGTGTGGGGGGGGGGGGGGGTGGCTTTCCATGCTGACTGTGATTTGGGGAGTATTGTGCTGTGCATTATTTATGTCTGTTGTGTGGAAGGTCTAAAGAAGACATATTGTCGAAAATGTACTGCTCTGTTTGGCATTTTGTATTTAGATAAGCTTATTTAGAACCCTAGCTCTCTCTCTCTCTCTCTCTCTCTTCTCTCTCTCTCTCTCTCTCTCTCTCTCTCTCTCTCTCTTTGTGGGGGGGGGGGGGGGGGGGAAGGGAGGGGGGTGTTGGCTTGATCCCTTCAACATTCCTTCAGAGCATCTGTAGTCAAAGACAGACAGAAAGAGCGGGAAGACGTGTGGTGTCGCAGGGCTTATGGTACATGTTGCTTGCAGGGAGCATGCGCAGCAGCCTCCACATGAACAGGTGGACTGTCCCCTGGTCTGAGGTCATCCACGAACAGGAGGAGCACACTGTGCGGCACGGTGTCGCTGAGCTTGGCCTGCACGTGCAACACTGGAACCCAAAGAGGTCCTCCTCTATGAAGCCCTCAATAATTACCTTCATGGTCTGTGGACAGTGATCATCAGATAATCAGAATTCTGACTGACCAATAGGATTACGTGTGAATAGTGACCAACAGATAATCAGACTGACTAACTAGCAGGATTATCTATGGACATGAATCAGCTTATAATTAGAGTTCTAACTGACCAGTAGTGACCAACAGATAATTATAGGTCTGACCAACCAGTAGGATTATCTGTGGACGGTGACAAACTGATAAGTAGAGGTCTGAGTGACCAGTATGATTATCTGTGGGATGATTATAAAGAGACAATTAGAGGTCTGACTGACCAGTACGTTTATCTGTGTACATTTGTCAAGAGACAGATAATTAGAGGTCTGACTGACCAGTACATTTCTCTGTGTACATTTGTCAAGAGAGATAATTAGAGGTCTGACCGACCTGTAGGATTCTCTGTGGGCAGCTGACAAGAGATAGATAGAGGTCTGTGACTTATAGCTTTGCGTGTGGACAGTCATCAATAGATAATTAGAAGTCTGACCCATAGGCTTGTCTGTGGACATTTAGCATGAGATATTTAGAGGTCTAGCGAACCAGTAGCTTTATTTGTGGACGTTTATCAAAAGATAACTAGAGGTCTGAGTCACCATTAGGGCGATGGCTGTGGACAATGACAAAGACATGATTACAACTCTGTGTGATCGCCACGGGATAATCTGTAGAAAGTTATCAAATTTGACAATTAGAAGTCTGAATGGCATGGACAAGTATGTGTGGAAAGTTATCGATTATCATCACCAGCCACAAGGGCAGAAAGGAACAAAGGGTTCATCCAGGTCAACGATGAGCGAACATACCAGCGCCCAGGCTCACAAGAAGACTGAACAGTTCACAGCATTGAATCAGCTATACACTTACTCTTTCACTTACCGTCACCAATAAAAAGAAAAACAGGTCAAGAAAAGAGAATGATGAGATGCTCTGATGGGTGATTTGGCAAAACAAAAAAGATGGTTTTCTCGCCCAGAACTCCTCTGAAACCATAGCAAAACCCAAAGCCACTGAGGGAAGCAAGGAAGAGTAATAAAAAAAAAAAAAAAGAAAGAAGAAAAGAAAAGAAAAAAGAAAAGGGAGGGGGAGGGAGGGGGGGGGGGGGGAGGGGAGGCACAGCGTACAAACATCACTTCTCTTATCAGTAAAGGTTATCACATTTGATTAGTCTGACCCTATACTTTCAAATTTCGACCAAAAACGTTTATATTGATCATAATTTCAAATTCGGTTCTTTTTCTTTCACAATTGCACAAGGTACTTTTTCCTCTTATTCTTAGTTTTAATAAAAGCACAATTCTTTTTAAAGAATCCTTATCATTTTGGGTAGAATTCTTCAAGCAAGAAAAAAAATCCCCTACAAAACAACAACAAACGAAAAAAAAATCAGCAGAATTCTGCAGCTTAATTTGAAAGACGCCATGAATCTCTAGGTGCATGATTGCTCGTTTCATACATGTGTTTACTTTTCTTCCAGTCTGTTTTATTTTAGTGTTGCTGCTTTCGCGAAGAGTGGCCGATAATGCTGGCAGCTAGGTCGCCCACAACAGCCTCTGATGATGGGCGCCGACGTGCAGATCCGGCGACCAACTGCAAGGTCGGAGAGCAGTCACTTAACCGTCTCCGGCTTTGAAGTTGCCTCCCTTTCCCCTTTTCTGACTCAAGCCGTCAAATTTAAATCCCAAGAAGTAAATCTGTGATAAGAGAGTCTGTTGTGTCTTTGAATTATGTCCAGTGCGCATGTAGCCTGATGTTTGTATAAAAGTATGTAATAATGCAATTATTGTATGTAATGTCTAAAACAATAAGTTACGAAAATAAAGCGCAACACTCTCACTCGCCCTAACTTCCGTTTTGCGAGTAAGAATAAAGGTTTGAATGGGAAGAATGCAGTAGAGATAATGTCCACTCTCATACACGAAGAAAGTAGAGAGGAAAAGAAAAGAAAAGAAAAGAAAAACAAAAGAAGAAAACAGCAGCAAAACATAAAAGCAGGGATAGATTCTAAATTAATTGCTAAATTCAAAAGACAAAAGTACAGGAGAAATCTCTCCCCCCCCCCCCCCCCCCCCCCCCCCCGAATGCATTAATGCATTTGTGACTGACGGTAAGATGATTGGGATAACATGGACCACAAAACATCTCTCCAAGGTAGAGGAGAAAGAAATGGACCTAATGGCAACGAACCAACAGTCAAAAACTTTCTCCTAACAACGCCGAAAAGAGAGATAAACACTTAAAAGCTTGGGAGGCGTAGCTTCCCCGGACAATGACCAGGGACAAGTACTGCACACAAGTGACGGACAAAACGCACACATGATCCGCGTTTAAGATGACGAAGTGATGAGATCCAAGTATTTTATGAGGAGGGGGTGGATTGCGTGATAATCAGGGTGAACAAGCATGTGGACTGGAGGAGCAGAAAAACCCATGAGGTTCACGTTGTCGCAGCCTCCACACACGCAGGCGGCCTATACCGGGCCACTGGGCCACTAGGGTAGTGGATCAATAACCTCTGACCAAACTGAGAGTAGGCACATGCTAAAAGTGCAGCGTTTGTGGCACATGAAACTGAACATGACCGTCCGTGGAAAGTTGCAAAGAGATGATTAGAGGTATGAATGACCGGTAGGTTTATTTTCTGATAAATGCAAAGAGATAATCAGAGGTCTGAGCGACCTGCAGGGTTATCTGTTGACAATTGTAAAGAGATTATTAGAGGTCTGAATGACCAACAGGATTATCTGTTGACAAATATGAAAAGATGATTAAAGATCTGGGTGACCAGAGAGATTATCTAGATAATCTGAGGTCTGAATGGCCAGTAGGATTGTTCGTTAACATTAGTAAAAAGACAATTTGAGGTCTGAGTCGCCAGCAGAATTACCGGTTGAAACTGTAAAGAGATAATTAGAGGTCTGAGAGACCAACAGCATTTTCTGTAGACAAATTTAGAGAGATGAATAGAGGTCTGAATGACCTGCAGCATTATCTGTTGATCGTAAAGAGGTAACTTGAAGTTTCAATGACCAGTAGGATTAGCTTGTGACCATTGTGAAAAGACAATCAGACGTCTGAATGACCAGCCAGATCATAATTATGCACACAGCTGTAAAGCAATGATCAAAGACTTGAGGGAACACCAAGACTGTCCGTAAACAATCATGAAAGGACAATTAGAAACCGATGTGAAGAATTGTATTTATAGATCTGTGGGCAGCTGTTTAGAGAGAATGTGAGGTGTGAGTGCCTTCCAGGATTGTATGCGTTCAGTTATTAACAGGTAGTTAGTGATCACCCGACAGGATCATATGTGTACAGTTATAAAGAGACAATTAGAGATCTGAAAGATCAACGGCAAAGGGATAGAATCGATTTGAAAAAAAAAGAGATGGAGCGAGGGGTATAATCCACGACTCAGTGACCTAGTACAGTGAGAGGGAGAGAGGAGTTTGGGGGAGGGAAGAGATTGAGGGGGAGAGAAGTGACGCATGGTAGGGGGGCAGGTGGGGGGTGGGGAAGGGGGGGGGGGGAGGACGGGTTGTGTGTCATCTCCTGAACTCTACTTTCTCCTGAACTCTACTTTCTAAGTCAGTGATCTCATCAAAGTCGGGCGGGGACGTCCACAGTGGACAAACATTACAGTTCACCACCTTGGTTGACATCCCTGTCCAGTGCCAAGTTTAATAACTTCCAGAACTGAAAAAAAAAAGCCTGTTTCTTGGATGATTATGTTGTCTTTTGATTATTGTGGAAATACCCAGTGACAGCAGTATAGTTTTCATTAAAAAAAAAAAAAAAAATCACACACACACACACACACACACACACACAGAGGGAGAGAGAGAGAGAGAGAGAGAGAGAGAGAGAGAGAGAGAGAGAGAGAGAGAGACAGACAGACAGACAGACAGACAGACAGACAGACAGACAGAGAAAGACAGACACACACACAGACACACAGACAGAGATGAACTGATGACTCTATGTGGGGCGAACATTCAGGCTAGTTGTATTTCTTGTCCACTTCCATTCATAAATCTTCTTATCTTGACTGTTCTTAACCTTCCAGCGCCTTACTCAGTTTGTGCTGGCTTCGTCTCTTCTCTGACGTTGCGCCGGTCGGGCGGGCAACGACCTTGTTATTCCTACACGAGTTGTCCCCTTCCGCGAACGACACACGCAGAAAGAGCTAACACAACACTAATGTGACGTCATGCGTTGATCACCCGCGCCTGCGCGAGCGAAAAGCGGGCAGACAACTTGCGGACAACTGAGCATGACCTAAAAATAGCATAGCACGGTGAACAAAGTCAAGGTGTAAATACAATGTTTTTTTGCT
>CM065715.1:21902090-21929590 GCA_033310375.1 Conus canariensis
TATTTCTTTGAAGGTATTCTGGCACAACAAGCAGATATTTTTTGACAAGATATGTTAATGTGGTGGTGATGGTGGTGGTGGTAGTGGTAATGGTGGTGGTGGTGGTGGTGGTGGTGGTGGTGGTGGGGGGTGTGTGTGTGTGTGTGTGTGTGTGTGTGTGTGTGTGTGTGTGTGTGTGTGTGTGTGTGAGATAGATAGAGAGAGAGAGAGAGAGGGAGAGAGAGAGAGAGAGAGAGAGAGAGAAAGAGAGAGATAGACAGACAGACAGACAGAGACAGACAGAGACACAGAGAGAGCGAGAGAGAGAGAGAGAGAGAGAGAGAGAGAGAGAGAGAGAGAGAGAGAGAGAGAGGGGGGGGGGGCTTCTTATTATTACTTAGAGAGAAAATCTGATAGGTTTAATGAACAATCGGACATGGTCGGCGTACACAATGTTTTTGTTAAAGATACCTATATTGAAAGAAAAAAAGGAGGGGGAGGTTCCGGGATTGACTTTAACTGAATGTTAATTTCACACCGTAGAGATAATGCCATAAATACTCTGCGCAACGCGATTTTTTCATCAGTGTATGCACACGACTCTCTCTCTCTCTCTCTCTCTCTCTCTCTCTCTCTCTCTCTCTCTCTCCCGCGCGCGCGCGCGCGCGGTGTGTGTGTGTGTGTGTGTGTGTGTGTGTGTGTGTGTGTATCCGCGTGTGTCTGTGTCTGTGCGTGTGTCTGCCTACCTGCGTGCCTGCCTGCGCACGTGCTCGTTTCTCCGTGTGTTTGTGGTGTGTGTGTGTGTGTGTGTGTGTGTGTGTGTGTGTGTGTGTGTGTGTGTGTGTGTGTGTGTGTGTGTTCGTTCTTTGTTTTTACGTCTTTTCACCATAAGTGATATTAGACCAAAGTGTGCGTGAGTGAGTGCATTCTGTCTGTGAGTGTGTGTGAGTGTGTGAGAGTGTAAATGTGTGAAGTAATGTAAAACTGTGAACACTGCATTAACAGTAAAGAGGTAATGTTAAAGATACATATAACAAACAAAATGCAAAATACAGAAACGTGGGTGGGTGGATGTGTCCCTCACCACTAATCTACATTGGAAGAAAAAAAAAATCTACAGGAATGACCTGATGGGGGTGTGAATTAGGGATTAAGCAATTTGTAGTAAAACCTTTGTATCATATAATAAATCTTCTATGTTTTCTTCCGAAACATTCTTTGCTGTGACTGAATCAGGTAGAAAACCTCTGAGACTTTTACAATGGAATAAAATGTGATTAACTGTGATTTGTGCACCACACAGGCAATTTACATTTTTGGAGACTTTTGTTTTTAAAGCGTTAATTTTTAGGCGGAAAAAGGGAAATTACAAGTCTAGAATAATATAACGGTGCATTTGACAACTTTCTTGATACAATTTCCAACGGAACTGCAGCTGTATTTTGTGTTAGAGTCTTTTCATCAGAACGTCTGCTAAATTTTTTCCATGCTGTTGTTTCAAGCAGCCTGTAATTTTCATGGAGTGACAAAGGAAGTGTCATGTCTACAGTCTTCTCTAAACCTTTTGCGCCTCTTTTAGCAGCTCTGTCGGCCATTTCGTTTCCATTTATGTTACAGTGCGAAGGCACCCAACAAAACTCAATGACTGTCCTTTAGCCGACAAGCAATGTAATAAATAATGAATTTCGTATATAAGGTCAGGCCGTGTATCGGTACTGAAGGAGTTCAGTGAACATAAAACCGATTTAGAATCCACCAATATCACAGTTCTAAATACTGTCATTGGAAGGTTCACCAAGAATTCTAAAGCAAGCATGATGGCTGTCAATTCGGCTGTAAAAACTGACAGTTTTTTTTGCCGAGGTTAAAACATTTTTCAATTTTCAGTGCCGGTATGACAAAGGCCGCACCAACATTATCATTGTCAAGTACGGGAGCCGTCTGTAAACACCTGATGATTTTGATAATGTTCATAGATACGTGTTTTTGCAATTGAATTCATAACATTTTCTTCTTTTCTCAATTTAGAATAGCTGATATCATATGACGGTTTTAATGTTTCCCATTGTGGTATAGACGTGAATGATGGTCTTATTGACATGTCTTTGATGCTTATTCCTGAACTTTCAATTAAATTAGAAGTATATGTTGCTATTGTCATTAGCGACGATATATTGTTTGCCCTTTTAGGAAAATCATACTCAGTCCTTAGTTTCAATTCTTCCCCAATGAAATTGTCACTTGTACTTGCTCTCAACACAAATTTTGAAGTAGCAAGTTCACGATAATCATCAAGCGGTAAGATTCCAGCTGCTCTGTATGTTTCTTTGTTTGAAGCATGACTCGGAAGGCCAAGAGCTAATTTATAGGCTTTACAGTCCACACTTTGTAATTTTTGTAATAGGTATTTTGGAGCACTAAAATAAATTTCTTGTCCATAAGAAAGTTTGGACCTAACAAGTGCTGTAGAAAGATGAACTAAGGTTTCAGGGTCCATTCCCCAAGGTAATCTACTAATGGTATTTAAAAGCTTTAAGCTATGTCTTGCCCTTGTCAGAATATACTCAAAATACATATTCCATGTCAGCTTTGATGTAAGAATTAATCCAAAGAACTTGACGTTTTGTTTATATTCTATATCAAGCAGTTTTAAGATCGGTAATTTTGCTGGATTACTACCAGAGTTAAATAGTATCATATTAGTTTTTTTTTCAGGGGATAAAGATAGTCCATTTTGAAACATGTATAATTCAATGTTATCAAGGTCAAACTGGTACAATCTTCTTATGTAATTTTGGGCTCTTTGTGGTGTCGACTTTTTTAAGGTTACGTCCATCCACATACATATATCATCTGCATATTGGACGAGAGTTACTTTGCTTGATACCGCCTTTGGCAGGTCATGTATCATGATGTTGAAAAGTTTAGGTGCAATTCACTGAGCCTTGTGGGATACCCATGTCTAGACTCCTAGGGGCAGAGTATGTTGTTCCCATTCTGGCCACCATTGACCTGTTTGTTAGAAAATTGTTGATATATCTGTAGATATGTCCAGATAGTCCAGTTGTTTTAAGTTTGTACATGAGACGACTATGCCAAACCTAATCATATGCTTTTTTGACATAAAAAAAGGTTGCCAATACGCTCTTTCTACGAGCAAATTGTCGCTTTATTTCTGTAGATAGTTTAAGTAAATGTTCGACGCCAGATCTTCCTTTTCTAAAACCAGTTTGATTTACAGGTATAATTTTATTCTTTTCATAGTAATGTAATAGCCGATTTAGGATAATTTTCTCAAACAGCTTACCCGAATGTGAAGTAAGTGCTATAGGGCGATAGCTGTTTTTGTCACTTTTAGGTTTTCCAGCCTTAAGAATAGGTATGACAATAGTATCTTTCCATAGCTGTGGAATGACACCATTGTCCCAGCAATTTTGAAAAATTTTGTGTAGAAAAGCAATACCATTTTCAGGAATGTGTTTTAACATTTCATTGCTGACTACATCCAGACCAACTGAACATTTTTTGTTGTTTAATGAGCATATTGCAGTTTTAATCTCAGTCAGTGTTATAGCTGAGTTAATATAATGATCCTTTTGTGGAACTGGATCTGCATACAACGAATCTAATTTAGCGTTTTCTCTATGGGCTCTACAGTGTGATGATAGTCCTTCTACACTGCTATTATTTGAAAACATACTAACAAAGGTTTCTGCTTTTTCCATATGTGACGGAACCTTGTCATTGTCGCCCATTTTTATTGGATAACTTGGAAATCTAATTCCATTTTTCATGTCCGTAATTTTTTCCAGACATTTTTTTAATCTCTATGCCCAGTAACTTGTTTAGTGCAAAAGGATTGCCAGTATTCTCTTTTGGCACAGTTAACTACTCTGTTACAATGATTTTTTGCAGTCTTCATTGCAGCATGATTTTCTTCAGTTTTATCTTTTACGTAGAGTTTACATTTTTCTTTTTTATTATTTACCGCCTTCTCACAATCATCATTCCACCAAACGTTGCCAGTGTGATTAGTAAATCTAAAAGTTCTTAGTTTAGGTATAGATGAATCAGCTGCGAACAGAACTGCTTTTTTGAATGTTAAAAATAATTCGTCAACATTTTCATCATCATTATTAGGGAAGTCTTGTGCAGCAATAATATTGCAAAATTTATTCCAGTCTGCTCCCTTATAATTATATCTTGGTATGATATCTTCCACACCATCATTTGACTGTATGTGCTCTCGAGAGAGAGTTATAAAAATAGGAAGATGGTCACTGCCTAATGTATCCTTATGTGTTTCCCAGGAGCATGAAGGTACTAACTCCGGAGAAATAAGGGAAAGGTCTATGGCTGTTGCTCTGTGTTTCGAGTTGTCTGGAATTACTTGTGACGCTGCCGTCGTTTAACTGATGAAATGGACTGTCTACAATATTTTCTACAAGGCGGTTACTTGTTACTGTGTAACATTCAAATTCCCAAATAGTGAGTGGGCGTTAAAATCACCGCCAATGAGTCATTTACCACTCTGTTGGTCCCGGATTGTACGGAGCCATTCAGTGTTATGTTCGTTGGGACCTTTTGGCAGGTACACTGACATAACATTTAGTGTCAGAGACTTATTGAATTTTATTGCTGCTGAGCATGAGTGAAATTCTGAAGTTGACTTCGATATTGGTAATACGCAAAAACTGTATTCTAAGCCTTTACGAATATACATTGCTGTCTGTACCTTTTCATCTATATCCTCTACTTCGTGTATTGGAGGATAATAGTTCGGCAGATTAGGCAGTTTGGGGGGTGTGACGTTGAGAGACTGCAGTATTAAGACTTCATACTGGTTCAAGGCAAGGTGGTGTTTAAGATATGCCAAGTTTGTTACTATATTGATCTGCAATTCCATTGCAGGATTTGTACTTAGTGTATATTCGATTTGTTACTCATGTTCATTATGGATTGATTAGATATCTTCTGAATGATATCCAGAAAATACTGTGCAAGTTTTGATCTTGGAAAATGAATAAATGAGCAAAATAACTATCAAAAGTAAAGTTATGCACTGGAGCGATAAGAAAAGGGAAGTTTGAGAAAAAATAACAAGTGTGGAAAACAATGACGTTTGAGAAAAAGACACAGTGTAGTAACTATAATACGTATAGTCTGTCTTCGCAGTATTCACGTCCTCAAATGGTACAGATACGATTCGACTGGCCGAGTGTTCTTGAGACAACAAAACCTATACAAGTCCACCAGACGATTTACAAGATTCTGCTTTGATCATGATGATATACCAGTATCAGGACTGTAAAAAAAATAATTAAAAAAAAAAAAAAGTCCGAAACTGATTATCAGAACCATCCACCAAGCACTTCATACATGTTCCACCAGGGATCTTGAGCTTCCAAGAAATGGGGATGTAGACCATAACAGCAACGCTGGGATCCTCTTGGGAGTTGACCCACGGCCCGTGTGTGTGTGTGTGTGTGTGTGTGTGTGTGTGTGTGTGTGTGTGTGTGTGTGTGTGCGCGCGCGCGCGCGCGCGTGTGCGTGTGTGTGTGTGTGTGCGCGCGCGCGCGCGCACTCAAAAACAGGCAGGCATACAATCGGCATGATATACACAAGTCCATCAATGCTGTCATCATGATGTTTCTGGAGGCGGCAGAATATTGACATGCTCACTTGGCTGTCGATTAGCGGCGCCTGCTGTTCTTTTATCCCCCTGTTCCTCGCCTGCAGGGAATTAACGTTTGGTGTCGTTGAGGTGACAGTCCTCCAAATGCCCACGAACAATACTTTATGACGAAAGGGGACGCACTTTTCATAAAGGAGGTTATGTCGTAATCGCGTATGGATTTCTAGAATGCGATATGACTGCATACCCCTCATCCTCCCCCCCCCCCCCGCTCCCCTCCACAAACACTGTCTCACCCTTCCCGCTCCTGTCATATTCTCTTTCTCCCTCCCTCCCTCCCCACCTCTTTCTCTCTGTCTCTATCCCCTCCCCTCCCCCCCGACTCGTAACTTACGTCAACTACAAGATATTTCGGTTAAAGCCTATTCCACAAGATGGAACACGTGTGTGTAGAAAGGAAAATGAAATGCTTTTCAGACACCTTGAAACGGTCTTTGAGGCATCTGACGTACAGAATGCTTACCGGACAATTGGTTCAACCAGATGTAGATTATTGGAGAGTTGGGAAAGAAAACGTATTGTTGTCTGAAATCAGACAGCGTCCTACGGACTGTTTTTCAACAAAACCTGCATGCCCATAGAGTAGAGAGAGAACAATAGACCTGGTACCAATCCTTTGAAGACATTTATTTTTCATCTGAGTACAGGCAACGTGGCAAACTTAGCAACAATAACCCTAAAGTTTCCGTCAAACAGGAAGTGGCTGGAGGGCGTTGTTTATCTTAATATGTCTCTTATGCTTTGGCAGTTGAGAAGACGAAGGTCATTTTCAGGATCACAGTGTCTAGGATGCTTTGCGTGTAACATATACCATTTTAAAAAAAAATCACGTGAACAGCATATATTCACAGGTATCATTTTATCAGCAAATGGAGACATTTTTAATCAAGAAGAAACCTAAATCACTATGACATTTTACCATAGGAAATAAATGTTCCCTTTTGGACTCCCTTCAAATGCGACTTTTAATCGAAACGCAATATCATTGTTCTTATCATTATTCGTTATCATTGAAATGTTCTATTTGACAACCTCGTGATTAATGAGGGCTGTTTCTAAGTTTTTTTTTTGCAGTTAATGATTTATTTATGTGTTTCTTTTGTGCACATTTACAGATATGTACGCAATAAGATCGGAGAAATCACAACAGTACAGCTGCTGTTTGATGGTGGTTGTCGCCCTTGTCACAGAATGGCAGATTGTCAGTGGCATCCCCTGTACCACAGTGACCACAGCTGCTGGGTCACGTGTTCACTGCAGCCATCACCGACTGACCAGGATCCCTGTCCGAATGCCTGATGACGTTGTGGAGCTGGACGTGTCTTTCAATTTTCTGACGTCACTGGACGCTTTAAACCAGCCCAGATATTACAAGGTTCAGCATCTTTTTGTCAGTAATAACTCAATCACGAACTTGGAGAAAGACGTCTTCAGAACACTGAAAAGACTGCAGACCCTGGACCTCAGTCACAACGCCCTCAAACTGCTGCCCAGTGACGTCTTCTGTGGACTGACCAACTTGACCTCTCTTAGATTGTCAGCGACTGGACTGCACTTGGCATCAGACGCCATTTTTGGATGCGTGGGCAGTCTTCTCTCTCTTGACCTGAGCAGTAACTCTCTGAACAGAATACCAACCGCAGCCCTGCACAATGTCACCAACCTTCGACGTCTGGATCTGAGTGCAAACGCCCTGACCACGGTCCACGATTACAGCCTGTCCACTCTGTCCAGTCTTCAGCATCTCATCCTGCACTCCAACCACCTGACCAGTCTTCAGTCTGCTGCTTTTGTTGGCTTGGAGAAACTGATCACGCTCGATCTCCGTTTCAATCAATTGGCATTCGAATCTGGATATCCCCCCGACGTATTCAACCCTCTGGTTTCCCTTGAGGTCCTTGAAATGGGAGGAAATGACAGGATATCTGAAGAATATCCTCTGAAAGTGTTTGATCCCCTACACTCCCTCAAGACCCTGTCCATAGATACACTATATTCATCTAATTTTGGGGCAGGGTTAACAAATCTGACCGTTCTAAAAACTTTAACCATGGGCATTGTTGGTGGATTTTGCAGCGTTTCGCAAATCACCAATAACACTTTTACTGCTTTCCATCATTCCGCTCTAGAAACTCTTCATGTAGACTTCTGTAGTCCGATTCGTATAGAAGTGTGTGCCTTCTGCCATCTTCCTCAGCTCACCCACCTGTCTGTCCGATACACACATTATATGAAAATATCCTCCGTGTTGCTGGCTTTCTATGGGATTCAAAACCAGACACTGGAAGATGTAAACTTGGTAAGTATTCGTCATGCTGGTCCAACAATCTTAGACATTGGCGTGACGTTGTACCTGAACAACATGTGTATAAAACGTCTCAGTTTACGGGCTTGTGATCTGGTTGGATTCTCTCGCACAGCTTTCACATTCCACGGTAAACTTTTAAAATGTCTGAAACACCTGGATTTATCAGAGAATTTGCTGCCATACGCTTTGAAATCAACGTATATGAAACTATTCATTGGGTTGATCAGTTTGCAATCCGTAAAATTTTCTAATCAGAACGCTTTTGCAAGAGACTGTAATCTTCATTATCACCAACAGTCACAGCTACCAAAGCGACGTTCGGATATAACATATTACGTCAGCTTAGCTCCCTCCCTAACATACGTCAATTTCTCACGTGGTATCCGCGATATGGGCCAGCCCTCCAAGCGTATCCATTTTCCACACGGAGGCCACCTGTCACTTGTGGACCTGTCTTACTGTGGGGCCATAAACTGTAACTTCACCGTCACTGGACTGACCAGCATCCACACGTTCGACTTCAGTGGCAACGACTGTTACGTCATGGGAGATCAGCTCTTTCAGCATATGACGACCCTGCGACGTCTGTTGCTTTCCAATGTCTATCTTCAAGAACACTTTCTCTTCACCAGCGGGACTGCCATGCTACAGCCATTGGCCCGTTTGGAAGAACTGGACCTGTCCAATAACCACTTGAACAGACTGCCTACTGACTTGCTGAAATACCAGTCTGACCTAAAGCGTCTGGTCCTGGCGAGCAACCGCTTTGAGGTGAGTATAATACACCAGCTAAAACGGGAACAACCACACAGAGCTTTTTCTATGCTCACCAGATAGGTTTGTTTTTTCATTCATGCTTTACTCACCTATTGAAACAGAAGGAGATAAGTGTTCTAGTCAAAGAGAGAATCTCCTCTTACTGGTACAGTTTTGGTTCTATCTCAAAATACGACGGATAGAAATTAGGACAATGGTCTACAATGGAAAATATCCTGAGCGGTGATGTAATTTTCTGCACATTCCAACATCCTACAGAGCCGAACCGTTATGTCTTTGGTCATTTTCCAGATTGACTTCTGAAGTGATCTCAGTATAACGAGTTTTAGAAATTCAAATAACAACAACAACAACAACAAAAACTAAAAAAACAATCAAAAACAAAACCCCAATGTACAATTTGACGAAATTCCACCCAGGTGTGTATCAGTTATCTGGCCAGCAGACCAAGACGTACGTGTAATGGGCGACGTATGATTCCCCCCCTCGCCCCCTCGGTCATTTTTGTCAGTGTACACATAATATATCAAAACCTTAAATCATTGCTGAATGCTGGAACTTCAAACTATCCTGGTAATTCTCATGAAGATCCACTGCACTGTTTCTTTCATTTAGCTTGCAGATAGACAAATAAACGGACGGATAGGCTGATAGAATTGAAAGCAGATTCCTGGTCTAGAATGCTACGCCTGCTTTCACGAAAATCATTTGCCATAATGACTCCACTCCCGACATTATCGCCGTAGGGTGAAACAGGATTTGTGCTCAAATTCGATGCTCCCCACCCCCACCCTTCCAGACTGACCCCTCTCTTTCCTTCCTTCCAAGATCACTACCCTCTTCAAACATTCTCAAAATGTCTCAAACGACAGAGCAACTCAATCAAACCACATTGCACCTGGATTTGAGGAGGAGTAATTCAAGACTTCAGTTAGAATTAATGCCCACCCTCTTCCAAAACTACTCCCTGATGGGAGATTTGTGACAGTGCAGTCACATAAGGCAGGTGAATTTTGGCACGTGCCTATAGTCATTCCTAAGAGAGTGTCTGGACCTGTCCAAAATCGCTCACCTAGGAGTGGTTTTGGAACAGGATGGGGAGAAATTCTGGATCAGGTCCAGAATTAGTTTCCCCTCATATCGATGTGCAGTGTGCTTTGAGTGACAGACTTTGTCGTTTCGGACACTTTTAAAATTTGAAATAAGGGGAAGTAACAAAGGGAGGGTCAGTCTGAATATACAACCTGGATGGGACGGGCAGGGTTGGGGGTGGGTGGAGGTGAGTTTGGGCACGTGCCCTTTTTCACCCCCCGCGGAGAGATTTCTTTAGTAGAGTGGTCACGGCACGTAACACCGAGGTGTTTTTTGACTGTCTTTATTTGTGTGTTGTCAGGTCCCCGTGGAGATGTCGAGGGCTTTTTCAGCATAAATTCTGTCCATTACGTTCCAGAAATCCTGTGCCCAATGTTCTATTTCATGGCTACTAAGATTAAAAGGAAAAGATGCTCCCAGGATTCACCGAAAGGGGGAGAGAATGATGAATCCATCGGTGCTCAACCAATCATGACTGCAAATCCCAAACGGACTATGAACATGGACCAAATGGAATATCCATGTGTCTGTGGAAAGCGTTTCGCTACCACCCGTGGCATGAAGATCCACAGAACAAAGATGGGATGTGTGAAGACTCATCTGAATGAGCAGCAGCGCACTGCATCAGCAGATAAGACGTCGGAAGACCAAGGCCAGGATTTAAACCACAGTGCCAAGGACATCCACGCTGTTGGTTCGGATGAGGAATTTGCACAGGCCCTCGATGCCAGGCGCCTGAAACTCAACCTGCCACGAGCAAACGAAACTGAAGATTGGGAGAAACTGGATGCAAAAATCGTCCAAAGACTCGATGCACTGATAGGGAAAAGCACCCTGGAACACAAACTAGCCACATATGGGGACATTGTGTATGCCACATGTAGAGACGCCTATGGAGCAAAACTACCCAAAGAGAAAACACCTCCAAAGAAATCCAGACGCCAAGAAAAGATGGACAAGATCAGGGTCCAAAAGAAAAACCTCAAGATGCAAATGAAGACCGCACTGCCAGCTGAAAAACAAGGCTTGGAAAAACTGTGGAAAGACCTGAAAGAAAAACACAGCGCCCTCAGCAAAGCGGAATCTGCGAGGAAGAGGAAGAGCAAAAAGAAGAAGACACAAGAGCGCTTCTTCAGAGACCCCTTCCAGTTTGCCAGAACACTGTTTGAGCAGCCAAAATCTGGGACCCTAAGTGTGGACAAAGGAGTTCTTGAGCAGCATCTGAGGAAAACATACTCTGACCCACAGAGCAAAGCACCACTCGACATTCAAGGTCTGGTGTGGCCAACCAACCCTGAGGAACAGTTCAATGGCAAGCCTCCAACGTTGGCGGAAATCAAGAAGGTGGTCGACAAAGCCAGAGCCAAATCATCACCAGGGCCAAACGGAATACCTTACCAGCTTTACAAGAAATGTCCCAAGGTGCTGGAGTGGCTCCACAGGCTGCTGCGATCGGCTTGGAGAAACCAGAAGATCAGCGGCCAGTGGATGACGGCAGATGGTGTGTACATCCCCAAAGAGCAAAACTCAAGTGACATCAGCCAGTTCAGGCCAATATCACTACTGAACGTCGAAGGGAAAATCTTCTTCTCTGTCATGGCAGCAAGGCTGACCAAGTACCTGATGGAAAACAAGTACTTGGATGTGTCAGTCCAGAAAGGTGGCATCCCAGGCGTGGCTGGCTGTGTAGAACACGCCACAATGATCTGGGATGCAATCCAAAAAGCAAAAACAAAAAAGAGAGACCTGGACGTAGTGTGGCTTGATCTGGCAAACGCATATGGATCTGTGCCCCATGAGATGATACAGTTGGCTCTTGAGATGTACCATGTGCCAAAGAACATCCGCGACATGCTCAAGAAGTACTTCAATGGCTTCTCAATGCGGTTCTCTACCAAGGAGTACACAACAGACTGGATCAACTTGGAAGTGGGTATTGCAATGGGCTGTGCAATTTCCCCAATACTGTTCGTGCTGGCAATGGAACTCATCTTGAAAGCAGCAACAAACAACGCGAGACAAACAGACCTTGGCGAGGGATACAAGATGCCTCCTCTCAAGGCCTTCATGGATGACACTACAGTGATTTCATCCAGAGAAGACGAGACACGTCATGTGCTGGAGAGGCTGGACGACATAGTTGCCTCATCCAGAATGAAGTTCAAGCCAAAGAAATCACGGAGTCTCTCATTGAGGAAAGGAAAAGTGGCCGGAACTGTGGTCTTCAGTGTTGCCAACCAGGCCATTCCAACAGTCACAGAAGAACCAGTCAAGAGCCTTGGAAGATGGTATGATGATACGTTGAAAGACACACAAAGAGCAAAAGAAACCAAGCAGATGGCGGAGGAAGGCTTGGAGACCATTGACCAGTGTGGGCTCCCTGGCAAATACAAGGTCTGGTGTCTGCAGTTCATGCTGATACCAAAGCTCCTATGGCCTCTGATGATATACGACATCTGCACCAGCATAGTGGAGGCAATGGAAGCCAAAATCAACAAGTTCACAAGGAAATGGCTTGGTGTCCCACCCTGTCTGACTGACATAGCGCTGTACTGTCGCCAAGCAAAGCTGAAACTACCACTGAAATCCATCCTGGAGGAATACAAAGCAGGGAAGATCAGACTTCAAAGCATGCTGGAGGACTCAGGAGACAAGGTGGTAGAAGCAATCAAGCCCCAGCTGAAGACAGGCAGAAAATGGAAAGTTCAGGAGGCGATGGATTCTGCAAAAGAAAGTCTCAAGATCAGAGAAATAACAGGACACACACAGACCAACAGACAAGGACTGGGGGTGACCAAAACTGAATGGTGGTCAATGGCCAAAGGAAAAGCCAAAAGAGACATGATGATTCAGGAGATGAGAAAAGAAGAAGACCAAAAAAGACTCCAAAAAGCAGTCCAGCAGAGCCAGCAAGGGCAATGGACAACGTGGGAGAATGCACTCCAAAGAAGTCTCACTTGGAATGACATTTGGCACATGGCCCCTCTCAGGATCAGCTTCATTCTCAGATCTGCATATGACCTTCTGCCCTCAAATGCAAACTTGGTGAAGTGGGGGAAAACAGACGATCCTGCATGCCCCCTCTGCCAAACAAACAGTGGAGCATGTCCTAAGCTCATGTAAAGTAGCCCTGGCTCAAGGAAGGTACACATGGAGGCACAACCAAGTGCTCAAAGAGATTGTACAAGTAGTCTGGGCTAGTACCAACACCACAAAAGGGAAAATCAGGACTCCAAAAGCACCCGCAACATTCTTCACGGCAGGAGGCAGCAAATCATGGCCAAGAACAACAGTGCCACTCGAAACATGCAGGCAGAATCTGCTGGACGGGGCAGATGACTGGGAGTGCACTGCAGACCTCCCAGAATGGAAGAGTCACCCAGAGATCATCAGCAAGAGTGGCATGAGACCAGACATAGTAGTCCACTCTAAGTCAACCAAGCAGCTGATCATGATCGAGCTCACGGTGCCATATGAGAACAGAATGGAGGCAGCTCAAATCTACAAGACTGAAAAGTATGCTGATCTGGCAAACAGCCTGAGGAGAGAAGGCTATCAGGTCAAAGTCCTCACTGCAGAAATTGGAGCTAGGGGGTTTGTAGGAACGTCTGCATACAGCCTCATGAAACAGCTCTCGGTTGCAGGGAGGGAAAAAACCAGAGCCCTGAAAGCAATGGCAGAAGCGGCAGAGAGGTGTTCAAGCTGGATCTGGTCAAGGAGGAACAAAAGTGAACTTCATAAGGCTTAATTTCCCTTCAAATATCAGGTGTCCCTGTGGCTCAGTGGTTAAAGCGCGAGTCATTAAGTGGAAAATGAGCATGTCCAGAAGGTCATGGGTTCGAATCCCAGCCATGGCTCGTCCCAAGATGGGAAAAAAAGGGGCAGCAGAGGGACATCCGGAGTCATGAACCGGGTGTGGCCCAACCCCCCTAGAGTGTCAGGAGATAAGGGCCGAAACACTTGCTTGAAGGGGGCTTCTCTTCTGAGGACTCTCTGCTGCCACGCTCTCCACGAGTTTCTTTCTACTTCTCTTTTTTTTGTACTGTCTTATCATCTTGTGTTTACTGTCGTCCTCTGTTGTTGCGGTTGGTGATGGTAGCCTTATTTTTTATTTTTGTTTCATTTGTGGCCTATTCATCTATCTTTGTCTTGGAAAGTATTTCTTTAAATTAGTCTCATTACAATTTATAACAAGCCAGCTTGAGTCTTGGTATTAAGCCTGTGCGCACTGTTAACTGCGGACACTAACAGCCCATTTTACACAGTGTACTTGCCCATCTGGCCACCATGTAGGTTTGTTTTTTCATTCATGCTTTACTCATCTATTCAAATAAAAGGAGACGAGTACCGGTCTTCCTCGGCACGGTGAGGTTTTATCGGCTGTTAGGATATCAATAGGTCAACTGTCATGAATTGTGCCCAGCGTGAATACAGCCGATTTTTGTTCTTTGTTTCACTTAAACCGGGCTAAAAAAAAAAAAATTAAGAATGGGTGTGTACCATTGATCGTGATCGTCCAGACACCGGGTTTCTCTGACGCTTAGGGTTATATTTCGCTATTTGGTTGCAGCAACCAGGAAACCTTTGTCATTGTGCATGGTGAGCATTTGTGCGCATATGTGTGCGACCTTGCACGTGAAGCTTGTAATATGCTTTTTGTTTTGTCCAGAGTTTTCCATTAGATATATCCCTGACGTCATCTCTGCAAGATCTTGATCTGAGGGACAACCAGATCCACATTCTGCCGCCCTCTGAACGACATGTTCTGGATGGTCTGGCTGACAACCACACCATCACCCTCCGACTTCGTGGTAACCCCTTGAGCTGCATGTGCCAGGCCTTGGACATGATCGACTGGTTGGGGAGGACGATGGTTCGTTTGGATGGGGACAACAGAAATGAAGGCTTCGATGACGACTACGACGACAACGGTCGGGACTACCCCTGTGTTCTGGAAGACGGCAGTATGTCAAGCACGTGGTCGGTGATAACAGACTGGGAGAGTCACTGGAGGCACTGCGTGGGTCTGTCCTATTTCACGGTGTCCCTGGTGGCTCAGCTGATGCAGCTGCTGGGTCTGCTGATGACCTACCTGGTGTGGAGCAACTGGACGTTACTGACACACAAGTGGTACGTGTTACGTCACGTGAAACTGCCGCAACGGGCAGACTTTGATCACGACGCTCTTCTTGTGTACGCCTCTGACGAGCACCGGATGGCGGTCACAATGAAGGACATCATGAGGAACATCACGCCAGGTTTACGGCTGGCTCTGGTAGAAGATGAGATTCCTCTTGGAGCTTTTCCACCTGACCTGATGGTGGAGTCCATGGATCGCAGCTGGAAGGTGAGTACTGTGTTCCATTTATGAAGACAAGATGTACAAAAAATCACCTTAGACCAATTGTCCTTGGCCATCACATCTTCCAGGTCTTCCCAGCATGGCCACTCATATTAGCTACATCCAGTCTCGTTAAATCGAAGTCCCAACGCCAGCTGTCTGCGGATAGCTATGAAAACCAGGTAATCTTCAGGCAACCCACCAGAAAAGACACTGCAGCAATGCACGGCCAATCTGGTGCTATTCAATGACGCCTGATGTTGTTCACCACCCGCAGGACGCCATGTACTACCCTCGCCCGCCCCCCCCCCTCCCCTTCTCTCACCTCCCCAGCTGACAACAAGAACTGCTTAGTTGTGGAGCCAGCGTGAGTAAGACCCCCTTCTTAATACAGACTGCGACCATGTCTGTCTACCAGCAGTTCCTATGGCCTCGCCATCCCCAAAAACTTCAACACACACCCAGCGAAGACACGGACATAGACAGAACATCGAGGAAACTGAAGTCACCACAAAGCAGGACATGGAGTGCCATGACATTTAGAAGCATTTCAAGATATTCAATGATTGTAAGAACATCGTGATGGAGTGCTGTTGTATTCTGAGGCTTCAGGATACTCTCTGCTACCTTTCATCGTATAACCCACATTCAGTTAGGCCAGAAATACAGGCACTCAAGTTGACTGCTTGGATCAAGACTCCATTTCTGAGACTACAGCACACAAAGTTTACTCTGGGTGGGGGACGGTGGAAGCTGAATTATCCTAGTAGTATGAATCCCTCATAGGATTCGAATCTTGGACATCGCGGACACAAACCGCAACTGGTCATGGTGGCTGGTTAAGATGGAACACGAGCATGATACCGATACCAAACGAAAGAAAGAGATGAATATAGAAAAAGCGAGCGAAAGGGTAAGAAAACGAATCGCTTATTAAACATTGCAGACATCTAATCATCTGGTGGTCACTGTTCACAGATAATCCTATTGGTTAGTCAGACAAATAATCATCTGTTGTTCACTATCAACAGATAATCCTCCTAATTATCAGCTGGTCACTGTCCACAGATCATCGTGGTGGTCACTCAGGACTTCATGGACGACGACCTGTCTGGCTACACAGTGCTGCACGTGCAAGCCAAGCTCAGCGACACCATGCCCCGCCGTGTGCTCCTCCTGTACGTGGGTGACCTCAGACCTGGGGACAGGGCTGACCCCGTCCACCCGTCCATGAGGAGGCTGCTGCACATGCTGCCTGAAAGCAACGTGTACCACGTGCCGCACGACGTTGAACGTCGTCCTGCTCATCCTGCTTGGTTCTCACTGACTCAAGCAATTCTTGAACAATGAAAAGATTTTTTTGGAGAGGGTTGGAGGTGGGTGGTGGTGGTGGGGGGGGGGGGGCGCACACACACGCACGCGAGCGCACATACACACGCACGCACGCACGCACGCACGCATACACACACGCACGCACGCACACACACACACACACACACACACACACACACACACACACACACACACACACACAAAAGAGTAACATATGCAATTTTAAATGCTGCAGGTTGAATTGCATGTTACAAGTATAAATCAGCGTTTCTTCAGCTAGAGACCAGACAATTCTCTTCTGTGTTTCGCCAAATGTCTTATGTATTCAGTTTTTGTTGGTCAGCTCTATTATACTTTTCCTGCTATTCGTACAACTGCATAAACAAATGTTTATATAGCATAGTATTGCTTTGAATTCACAGATTGTCGATTCATCAACAGCTCGTGATTTTCTTGTTTCTTTGATTCTCTCTCTCTCTCTCTCTCTCTCTCTCTCTCTCTCTCTCTCTCTCTCTCTCTCTCTCTCTCTCGGAGAGGTTGTGTTTTTGGACAGTGGGAGAAAAAATATAATTTTCATTAATTAATCAAGATTGTGAGTCGACCTAAACTTATGACCTGTTGCATAGACACCTACCGAGTGGCCGCGGGCTGCTTTGCGGGTGTTTTGGTGAAAATATTGACCAGGAAAGCCAAAATAGCCGTCTTGCGTGTTCGTGGCTACAGGGTACACGGACTGTCCGTCATGTTGACCGTCTACACGTTGCTGTTGTGTCTCCTCATTGGTGGCATTGAGCCAAACACCGGATCAAACCGAAACAAAGTGTCAACCGACAAGGATAACCAAATCAGCGGCAACTTAGACACGACGACACCACCAACACAGACTCTGGAAGGTCTCTCTTCCTACATGAAGTCAATCATGGATTCTGTCAGTCGACTGGAAAAATCTCAAGGGGATCTAGTGTCTGACATGAACCAGAAACTTCACGGTGTAGGTGAGTCCATTAGACAAACTATACATGAGAGCACTCAGTCTTTGAAGAAAGATATTTCTTTGCTCCAGTCTTGTGTAGCCTCTGTTCACAGCAAAGCGGAGGAAAACAGAGAACACATAAGTAGACTAGAGCGGGAAAATGAAATGATAACAAACAGGCTGAGGGAAATGGAAGAAGATCTGGACAGGTTAGAGAGCCATTCCAGAAGGAACAACGTAAAATTTTACGGTATTACGGAAAGGGTTGGGGAATATTTTCAAGCGTGTGCCAAGAAAATAGTGACCATCCTAAACGAGTTTTTCGTGAACAAAGTATGGGACACCACGGATGTCGACAGAGCTCATCGGCTGAGGAAACCCAACCCACACAGTGATAAACCCCGCCCAGTGATCGCATGCTTTCCTCGATGGTCTGACAAAATGATTCTCTTTAAATCTGGAGATGCTCGTTCCGCCCTCAGTGAGGCTGGTATCCGGATTTCGTCAGACCTGACAAGGAGACAGGCTGCTCGGTTGAAAGAGGTTCAAGAAGAAGAAAAAATTGGCTACTTCAAAAATG
This sequence comes from Conus canariensis, assembly GCA_033310375.1. Classification (NCBI taxonomy): domain Eukaryota; kingdom Metazoa; phylum Mollusca; class Gastropoda; order Neogastropoda; family Conidae; genus Conus; species Conus canariensis. Next base: position 21,920,168 of record CM065715.1, read on the forward strand.
GTAAATTACACACAAGAGAGAGACAGAGGCCAACATTAACAGAAAAACAACCCGAATCTGCTACTCTAAACTATTATCTGATGGATCGATGATACCTAAATTGCTACACTTAAGATTGTTAGATGTAAGTATCCTGCTTGGAATGTTGCGTCTTTATAGTGGCTTATGCAGAGAGAGAGAGAGAGAAGACAGACAGACAGACAGACAGACAGACAGAGTAAGGGAGGGGGGATATGAGGGTGGTGGCAGGTAAGGTGGGAAGACGGTAAGTCACTGATCCCATTTTGACTCCTGTAACAACTACAGGTGATTCCATGATTGTATTTTGACCAGTGTATGTTCCTCGGACAAACAGGTATAGACGGTTTGGTTCTTGTATAGCCTAAATGGCTATGTTTAAATTCAGTGCAGCTTTGTCTTGTGCCCACATTAAGAGATGCATTTAAATGTGGTCAGTTTTACTTTAGAGTATAACGATGATGTTCGGCTTCTCTGAATGTTCTTTTTTTTCTGGTGTCTGAAGCATGGAAATACTTTCACTGCATACCAGGGTAATAATCTATGGCTAAACTGAATATATGACGTAATATCTGAAAGTAACTAGAGCCATACGCTTTTTATGATCGTTACAATCATAGTGAATATGACTGGTTTGTTCTTTCAGAGTTCAGCCTGAAGAATGGGACAGTCACACCTGTCCTGGCAGACATGCGGCCTACTGTTAGCCATTTTGGTCCTCGTTATAGAAAGAAACTTTACCAGTGCCGTTCTCTGCACTACCATGACGTCAGCTGCTGGGTCACGTGTTCAGTGCAGCCGTTGCCGGTTGACCCGGTTCCCCGCTCATATACCTGATGACGTCATTTGGCTGGACATGTCTTCCAATTTTCTGACTTCGCTGGAAGTAAAGCCCCATTTGTCTAGGCTACAACATCTTGACGTCAGTCGTAATAAATTCTCATACCTGCCAGAAGACGGATTCTTGAATGTCAGCGCTTTACAGTCTCTGGATCTTGGCTATAACGGACTTGGGACATTACTCAGCGGCGTATTTAGCGGGTTGACCATCCTAAACGAGTTTTTCGTGAACAAAGTATGGGACACCACGGATGTCGACAGAGCTCATCGGCTGAGGAAACCCAACCCACACAGTGATAAACCCCGCCCAGTGATCGTATGCTTTCCTCGATGGTCTGACAAAATGATTCTCTTTAAATCTGGAGATGCTCGTTCCGCCCTCAGTGAGGCTGGTATCCGGATTTCGTCAGACCTGACAAGGAGACAGGCTGCTCGGTTGAAAGAGGTTCAAGAAGAAGAAAAGATTGGCTACTTCAAAAATGGTAAATTACACACAAGAGAGAGACAGAGGCCAACATTAACAGCAAAACAACCCGAATCTGCTACTCTAAACAAGGAAGATTTCCACTCGGACCCCTTTGTCGGGTGTGATGAAGACAACAAAAGAACTGATTGCGTTGAGACTGGAGACCACAACCGCAATTACAGTGTCACCCCTCCGCGCAACAGCTCCGACAAAGTCCGCGATCATCCCCATTCCTCACTGTACAGTGACATGGTAGCCAACAGACATCCAGACACCGGTGGAACATCTACATTGCCAGCAGAGAATCACAACACAAACGACTCCACTGCCAGGAATAGTAATGGTGAAGCATGCTCCGGGAATTCCCAGTGTGATGTCAGAGACATTCCTGTAGCTGTGACGAGACACAACAGTACCCCAGCAAATCCCATAGAGACCGGGAATTCCCTCAATACTGCACGTGCACCCCGAGGTAATGACGGCAAGGGCAGCTACAAGGCGAAGTGTGGGGAACGATTTCAATCTAACACACCCAGAACTTCTACTCGGCCCACCACACGCCACCAGTCCCAGACGGTGGTCTCATCACAAACAGGCCAGCCCCTCATCTCAGACAGTATGACTTCTGCACGTAAAGTCTCCACTCGTGGTCGTCAGCACTTGCACAACTCGAACAGGGAATAGGGACTCGGCCCTGGCCATGTCACCGCTCAGAACTCTACTGTGACAATACAATACAAAACGACTGATACTGATGGTGTGACAGCTGGCACAACACAATATACCACGACAGATTCTGTCAGTTTGACAGCTGGCACACCACGGAACTCTACGTCTGACAATGTGACAGCCTACACGGCGCAATATAGGACAATTGACGCTGACAATGTGACAGCTGACACAACACAACAAGCAGAGACACCACATCATGGTTTACATATACTGAATTGGAACATTGGAGGGCTTTTGTCCAAGCTTGTGCTTCAAGACACTGTAAACTATATTAAATCTTTTGACATAGTGTGCCTGACCGAAACCTTCGTGGAATTTGATATTCAGCTAAGTGTTTTTGAAGATTTTTATTCTTATTTTGCACCTGCTAAGAAGCTAAGCCAACACGGAAGGAGCTCTGGAGGGGTGGTAGTTCTGATTAAAAGGTGTCTCGGTCGTTACATTGAAAGGATTCATATTGTTTACGAGCAAACAGTTATGTTAAAAATGAACAAAGACCTGCTAAACACAGATAAAGATGTGGTTATGTTGTCATTGTATATACCGCCGTATGATTCCCCATATTACAGTACGACCGAATACCAGGATGGCATCGATTTGATGGAACAGTGCTTAACAGATGTTTGGGAAACATTAGATGATTTCTACCTTCTTTTGTGTGGGGATTTCAATGCCCGTACTGAAAACAAAAATACTGTATATATAGATGAGGACCTACTCCACAATGGTGAAGAGACTTTTGAACGGACGTCTGAAGATTTAATGTTTAATGTTTTGGGAAGAAAGTTGATTGATGTCTGTCAAGTTTTTGATTGCTCTATTCTTAATGGATGTCATTTTTTCAACTCAGAAGGGAATGTAACTTATTTATCACAAACAGGGTCAAACCTGACTGACTATTTTTGTGCTTCCAACGATCTCTGTACACAAAATATTTTTATGTCACTTGTTGTTGAAAACCGGATAGAATCCGATCACTTGCCTGTGTCCCTGACCGTGAGTACAACACGGACAGACCGAGAAACTGCACGTGCTGTAAAAGTAAAAACTGAAAAACTGGTTTGGTATGACAGTAAAATACACGTGTTTTTAGATTCTCTCCGATCACGGGAATCCCAGGAAAAGTTGTTACGCGCATTAGCTGATACTGACACTGATGTCAACGGTGCGGTTGGTTTGTTCGTGGAGTGCCTACTGTCAGCGGCAAAGTGCATGAATAAAACAGTGTTTACTGGTAACAACCAGAAGAAAGAGGCGGAATGGTTTAACAAGGATTGTCATCAAAGCAAAAAAGATGCAAAGACAAAGTTGCGGAAATTTAGACGCAAAAGATCAGAACCAAACTGGCAGGATTACTTTGAGAGCAAACAGTCGTACCAAACTTTAATCAAAGAAAAGAGAAAAGCATTTAAAAAAAGCGAAAGCAGATGCCCTCATGAATCATGTAGGTAACCCAAAGCTGTTCTGGAAAGAAGTCAATTCATGTTTGCATCTGAAGTTCAAGGATGTCCGTAGTGACAAAATCACAAAAGACAAATGGTTTGATCATTTCAGTGAAGTGTTTAAATCAAACCAGTGCGCTTCAAATGAATCTAATGTTCATCATTCTATTGATTTTGCTACACTACCAGAAATTGACATACTCGATCAAGCCATTACTGAAAGTGAGGTTCGAAGAGCATTACGACACTTAAAATCTGGCAAAGCTTGTGGCTCGGATAAAATCCTGGCAGAAATGCTGAAGTCAGCAGAAGAGGTAGTATGTGAGTTTCTAACAAGACTATTCAATTCAGTTTTTTTGTCGGGGACTTTTCCAGACATGTGGCGTGAAGCCATCATTGTACCCATTTTTAAGAAAGGTAACCGTGAAAATCCGTCCAACTATAGAGGAATATCACTCCTGAGCTTGATCGGAAAATGTTACACATCTATGTTGAACAATCGTTTATATTTCTGGTTGGAAGATAATAACAAGTTGTCAGAATCACAGGCGGGATTCAGAAGAGGATACTCTACCACGGATCATATTTTTACCCTATACTCAGTAATCCATAAGTATTTGAGCAAACCTGGAAAACTATACGTATGTTTCGTCGATCTAAAGAGGGCGTATGACTCGGTTCAACATGCAACCTTACTGGGAGCCCTGGTCAAAGCTGGCACATCATGTACATTTACCAAAGCAGTCATGGCGATGTACGAGTCTTTAAAAACACGCGTGCGGGTGCAGAACGACTTCACGGACTGTTTTGATTGCCCACAAGGTTTGAGACAGGGATGCGTTGCAAGTACAACATTTTTCTCCGTAATCATCAATCAGTTATCGAACAATTGTCGGTAGACGGAAAGCATGGTGTACAACTCTGTCCCGGTCTTGTTGAACGTTTCATTCTGATGTTTGCAGATGATCTTGCACTACTGTCAAGTTCGCCATCTGGCTTACAGAACCAGATGAATTGTTTAGTTAAGGCCTGTTCTGATCTCAAACTTGAAATAAATTGTGACAAAACCAAAGTGATGGTTTTTAGGAAGGGTGGGTTCCTTGGGAGACATGAGAAATGGTATGTTGGAACAGAACAACTCGAAGTCGTAAACAGCTATGTATATCTTGGCTTTACTTTCACAACTACTATGAGCGCTTATCAAGCAGGAAAACGCTTAGCGATCAAAGGCGAACGAGTAACTACCGACATTATCCGATCTCTGAGACGAATCGATTGCATGAGAAGAGAAACGTTTATCAAACTGTTCGACACAGTGGTTCAACCGACTCTTTTATACGCTTCGGAAATCTGGGGACCGTTGCAAGACAGTAATCAGGTAGAAAAGGTCCATGTGTATGCCTGCAAAAAGTTCTTGAATGTGCCTGTGCGCACACCATCACTCATGGTCTACGGTGAACTAGGACGTTATCCCCTTCAAGTGAACTGTTGTATCAGAGCTGTGAAATACTGGCTACGTATCATAAAGATGGACACCGATCGCCTACCCAAGCAAGCTTACGACCTTCTAAATAGGCTAGATAACCAAGGGAAAATTAAATGAGTCACAAAAACTAGAATACTTTTACAGACATTGGGTTTCAATTTCGTTTGGCTTAACCAAAGTGTGGAAAATGATTTAATGTTTCTGTCTGTTTTTAAACAAAGAATTACAGACGTAGCAAAACAAGAGTGGTTTGCAGACATAAGCGACAGTAGACGTTTCACCTTGTATACATCATTCAAAACAATGGTTGTACCAGAAAATTATTTTTCTGAAGTTAAGATAAAGTGCTTCAGAGAATCCTTGACGAGTTTCAGATTAGGGGTGAGTGACATAAACTCTCAGAGAAATCGTTTCATGTGGGATACTTCTGCGGGAAGGAATGACTGTCCCTTCTGTGCAGATGAACTAGAGGATGAAAAACGTTTTGTTTGAGTGTCCTCATTACAACAATATTCGCCCCAATATTTTCAAAACTATTCCACCTCATTTCGAAAACCAGTATCTGATAGAAATTTTAACATGTGAAAATGCTAATGTTACTCGTCGGCTTGCTTGGTTTTTGTACAAATGTGTATGAAATAAGAAAAAAGAGCCAGTTGCTAAAGGTTTCATAGTGATGTGTTAAAAGATAAATCTCCAGAAGTTATCAAATGAATGTATACGCATGGAATGAAAAACAAATAAGTTTTTGTCACGTCCACACTTATGCCTGTAAGAGTTTTGTCGGGTTATTGCTTTCAGTATGATTTCTTCCCTCTTGAAATGATTTGTAACGTCACTCACCCTGTGATAGAGGCCATCGTGCCATAAGTCATTAAATGTTCGAGTTCGAGTTTCTCTCTCTCTCTCTCTCTCTCTCTCTCTCTCTCTCTCTCTGCGTGCGTGTGTGTATGTATGTATGTTTGTGCGTGCGTGCATGTGTGTGTGTGTATGTGTGTGTGTGTGTGTGTGTGTGTGTGTGTGTGTGTGTGTGTGTGTGTGTGTCCTTCATTTAACGTCTATCCACTATTCGTGATATTAGACCAAAAAAAAAAAAAAAAAGTGAATGTGTACGGAATTAATTGCGAGCGTGCACATAATGTGTGTATGTGTCTATGTATGGGTGCGCGTGCACGCGAATGTGTGTGTGTGTGTGTGTGTGTGTGTGTGTGTGGTGTGTGTGTGTGTGTGTGTGTGTGTGTGTGTGTGTCAGTATGTGTGCCTGTGTGTGCGAGTGAGAGAGTTATGGATGTGTAAGTGTGTGAATATCTTTACGCAAGTCATAAGAGAAGATTAACATGAAACAAAATACTTATAACCAACAACTAACTAATCAATTAAAGTCAAAACGGATGACAGTATTAAAGAAAAAAGAAAAAGAAAAACAAACAAACAAACAAACAAAACAAAATCCTTTGCTTCCTCCCCCCCCCCCCCCCCCCCGCCCATTTTATCCACCCCACCCCCCTTCCTTTCTTATCCCCCGCAAATAAAGTTAATAAAGAATATTATAAGTATTTTCCAATAGGGGTGCGTTCTAAGTGTACAAAGAATTCGTACGTTAAAGCTAGTGACTGAAAAATGGCCTGCACAGTATTTTGCTTCAATACTGGAATGATTTTTTTTTCAAATCATTGCATGAAACAATATGAACTGGAGTAATCTTGTTTCCTCATATGCAAACTACGTTTTTTACACAAATGGTTGGTTGACTGCAGGACCTGGATCAATGGAACAACTTGCCTGGGTTATGGTAGCAGGTCCTTGAGGAAGAGGTGGATGAGGGCGCTTCGGTTCAAAACCTTCTTGGCTCAGGGGGACAGGTGGGAATGGGTGACAGTGGGCAGGGAGAAATGGGGAAGTGAGGAAGTGAGCACTGCCAAAAAGCTGAAAAGTGAATACTGCTAGAAGATGAAAAGTGTTCAGCAAGGATTGAGGGGGAAGGAAGGAGAGAGTTGGAAGGGATGAGGGGGGGGGGGTATAGAAGGAGAGGGCAGGGTGGGGAAGAAGAGAGAAATGGGTCAAGAGCAGGACTGGGGGGGGGGGATAAAGTAAATAAAAAAAAAATAGTAATAATAATGTTAAGAGACAAAATCAAGATAAGTAAGAACAAAGGGCTGTTATGGAGGAAAGTCAGTGTTTGATATTGATTCCATTTGGGTGGATAGTGCCAAGTTTGTGAATAAGGAGGGACTCTTGTTCTTTACGTCTTATAGAGGAAGAAGAATTTTGCCAGACTGCAGCAATCTGCATGTGGGAGAGGTTGTGGCCGGAAGAGCAGAAATGGTTTGCAATTGGTGTATTGTAACCGAGACGGACTGCTCGTAGGTGTTCTGTGAAACGGTCGTTAAGGGTTCTGTAGGTTTCTCCAACATACAAGAGGCCACAGAAGGAGCAAGAAAGAATGTAAACTACATTTCACTTGTCAGTCCCGCAATGTAGTTTACATTCTTTCTTGCTCCTTCTGTGGCCTCTTGTATGTTGGAGAAACCTACAGAACCCTTAACGACCGTTTCACAGAACACCTACGAGCAGTCCGTCTCGGTTACAATACACCAATTGCAAACCATTTCTGCTCTTCCGGCCACAACCTCTCCCACATGCAGATTGCTGCAGTCTGGCAAAATTCTTCTTCCTCTATAAGACGTAAAGAACAAGAGTCCCTCCTTATTCACAAACTTGGCACTATCCACCCAAATGGAATCAATATCAAACACTGACTTTCCTCCATAACAGCCCTTTGTTCTTACTTATCTTGATTTTGTCTCTTAACATTATTATTACTTTTTTTTTTTTTTTAAATTTACTTTATCCCCCCCCCCCCCAAGTCCTTCTGCTCTTGACCCATTTCTCTCTTCTTCCCCACCCTGCCCTCTCCTTCTATACCCCCCCCCCCCCCTCATCCCTTCCAACTCTCTCCTTCCTTCCCCCTCAATCCTTGCTGAACACTTTTCATCTTCTAGCAGTATTCACTTTTCAGCTTTTTGGCAGTGCTCACTTCCTCACTTCCCCATTTCTCCCTGCCCACTGTCACCCATTCCCACCTGTCCCCCTGAGCCAAGAAGGTTTTGAACCGAAGCGCCCTCATCCACCTCTTCCTCAAGGACCTGCTACCATAACCCAGGCAAGTTGTACGTTTTTTACATATTTTGTTTTAAATGCATTAAGTTTCCACCTGTGCATTAATGAGAGTAATTTTCTATTAAGATTAAAATTCTCTTAGATTCTTTTAATATCCAACTGTTCTTTATAAACGTGATCTACCATACTATATTCAAAAGCTTTCCAGATATGCGACTTAACCAAGTTACACTGTTCATGTACTGATAAGGGGAAATCAAACAGTTCTGAACCAAAACTATTTTTGGCTCCACGTTTAGCTGCCCTGTCTACTATTACATTATAATTAAAAGACCAATGTGAAGGAATCCAACAAAAAGCTACATGGGTTCCTCTTGCAATTAACATGTGTATCTTACAACTTATCTCTATGATCATTTCAGGTCTTGTGTGCAATTGAAAAACTTTTAATGCCTGAAGAGCTGATTTAGAATCAACACAGAACAGAATTTGAAATATTGTTTTTGGAAAGTTTAAAAGGTAATTTAAAGCCAGGAGTATCGCTGTTAATTCTGCTGTAAATATCGATTTGTTAATTCCGATATAAAATGATTTCTCTACTCTTAAGTCTGGTATTAAGAATGCACAACCTGTTTGTTTATCAATGCACGAACCGTCTGTGTATATTTTCAAATAATTTGAATAGTTCTTTTCGACATGGCATTTGATATAGCTTGCTAACATGTTTATGTTTTCATCTTTTTTCATATTGGTATGTTCAATATCAAAATGTGCTTTATTAAACTCCCATGGTGGTATAGGAGAAAATAACGGTCTAATTGATAGAGCATCGTTATCGATTGAAACTCCGGAATCAGTAATACTTTTTGACGTGTGTTTTTTGAGAAGCTACAGATTTTGCTCTTTTAGGAAAATCAATATCTGACCTCATTTTTATTTCAGATCTAATGTGCGTTTTATTAGTTGTACTCTTGATAACAAATTTACAACACGCTAACTCTCTGTATTCATCTGTGTGTGTGCGTGTGTGCGTGAGTGCGTGCGTGTGTGTGTGGTGTGTGTGTGTGTGTGTGTGTGTGTGTGTGTGTGTGTGTGTAAACGTGAGACTGCATTCACAAAGACAACAGAGGACACTGCTCCAAAGCCTGTGGGGCTCACGTGATGATGCAGGACAGGCCAACAGCAAAAGATCATAACATCTGGCCTTGAGGCCTCCACGTGTCATGCAGGGAGTGGAGCACACACAAAGATCCGCCCTGGTCATCACTGACTGCTTACAATGACAGACTTTCAGTGAAAGGGGCACGAGAAAGAATTCT
>CM065715.1:21934590-21947090 GCA_033310375.1 Conus canariensis
CTCCAGAGACTTCAGTCCAGCCATGAAGTCCAGATCCTCCAGGACACCCGAAGTCACCTTCAAACACTGGGCTCCAAACCTGACATTGCAGTGGACCCCCTTCCACAACGGTGCTATGGGGAATGAGGAAGCTGACAAATTCTCCGATGTAGCAGCAAGCATGAACAAACTGCCCACCATGTATCTTATAGAGAAGTCAGTTCCTTACTTAAAACCATTTCAAAAAACACAGGATGGCATTCACCTGCTGGGAAGGGTAAAACCGTTCCCCATCGTCGGACTGAGATCAGGACATCGTCAGCTCCTTTAGCATCACAACAGACTGAAGACAATTCACACAGATGAGTGGCTCTCTGACACTGTTCCAAAGACGTTGGCAAACATTCTCCAGTCCAGACCCAGCTTGGACTCCCTACAACAGGAAACATGGCCCTGTGCAGAGGACCGAGGAAGAAGCTGTGGGGATCGGCAACGTTGCTGAGGCAGACAGCGGACTTCACCAACAACACCAGACTTCACCCATAACACCACATTACCAACGTAGCATGCTTGGGATCGCTGAAGAAGATGAAGAAGAAGCCACGCCATGCGTTTCTATGACCGATTTGATAAACCGTTCTAGACGTCATCCCCAAAGATGTTGGGATTTGAGCAGAACACGGAGACAGATGTATCCCTCCACAGGCTATTTCCAGTTTAATTTCCTTTCCATTCTGACAATCCTTGCTGAGGTGCGCTGAGCACTGTGGTGACATCATCATCATGCTAACCAGGAACTTGTTTTAAATGGAGCAGCAGACTGGTGACACGCAACATTCATAGAATGGACTTTCGACATTTTGCCCACCGTGCCGCGCTGCATGTCAGCTTCGGCAGCAAAGCCGAAGTCGCTTTGTCAGCAGTTTGTATCTTGTGATGTCATCTTCCGTCGGTTTTCTTCGTTTTCCCGAGCTTTTGTCATTCCATTCCTTCAATTTGGGGGGCCTTACTTGTGCATAGTTTTGCAGCATGTGGTATGTATTCAGATTTTCGATCATGTTCTTTTTACGCATCATTAAAACGTTTATTTCATAGCTGGAGACCCATTTGCTTCATGATGACTGGTTGTGACTGAAAGAGATCAAACATATCCACATCTGTGCTTTCGTCTGATTCCTGTTCAAGTTCTTCAAACAACAACAACAAAAATCACTCCCAGTGTCTGCGTCTTCGCCCTGGGAGAAATTCTGTGTGTTTCCTCTTTGCGAAGCCTTCATTCACTATTACTGCCTTGTGCAAGAAGAACAAAAATCATGAAGGAGATTTCAAACTCAATACAGCTATTATATGATGGATCGATGATACCTAAATTGCTACACTTAAGATTGTTAGATGTAAGTATCCTGCTTGGAATGTTGCGTCTTTATAGTGGCTTATGCAGAGAGAGAGAGAGAGAGAGAGAGAAGACAGACAGACAGACAGACAGACAGACAGACAGACAGACAGACAGACAGAGTAAGGGAGGGAGGATATGAGGGTGGTGGCAGGTAAGGTGGGAAGACGGTAAGTCACTGATCCCATTTTGACTCCTGTAACAACTATAGGCGATTCCATGATTGTATTTTGACCAGTGTATGTTCATCGGACAGACAGGTATTGACGGTTTTGTTCTTGTATAGCCTAAATGGCTATGTTTAAATTCAGTGCAGCTTTGTCTTGTGCCCACATTAAGAGATGCATTTAAATGTGGTCAGTTTTACTTTAGAGTATAACGATGATGTTCGGCTTCTCTGAATTTTCTTTTTTTTCCTGGTGTCTGAAGCATGGAAATACTTTCACTGCATACCAGGGTAATAATCTATGGCTAAACTGAATCTATGACGTAATATCTGAAGTAACTAGAGCCATACGCTTTTTATGATCATTACAATCATAGTGAATATGACTGGTTTGTTCTTTCAGAGTTCAGCCTGAAGAATGGGACAGTCACACCTGTCCTGGCAGACATGCGGCCTACTGTTAGCCATTTTGGTCCTCGTTATAGAAAGAAACTTCACCAGTGCCGTTCTCTGCACTACCATGACGTCAGCTGCTGGGTCACGTGTTCAGTGCAGCCGTTGCCGGTTGACCCGGTTCCCCGCTCATATACCTGATGACGTCATTTGGCTGGACATGTCTTCCAATTTTCTGACTTCGCTGGAAGTAAAGCCCCATTTGTCTAGGCTACAACATCTTGACGTCAGTCGTAATAAGCTCTCATACCTGCCAGAAGACGGATTCTTGAATGTCAGCGCTTTACAGTCTCTGGATCTTGGCTACAACGGACTTGGGACATTACTCAGCGGCGTATTTAGCGGGTTGACCAACGTGACCGCTCTTGCCCTGCCAGCAACTGGACAGCACGTTTTATCTGACACTCTCTTCAGAAGCATGAGCCATCTTCTCTCTCTTGACCTGAGCAATAACTCACTGAGTAGGATACCATCTGCAGCCCTGCAGTATGTCACCAACCTTCAGCATTTGGATCTGAGTACAAACGCCCTGACCACGGTCCACAATTACAGCCTGTCCACTCTGTCCAGTCTTCAGCATCTCATCCTGCACTCCAACCACCTGACCAGTCTTCAGTCTGCTGCTTTTGTTGGCTTGGAGAAACTGATCACGCTCGATCTCCGTTTCAATCGGCTGGGATTTGATTCTGGGTACCCTCCAGATATATTCGCTCCTTTGCTTTTCCTGGAAAATCTCTATATGTTTGGTAATAGCCGTGAATATGAGGGAGAATATCCTAGAAGAGTGTTTGATCCACTGCAGTCCCTAAAAAGTTTGTCCATTGACTCATTCAGTGATCCGCACTTTGGGGTAGCCTTTCAAAATCTCACCACATTGTCCTCTTTGGCTTTCAATAGTCAAGCTTCTGACGGGTGCAAAATGAAATGGATCAGGAACAACACTTTCAGTGTTTTTCAAGGATCTGAACTTCAGACGTTGATCCTCCACGCATGTCATCTATTACGAGTAGAACCCTGTGCCTTTTGTCACCTACCCCGTCTCACCAAGTTGACTGTCTCAAATTCTCGTTACGCAAGACTGTCTGACTTACTGGTAGCTTTGTATGGACTCCAAAACCAAACTCTTGAAGAAGTTACCTTTTCTCATATCCGAAATCCTTCTCCAACCGTTTTGGGCCGCAAAATCACAATGTACGTGAACAATGTATGTATTCAACGACTTAACATGCAAAACTGCAAGATTACAGGAATTTCAGTCGGTACGTTCGACTTCAATGGGATACTTTTAAAATGTCTGAAGCATTTAGACTTGTCATGGAATGCTATAACTGGCGGACGAAAATCTCAGTTTCTTAAATTGTTCCTTGGGTTGACCGTCATCGAATCTTTTGCGATGCATAATCAGTTTGTGTTTTCAATTGGGAACAAGCATTACCACCACCTGCCTTCAGACAAAGGACAGAAGCGACCGGATGTACTGTTGTACATCAACACCGCTCCATCACTGAGCTACGTGAATATGTCAGCTGGTCTCCGGAGTTTCTCCAAAATGCCCAGGCGTGTCCACTTCCCAAACGGCGGTAATCTGACGGTCATTGATTTGTCCTACTGTGGAGCTTACTGGTGTGACGCGGTCACCACAGGACTGACCAACATCCGCACCCTCGACTTAAGTGGCAATGACTGCTACGTCATGGGAGACTGGTTTTTCCGGCACATGTCGACGTTACGGCGCTTAATGCTGTCCAATGTCTACCTTCGGGAAGAATTTCTCTTTTCCAATGGAACTTCTCTGCTAAGCCCACTACGGAATTTAGAAGAGCTGGACATGTCCGCCAACCACCTGCGCAGCTTGCCGACTGACTTGCTGAACCAGCAGCCAGGTCTGAGGCGTCTGGCGCTGGCAGAGAACCAGTTTGAAGTAAGTGAGCATCTTAGAGTGCGCACTAAACACCATAAGTCTGAAATGAATAATTTGGAAAAGCAAACAAGAAAGGTGTTCCATGTCATGCATGTATGTCATGCCATGTTAAAACATTGGCGTTGATGTTACTGCTACTCCTATTTCTACAGCTGCTGCTCTTGCTGCTGCTACTGCCCATCACTACCACCATTACCACCACTACTGCTGCTGCTACCACCAAAGCTGCTTTTTTCTTCTATGACCACTACAATCAATCCCCCCCCCCCCCCCCCCCTGTTGCCACAACCACTAACATTGTTTTATTTCCCTGTTCGTTCTTGCTGGTTGTTACTTTGATTTTTGTGATAGCGGTCTCAGTGGTGGTGTTAGTGCCGTATAAGCGGGTGTAGGAGGGGGCAAGGGAGGAGAAGAAAGAACAGTGCTGAGCTTTGGGCTCTAACGAGGTCTGCTATATGTTGTGACAGAATATCAGACTTTCAAAATCGTTGTGTTCAATTCTGTACACCTAACTCTGTCCTTGCTGTTTGATTTTTGTATTCTGCGTTATACATGTGGATCAATGTGTGGGGGTTTGGTGAGGGGGTGGTGGTGGTGGTGGTAGCGGAGAAGCACCAAAACACCACAAGTTGGTTTATATCCATGACTCCATCAATTACCCATCAAGTGGATTTGTTTAATTTTCACCAGAAGCGAATTTGCGTATGTCAAATGCCTGATCGTTGTATGTACAAATGTGCGTCATTTTCTGTACAAGTCTTCTCCAGACCACGGAACACGTTACAGGGCCTGTTATGATTTGTCCAGGTATACCATTAGACATCTCTCAGCTGACTTCTCTGCAAGATCTTGATTTGAGGGACAACCAGATCCACATCCTGCCGCCCTCTGAACGACATGTTCTGGATGGTCTGGCTGACAACCACACCATCACCCTCCGTCTTCGTGGTAACCCCTTGAGCTGCACGTGCCAGGCCTTGGACATGATCAGCTGGTTGGGTAGGACGATGGTTCGTTTGGATGGGGACAACAGAAATGAAGGCTTCGATGACGACTACGACGACAACGGTCGGGACTACCCCTGTGTTCTGGAAGACGGCAGTATGTCAAGCACGTGGTCGGTGATGACAGACTGGGAAAGTCACTGGAGGCACTGCGTGGGTCTGTCCTTCTTCACGGTGTCCCTGGTGGCTCAGCTGATGCAGCTGCTGGGTCTACTGATGACCTACCTGGTGTGGAGCAACTGGACGTTACTGACACACAAGTGGTACGTGTTACGTCACGTGAAACTGCCGCAACGGGCAGATTTTGATCACGACGCTCTTCTTGTGTACGCCTCTGACGAGCACCGGATGGCGGTCAGAATGAAGGACATCATGAGGAACATCACGCCAGGTTTACGGCTGGCTCTGGTAGAAGATGAGATTCCTCTTGGAGCTTTTCCACCTGATCTGATGGTGGAGTCCATGCATCGCAGTTGGAAGGTGAGTAAGCTTACTGTGTTCCTCTTTAAGCGTGTTCTCGTAGAATCATAGAATACCTATCTTTAACCCTTTTCATTTCTTGTCATATCACATCTTTGCTCCGTCTCAGTCACGCAACTGCCGTACCTACTCGTTCGCCTCTCCCATGCACAACTCCATTCAGCCTCATTCTATCATAGTCCCAGAGCCAGCATTCCATAGGCTACTGTAATTATCGGGTCGTATTGAGACCGCCCATCAGAAGAGAGACTTGGCTGTTGCTGTGTAATCCACTCTGTGTACAGAGGTGACACGTCTGATTCATCATCATCAGTACACTACCTGCTGAGCCCATTTCTCACGATAATAATTGCTTCATAAACGAATCTATTGCGAGTGGACGTCCCTCCACTCCTTCACCCCACCACCCCCCCCCCCGCCCCCTCACCTCCTCCCCCTTAGGAGGAGACGGCGCCATGTCAGCAACAATCTCAGTGATGACCATGACATTGGCATGAGCTCATCAAGAGCAAGGACTTGACGAACAAATCGAAACTGAGGTCACCACGAAGAGCAGGCATGAAGAACCACAAAGAGGCCACTCTCTGAGGATGGTCAGTGAGGCCACTTTCTGAGGATGGTCAGTGAGGCCGAGGATAGCGGAAATGATGCTGTCAGGATTTGTTTTGGTCTGACACGATGACAGGCCTGTAGTCGGCACTTCTTTGATAGTCTGACCAGACTTGAAGCAGGCTTATTTTGAGGACGTCACGTCCACGGTGTTACCAGTCATGAAAAGAAAGTCACTCACTGTTTGTCATTTGTGATACAGACAACATCCTCCACTGAAGTCTGGCGGAGATGTTTCATTAGCTAACGCCTAAAACAGAAAAGGACTGACTTTGAACCTGACAATGGTTACATGAAAAGAAACTTTAATGCGTTCTGCTTCTGTTTATGCCCCTGTAGGAGAGATGCAACGTGTAACAGCATCAAATCAAGTTTTGGTCATTTCATTCTGCGAAGAGTTTTCAGACTGGCTAATCCTCGTTGCCCACTGCAGAGAGAACCTCCAATACGTGAAAGAAGCATTCTCTCGAACATTTGAGAAAAAACTGGGCAAGTAGACACTGGCTTACGTCTAAAATTTTACTGAGCACAAAGTAGCTTGTGAAAAGATTTTTTTGAAGCTTATAAAAACAAAATCCGTTGGTCTGTTTTCAATTGTCAACTTAAACTGGATTCGAACACTCCCAGATAAAACTGATAAACGGTGAGAGGGGTATATTAGTTCTGACAGAGAAAATTTCCTTATTTTCCGCAGATAATCCTGCTGGTCACGCACAAATTTAATTGTCGTTTGGTACATGTTCAATGATAATAATGCTGGTGATTCAGACCTTTGATTATCTCTTGACAACTGGACACAGATGATACTGCTGGTCAGGTAGCCCTCTAGTTAACTCTTCATCCTAGTTCACAAAACAATTGTATTGGCCGGTCAGACCTCTAATTATTTTGTATGACTGCAAACCGATAACCTCGATGGTCAGTCAGACATTTAATTACCTGTTGGTCACTGTCCACAGATCATCGTGGTGGTCACTCAGGACTTCATGGACGACGACCTGTCTGGCTACACAGTGCTGCACGTGCAGGCCAAGCTCAGCGACACCATGCCCCGCCGTGTGCTCCTCCTGTACGTGGGTGACCTCAGACCTGGGGACAGGGCTGAACCCGTCCACCTGTCCATGTGGAGGCTGCTGCACATGCTGCCTGAGAGCAACGTGTACCACGTGCCGCACGACATCGCCAACCGTCCCGTTCATCCTGTCTGGTTCGTCTTGACCCAAGCAATTGTTGAGGAGTAGTCCGAGCGCACATGTCCTTTCGGAGAAAACAGCTTCGATGGAAAGTGATTCCAATCAAGTTTCTGTTGCTTTTAAATCGTACGGCCGCTCCTGATACAGACTCCATGCTACTGTGCTATGTTAATTTCAGTTTCAACATTCATATTAGCGCGGCTAACTTTTGGCATGTAAAAAAAAGTGTTTGAAAGACACTTTTACCGTGTCTGTACCTGTCATGCTGCCATGAAGTTTTGCCGTATTACATTTACTGACTTGTTTTGGCGATTTCGGTTTTTAAAGACGGCTGACGCATGTACAGCATTGGCACATCACTGTCGTCAGACGAGTTCTCCACTGTTTGTGAAAGGACGACGCATCTGTGGCATTTATTTTGTCTTCTATAGTTTTCATGCTGATTATCAAGGCTACACGACAATTCCCCGTCTACGATTCCCAGGGGATCGATTCCCCGCGCACCTTTCCGTGACCCAGTTCCCCGCGAGTACTTCCCCGCAGGCGACAATTTCCCGCGGTAAAAGTTTTTAATCACAGGGCAGCTCAACGCCACTGGTGACCACTCCACTGAACCATATAGGAAGACAATGCTATGAGTATAGATTGAATATATATTGCTATAAATATATGGGTGGTGGCGATTTCAGTTTGTACCTGCGATCAACATGAATGGACGATTGGTGCACGTGTGTCGTTTGAATTTTCGAGCCAGGAACAGAAGAAAAGGTTAGACCTATTCATAGAGAAAGGAAAGGTCATCGTTTTGTCACCGTCATCTCCCTCTCTATTCACACGCATATACACACATGCGCGCGCGCGTGTGTGTATGTGTGCGTGCGTGTGCGCGCGCGCGCGTATATGTGTGTGTATGTGTGTGTGTGTGCGTGTGCGTGCGCGCGCGCGCATTCGGGCACTTCGCTCAGTGTGATCATTTCAACTTTAATGTGTATAAAGATTGATTTTATGAAAATGTGAAAGCAGCTTTCCAATAACGGATGTTAAAATGTGGGAGTATACCGCCATTGCTGATAGATTTCTCTGCCACTGTGATTTCCCCGTCGCTGACAATATCCCGCTTACAGCGGGGAAAAGCTTACGAAGAATTTTCATCGGGAGGAACGGGGCGGGGAGGGGGGGGGGTGATTGGGGGCCAGGGCGAAGTCGGGGTAGAGTGGTGGGGATGGAAGGGGGGGATGACTGACTTGCGGGGCATTGTGCTACCAACTATGAAAACCGTGTCCCCCTTTTTTTTTTCTATCAATCTTTTAATACATTTTGGCCACAGCAGCATGTTGTTCTGTGGGCTGTGATCATTAATGAAGAATGGCGTAAATTTTGCACACAGATGAGTTTATGTGCGTGTTTTTTTCCTACGAACTACTTTAGCATGTTTACACAATCGTTGACACAATGGAAAATTATACACATTTCAATATTTTCATATCTAAATATAGATCACTAACCATTATTATATCATTTATGTGTTTGTAAGGGAACATAATCTATATCGCCTCAATGACTTCAGAGAAGCTGATAAAAATCTGATTTAAAAACTAAGCGACAATTATTCCGTACGGCGTAATGTGTCTGTTATTTTCTCATGTGCTGTACTGGAATTTGGTGATCTTTGAATACATCTCTGTGGGTTTATAGCACTCGATTCAAACTATTTGTCATACAATTATGCAAAATCATGCAAGCAAACAGGCAAGCAAGCAACAAATTGAATGAATGAATGAACGAATGAATGAACGAACCAGTCAATATATTGAGTAGACAGTCAGTCGATCTATCACTCGATGTAATCCACATATTGCTACATTTCATCGTAGTCTCCTTCTCCCACACCATTCCTTCCGCATTTCCAGCCCCCCCCCCCCCCTCCCCAGACTCCCACCATCCAGTTCTACCTACCGCCCTCTTCCCACCCAACACCTTACCGCCCTCTCTTCCCACCCAACACCTTACCGCCCTCTCTTCCCACCCAACACCTTACCGCCCTCTCTTCCCACCCAACACCTACCGCCCTCTCTTCCACCCAACACCTTACCGCCCTCTCTTCCCACCCAACACCTTACCGCCCTCTCTTCCCACCCAACACCTTACCGCCCTCTCTTCCCACCCAACACCACCTCCACCCTGCTCGCTCTACCAGCTACCATCGATCTGCGGTTACGAGTGTCCAGGCGGATCACCCGGCACGAGGCAGTGTCAGGTCACCGACTGTTATCTCCCCTCTCCTGCGCCCACACTGGATTACCCCCCCTTCCCCCCCTCCCCCCCCCTCCCCCCCCCTCCATTCCGAATCGTTCCACACACAGCCACACCCGGCTTTGCCCTAGCCCTGATCCACAGCCAGCAATTCACTGGAGCTATCTGGTCGTCGTGAGACAACCCACCGAAGGAGACGCTGCATCGCTTCTCGGTCGTTTTGGTGGCGTTAAATAGTGCCTGACCTGATCCTGCTGACACAAGACAGCCCATACTGGTCCCTCCACTGACTTTGGTGGCGTTGAATAGTGCCTGACCTGATCCTGCTGACACAAGACAGCCCATACTGGTCCCTCCACTGACTTTGGTGGCGTTGAATAGTGCCTGACCTGATCCTGCTGACACAAGACAGCCCATACTGGTCCCTCCACTGACTTTGGTGGCGTTGAATAGTGTCTGACCTGATCCTGCTGACACAAGACAGCCCATACTGGTCCCTCCACTGACTTTGGTGGCGTTAAATAGTGCCTGACCTGATCCTGCTGACACAAGACAGCCCATACCTGTCCCTCCACTGACTTTGGTGGCGTAGAATAGTGTGCCTGACCTGATCCTGCTGACACAAGACAGCCCACTAGTCCCTCCACTGACAGCAATATTTACTCACTAGCGGAACTAGCGCGTGCGGCCGTCTTCCTCCCTACAGCGACTGTCCCTACACTTTCCAACTATAGTGCCCAGGAACCTGCCGATACCCATGCGTGTGACACGGACTCCTCACGGGCTTAAAATGCGGAAAGGAAATCGAAACAGAGCAGACCATGAAAAACCACCCCTAAAGATAATGAAGATGACCCTTTGTTTCCTTTCTTTCTTGTGTGGACCCACTCGATAAGTCTGTACACTACGCTTTTGATATTACATTTTCTTTTTTTCTTCTTCCCCCTATTTCATCATTTTCTATTATCCTCTGTGGCATGATTTCCATGCTGTTCGCTCCGGTTCTCTGTGCATAGTCCCGCCCACGTTTGTTCTGTCCTAAGTCCAGCACGGTCAGTCCATGAGAAAAAAAATCAACCTCTAGTCGTCTTGAGGCGACTTATTAGGAAACGCGCTACGTCGGCGGCGGTCACTGGTGTCTGTGCTGATCCCACACACGGAAAACACCATCCACCAACCAGAGTGAAGAACGAGTTACTGCCCCGCCCAATAAAGAAGGAAACAAATTACAACATACAACTTTTTACTCCTTCGTCAGACGGCGCAGCAATTCGTTCTGTGTGTGTGTGTGTGTGTGTGTTGTGTGTGTGTGTGTGTGTGTGTGTGTGTGTGTGTGTGTGTGTGTGTGTGTATCCTGGCAAATAAAACGATCAAAGACTCCCTTAGTAGTGCTAGTTCCAACATTCTTGACTCCTTGACTGACTATTGTGATGAAGCTCTCCTAAATATTGAAGAGGGATTGGTTAATGTAAGGACAGTTGCCGTGGAAAGTATTGGTACCCACTCTGTCTAAACTGATTAAGAAAAAAACTAAGGATTCTTTGCAGCCTAAATTACTTCCAATTAGAAGGAGATCGGAAAGAAAAGTTTCATTGATACAAAAAAAGAGTGTGCATCTCGAAAATGATAGCTATAGATGAAGTGGCTCGCGGAGAATTTACTCATGTAGGTACATTCCTTTCAGGGACAGAGATGGTGTTCAAAGAAGAAGCAGAATGCATAAATCCAGGAAACGTGTGATGAGAATCAAAACTGTGACTGAAAACAAAATCAAAAAAGTACAAACAGATGAACTAAAAGCTTTTGACCCTATCATCCTGGCACCAAACGTTGAACTTACTCCTGAACAGCTTAGAGTTCTCCGCCTTCCTGATTGCTTCGCACCCACACCGCATGAACCAATCGATGTAGGGGATCAAGTCATCGGCACAACTGCATGGGCAGAGAGACTGAGGTGGCACAGACACTTTACCCTGAAAAAAAAAAAGGAGGATGGTGAGTTCATAGACCAACGTACCACAGAAGAAGAGGAATTTGAGAAGAAGCCTTGGTACACCCCTACTACCAGAATGGCTCCTAGAGACGACCCTGCCCTTGAAGCTTTCATTACAGCCTGTACACAGCAATTTTTGGATCCGTCACAAAGAAAGAAAATCAGGGACAACCTTTCACCTGGGGAAAGAAATGCTTTAAAACAACTGAACCGCCTTCCAGTGACTCACAATGCTGCATGTCGGTATGCGGATAAGGCAGGTGTAACGGTGATTGCATCCCTTGTGAATGATGACATAGCTATTACAAAGGAACTTGAAAGGTCTGATTACTATGAAATCTTTAAAACTGATCCGACAAATGACACTGTTTCCATCATAAACAAATGGGTTAAGAAATGGTTACATAACGGTGCTATCAGTGAAGAAATAGCTCGATTTGTTACACCAAAATCTTCAACCCGTCCTGGGAAGATTAAACCGTTAGTGAAAACACATCAACCTGAACCTTTTCCATACAGATATTTACTATCTGGTTCAGGCACCCCTCCGCCTGCATTGTCTAAGTTTGTACAACAGTCTGTCACCTGACTCACATCTTAAATATCATGTAATGGATACTATAGAGGTTTTACAAAAGATTGAAAAAAATAATCAAACTGTCGCCCCCTTGCCTGAGAATGCCACCTTGTGGTATGTGATGTCATTTCTTTATTTCCCAATGTAGATAATAATTCTGGTGTTCCTGCACTAAAATCAGCCTTAGAACAAAATCCTAGCAAGTTACGCATCCCCACTAAATGTGTTTTAGAAGCCCTCCAAATTGCCCTTGACAATAATTGCTCTCAACTCACTGATGGGAAAGGGGAAAATTTTTTTTTTTTTTTGCCAAGTCTAACCATGGCACAGCTATGGGACCTTGTCACGCTTGTGAATATGTAGATGTGTTTATGGCAGAGTTAGATGAGAAATTGACCCAGTACTCCCCTGTCCCACTCTTGTCCTCCCTCAAAACTAAGGAGGGTGCAAGCGCTGATAAAAGCCCGGATTGGACAAGA
>CM065715.1:21952090-21974590 GCA_033310375.1 Conus canariensis
CGCACGCACACGCACACACACACACACACACACACACACCACACGCACGCACGCACGCACGCACGCACGCACGCACGCACACACACAGACTCGCGCCGCGCGCGCACATTCGCGCGCGCACACACACACACACACACACACACACACACACACACACACACACACACACACACACACACACGGAGAGAGAGAAAGAGCCGTAAAAGCACACACATGCCGACAGACAGGTAGGAGTATGGCAGAAGAGGAGGGGAGAGGGATAGAGGCGGGGAGGGGGTTCTAACATTATTCATCACAAAATAACACCGAAATCGAAGCCTAAACAAGCAAAATGAGCCGTCGCTCTCGCGCACGCTTGTTTTCTCTCTCTGTCTCTGTCTGTCTGTCTGGTCTGTCTGTCTCTCTCTCTCTCTCTCTCTCTCAGAGAGAGAGAGAGACAGACAGACAGACAGGACAGACAGACAAGGGGTGGGTTGATGATAGAAGTGAGGGTGGGTGAATGATGACGAGACAAGGTGCACGTTGAACAGATTTTTTATCAACGAGGACCTAAGGAGATGGTGATGGAGACTTGGGTGAGAGTGGCGGGGGGTGGGGGGTGGGGTGGGGGCAGCGAGCGGAGCTTAAGGAGCAGAGAGGGGCGGAAGGCGGAGCTACGTCGGATTCAAAATCAATCGATTTCTGTTCCTGTCCAACACTCGCGCCCTCTGCAAAGTCACCAGCAGGGCTCAGCAGGACCATTGGGTCGGTTGGTGGGTTGGCTGGTTGATGGGTGGGTTGGTGGGTGGGTTGGTTGGTGGGTGTGGAGGGCGGGCGATCTTTCTTCCGCGAGTTTTCACCGAACAGAAAGCTACTCGGCACAAAACGGCACATTCAGCCACATCCCCTGTTCTGTGCCAAACATACAAGGCGGTTTCATTTTCTTTCTGTCTGTCTTTCTTTCTTTCCTCCTCCTCCTTCTCCTCCTCCTCCTCCTTCTTCTTCTTCTGTCCTGTGCAAAATATGCGAGACAATTTCATTTGCTCCTCCTCCTTCTCCTCCTCCCCTCCTCCTCCTCCTCCTCCTTCTTCTTCTTCTTCTGTTGGTTTCTTTTTCCTGTCTTATTTCCCTTGCCCTGTCCCTTGGTATCTCACACAGTTCATTCCATCTCCCCCGGCACAGCCATACATGCAATCGCCATCGTCACCACCTCAGTACCTGCAGTCTTCAGGGAGCCCTCTACGTCAGGTCGACGTGAAGCACCCCGCCGGAGAAGACACTGCGCTGCCACCGAGCTGCTTTGTTGTTATTTTGCGGCGCCTGTTCTAATTCAGGATACGTAGAAACACCATCTTTGACGCCTAACTATCGACCAGAACAATTATTCCCGAGTCTCAGAGTGGATGAGTCTCCCGCATCCTTCATCATCTCCCGCTCCCATCCTCGGCCCTCTCAGGACGTCGCTTCTGTACCCATCCAAAGATTGTCCGACATGGACTGGCAGACACCCACAGGGCTGACGCGAGCGTACCCATCCAAAGATTGTCCGACATGGACTGGCAGACACCCACAGGGCTGACGCGAGCGTACCCATCCAAAGATTGTCCGACATGGACTGGCAGACACCCACAGGGCTGACGCGAGCTAGCTTCGAACACGGGACATACAGAGGAAGTCAAAACTGAGGTGTGGCGTGAACGGCAAAAGACTGAAGATTTTCGTGTAAAACGATGATCAGTGTGGAGGATGAAGATGGCGGTTGAAGTGCGTAACGTGGGTGGGCGTATTGGGGCAGGGGGGATGGGGGGGGGGGGAGCACGGATGAAGGGCGTGACATGGGTGGGCGTATTGGGGCGAGGGGGGGGGGGGATGGGGGGGGGGAGCAGGATGAAGGGCGTGACGTGGGTGGGCGTATTGGGGCAGGGGGGGGGATGGGGGGGGGAGCAGGGATGAAGGGCGTGACGTGGGTGGGCGTATTGGGGCAGGGGGGAGGGGATGGGGGGGGGGGGGAGCAGGGATGAAGGGCGTGACGTGGGTGGGCGTATTGGGGCAGGGGAGGGGGGAGCAGGGATGAAGGGCGTGACGTGGGTGGGCGTATTGGGGCAGGGGAGGGGGGAGCAGGGATGAAGGGCGTGACGTGGGTGGGCGTACTGGGGGAAAGGGGTGTCAGACACCAAGCCCCATTCTGTCTTTGAGACAAACCCATACTTTATGCTGCATTGTTTAGGAACACGGTTCTGAATGAAGTACGTAACAGGTTGCGTAAAGGCTTCACTCAGAACTGTAATATGCATCAGAGTGTTCCAAGAGCTGTGATTGGGGAGGCCAGGCTCAGCCAGTCCTCTTCAACACCCTGATTGGTCGCTATGTGCACAAGTGTAGGGAGCTGTAGGACACTCGGGAAAACGGTTAGGAGATTTTACATGGCCGTAGGAGCAGCGCAATTCTAGGCTCTCCAGAGTGATAAGGCTACAGATCCTGACGGAGCCTCCCTGTCAGCACACGACCTCCTGGAAGCTAGTACTCTCTGGTGGAGTCCATTCAGGAGCAAACAGAAGTGTGGTGCGGCAACATCCTCGAGGACACAAACACCGAGGCGGGACTGGCCATCTGTCCAGTCCCTACCGACGCACCACCTCTACCCATGCCAGGACTTCACCACAGCCAGGAACGGCCAGGAGGATCCGTCCTGCTGACAGAGGATCAAGACCCGAAGAGCCCCTCCGGAGAGCAAACGAAAGCCCTTCTTGTTCACCCAGCTGAGAACGTCACGGTGTTTGACGTCAAGCACCGTGACGTTATTTTCCCAGTCGCTGCGGAACCCCGAATAGGGTCAAATCCTGAGGGCCCAGTCAAGCCTGAGGTTGAATACGTGGACCACGAGAAGCAAAGCACATCATCAACGAGCAACGTCTACAGGACCGATGATCAAGGGTCACGACAACGTCGACTGACCAGGAATCTTCCGTGATCATCACACGACGACAGGAACTGATGTGTGCTGGCTAGACAGGCCAGAACTGCATAGTTGGGTTGTTTTTTTTTGTTTGTTTGTTTTTTTAGCCCACAAGACATAAATACAAAAAGGAAGGACTCGCTTTAGTCAATGTGAAGGACTCGTTTTAGGCTATGATTTAATAATTTTGCTGTGTGCATACTTATGTATTTAAATAAATGTGTGGTTAATTTACATTTGATTTCAGTGACTGAATCGAATGAGAGAGTCACGGCGAGAGACCAAAATTCGAATAAATAAATCTTAAATAAATGTTATCGAACCGCCCAGAGAAACGTGAACAAACGAGTCACAAGACAAAACACAACGCGTTTCGACCTCTTGGGTCTTCCTCAGGTGAGAAACGAATAAAACAACGAAAATTCACTTAGCTTTGATCGCTTCAGAGTTCAGCGCCTTCTTTCTTGCGGCAGAGGGGGAACGGATGAAGGGCATGAAGTTGGTGTTCGTCAAACCGTGTATTGACACCCCCCATAGCCCACACGTCAGGCCCTGAAATCTTCACCTCATTTTCCCCTGTTCATGTCACGTCCTATACCCTCACCAATGTCACACCCTGAAATCTGTGCATCCTGTACGCACACCCAGGTCACGCCCTGCATCCTCCCTGTCCTACCCCCACCTATGCCACGCTCTAAAATTCGCCCCCCCCCCCCCCCCGTCCCCAAATCCATGTCACGCCCTGAAATCTGCTTCCCCCACCCTTCCACTACCCCAACCGTACCAGGCGTTGAAACCCCGCCCCCCCTCCCCCCTCCCCCCCCCCCCCCCCCCCCCCCCCCCGTAGTCCCACCTATGTCCCGCCCTGAAATTGACGCACCCCTCCCCTTCCCCGTACCCCAACCTATATCATGATGTGAAATCCGCGCTCCCTACCCCTATCCATGTGAAGGGTCAAAATCTGCATTCCCTGTACTCCCACCAAAGTCACACCTGCTTCCCCGCCCCCTACATCCCCAACCATGTCGCACACTTCATCCCCGCCCCCTACATCCCCAACCATGTCACACCCGTCATCCCCGCCCCCTACATCCCCAACCATGTCACACCCTTCATCCACGCCCCCTACATCCCCAACCATGTCACACCCTTCATCCACGCCCCCTACATCCCCAACCATGTCACACCCGTCATCCCCGCCCCCTACATCCCCAACCATGTCACACCCTTCATCCACGCCCCCTACATCCCCAACCATGTCACACCCTTCATCCACGCCCCCTACATCCCCAACCATGTCACACCCGTCATCCCCGCCCCCTACATCCCCAACCATGTCACACACTTCATGCCCGCCCCCTACATTGCCAACCATGTCACACCCTTCATCCACGCCCCCTACATCCCCAACCACGTCGCACACTTCATCCCCGCCCCCTACATCCCCAACCATGTCACACCCTTCATCCCCGCCCCCTACATCCCCAACCATGTCACACCCTTCATCCCCGCCCCCTACATCCCCAACCATGTCACACCCTTCATCCCCGCCCCCTACATCCCCAACCATGTCGCACACTTCATCCCCGCCCCCTACATCCCCAACCATGTCGCACACTTCATCCCGCCCCCTACATCCCCAACCATGTCACACCCTTCATCCCCGCCCCCTACATCCCCAACCATGTCACACACTTCATTCCCGCCCCCTACATCCCCAACCATGTCGCACACTTCATCCCCGCCCCCTACATCCCCAACCATGTCCACACCCTTCATCCACGCCCTCTTTGCCCCAATACACCCACCTGTGTCACAGTACGCACTGCATCCATCGCCCCTCTGCAGCTATACGCCCACCCGCGTCACGCCCTTCATCCTCGACCCCGTACCCATGGCATATCCCCCATCCCCGTCTCCCGCATCCCTACACGTCATAGCTTTCATTTACTCCTCCCAGCCCTCTCCCAAGCACGCCCATTCATATCACGCCCTGCGTCAGGGCCATTTCCATTCCCCCACCACACCACCCGTTTGCTCATCCATGTCACGCCCAGCTTCTGCGCTCGCTCCTGCCCATCACGCCCACCCATCACGCCCAAAGACCCCCCACCCAATCCATTTCTCATGCTGCGTCCGCTCACTCCCCCCCCCCCCCCCCCCCCTTCATTTTGCCCTGCCCTGTCTCGCCCTTCATCCGCTCCACTTCTGCTCCAATTCACCCACCATACCACGCCCTTCATCTATGCCCCTTCTGCCCCCAAACGCCCTGACATTTCACACGTTTCATCTGTGCCTCCTCCATCAAATACCCCCACAAGCTCATGCCCTTCAACCGCCCCCTCTGCCAAAATACACCAACCCAAGTTACGCCCTTCATCCGGGCCCCCTCTGTCCAATACGCCCATCTGTTCACACACGCCCCGCATCCATGTCTTCTGCCGCAATACACCCTCCTACGTCACGCCTACATTTGCGCCCCTTTTGCCCCAGTACGACCACCCATGTCACGCCCTTCATCTACGCCCTCTGCCCCAATAGCCCACCCACGTCACGCCCCTCATCTGCCCCCCTCTGCCCCAATAGCCCACCCATGTCACGCCCTTCATCTGCCCCCCTCTGCCCCAATAGCCCACCCATGTCACCCCTTCATCTGCCCCCCCCCCCCCTCTGCCCCAATAGCCCACCCATGTCACCCCTTCATCTGCCCCCCTCTGCCCCAATAGCCCACCCATGTCACGCCCTTCTCTGCGCTCCCTCTGCCCAGTGCACTCACCCACGTCACGCCCTTCATCCGCCCCCTCTGCCTATACACCCACCAACGTCATACCCGGCATACCCCGGAGTACCCCGGCATACACCCTCCATTGACGCCCTCCTTGTTTCCAAACATGTCAGCCCATGAAATCTTCACTTCCTGTTCCCCAATTCATATGACGTCCTGTACCCTCATTAATATCACGCCCTAAACTCTGTGCATCCTGCATGCCCGCCCAGGTCACATCCTGCATCCTCTATCCTACCCACATCTATGTCACGCTCTAAACTCCGCCCCCCTCCCCCTCCCCCCCCCCTCCCCCCTCTCCGGACCCATACCCATGCCACGTCCTAGTATTAGACTCCCCCCACCCTTCCACTACCCCATCGTGTAAGGTGCTGAAAACCCCATCCCCCACATTCCCACCCCTGTCATGCACGCCCCGAAATTGACGCAACACACCACCCCACTCTTCAATATACCCCCCCCCCCCCCCCCAGCTGCATCATGGTGTGAAATCGACGCCCTCTGTTCCCAATCATGTGAAGCCCCCCCAAAATCTGCACTACCCCGGACTCCCTCCAACCTCACACCTGCCTCCGCCCCCCACCCCTCCCCTCCTGCACCCCCACCTATGTCACGCCCTGCATCCAAGCCTGTCGTCTCCTCACCCATGTCACGCCCTGCATCCAAGCTTGTCGTCTCCTCACCCATGTCACGCCCTGCATCCAAGACTGTCTCTCCTCACCCATGTCACGCCCTGCATCCAAGCCTGTCGTCTCCTCACCCATGTCACGCCCTGCATCCAAGCCTGTCGTCTCCTCACCCATGTCACGCCCTGCATCCAAGCCTGTCGTCTCCTCACCCATGTCACGCCCTGCATCCAAGCCTGTCGTCTCCTCACCCATGTCACGCCCTGCATCCAAGCCTGTCGTCTCCTCACCAGTCCCTGCTCCAACTGTCGCCCCCTGCAGCCCGCATCCAAGCTTGTCGTCTCCTCACTCATGTCACGCCCTGCATCCAAGCCTGTCTCTCCTCGGCCTCACCCATGTCACGCCCTGCATCCAAGCCTGTCTCTCCTCACCCATGTCACGCCCTGCATCCAAGCTTGTCGTCTCCTCACTCATGTCACGCCCTGCATCCAAGCCTGTCTCTCCTCACCCATGTCACGCCCTGCATCCAAGCCTGTCTCTCCTCACCCATGTCACGCCCTGCATCCAAGCTTGTCGTCTCCTCACCTATGCACGCCCTGCATTTGCACCTCCCCTCCCCCTGTCCCCCCACCCAAGGCACGCCCTGCATCCTCGACCGCCGTACCACCACCAATGTCATACGCTGTGTCCGCGTCCTCCATACCCGCCACCATGTCGAACACTGCATCTACGACCCCCTCCCCCCCCCCTCCATGTGAAACGCCGCAAGAACGAAAGAAAATGTGACAGACAGGGAACCAAAGAATGAAAAGAACGTAAACCATTGTAAAACAAACTCGTCTGAAGATATCGCAGGAGTTGGGGTGGGAGTGGGGTGAGAGAGAGAGAGAGAGAGAGAGAGAGAGAGAGAGAGAGAGAGAGAGAGAGAGAGAGAGAGAGAGAAACACCGCGACTAAGACCAAGTTAAGCTGTATTCCAAGCGTTGTTGAAAGAAAAAAAAAAAAACAAAAAAGAAACAAATCACCTTCAAGAAAAGAAATGTGATTAAGACATGTTTGGCAAAGTCATTTAAAAGCAGCACAGTTCGTCAATACAACACAAACATGTTTCATTTAAGAAAGAAAACAAAATGAAACTACATACACATGCTCTCCCCACCCCCTTCCTCGACACCTCTCCATCCCCATCTTTCCCCCTGTGCTTTCGTTTCTCCACAAAGACATCAATTTACATGGTTGCTCGAAAGTGCCAACTCATACGAGCCCCATCCCCCCCTCCACCCCCTCCCCCCCCCTGCCCCGCCCCGCCCCGCGCGCGCACACACAAAGATACAGACACAGACACACGCACGCACGCACATACATGTACACACACAACGCAACACGCACGGACACACAAACACACACACGAAAGCATGTACACACACAAGTATATACACACAAGCGCAAACACTCGCTCACAAGCGCGCACACTCACATATACCAATACGACTATGCGCGCGCAAGGAATGATATATGCATATCCACTCAAAACGCACATATCACACACACACAAACACACCGATAGATGCACACATAAAAGCACACAAAACACACACAACGGGTATGCACACACCAACACAACAAAACACACACAACGGGTATGCACACACCAACACAACAAAACACACACAACGGGTATGCACACACCAACACAACAAAACACACACAACGGGTATGCACACACCAACACAACAAAACACACACAACGGGTATGCACACACCAACACAACAAAACACACACAACGGGTATGCACACACCAACACAACAAAACACACACAACGGGTATGCACACACCAACACAACAAAACACACACAACGGGTATGCACACACCAACACAACAAAACACACACAACGGGTATGCACACACCAACACAACAAAACACACACAACGGGTATGCACACACCAACACAACAAAACACACACAACGGGTATGCACACACCAACACAACAAAACACACACACGCACGCGCATACACACACGGCCGCCCGCACACATATACGTATACAACCATGTGCGCGCGCGCACTCACATATATATATTCAACCATGCACGCGCGCACGCAAGACGTAGTAATGCTCTCTCTCTCTCTCTCGCTCTCTCTCTCTCTCTCTCTCTCACACACACACACACACACACACACACACACACACACACACACACACACACACCACACACACACGCACGCACGCAACGCACGCACGCACGCACGCAACAAACCAGAACAGTGTCAAGGAGCTCACGGGCACTTCACCGCTTGCTCTTTGTTCGAGTCTTGAAGCATGAAAGAGAAAATATTGCTCACCTTTTTCCTTTCTTTATTCGATCTTATGACCTTAAGTGCATTAACCTTTTATTTTTAGCCCGCCTGATGTACTAGGACGACATCGTTTTTTTACAGAAGCTTTTTAAAACGATCTTCTGGCATTTCTTAACATCAAATAAAATACCAACAATACTTTTACGTGAAAAGAAAGACGCCAAATGTTTTATAAATTCTTTGTATGCGATAGAAAAATATGGTATTTGATGAGTAGATAATAGCCTCACCTTTCTCTCTTCAAATCTTGACATCAGAAATGAGGCTCGACGATAAGGTGTTCTCCAAGACTGCCTTACAAACACCTATGCTTTGTCCAAAAATCTCATGACAGCAACGCTTCCGAATTTAATAGGATGCAATGCGAGTTTATAATCATTCTCAATGTCTTTTGTTTATTTGTTTTTTCGCACGTTGTGCACATTTTTGGATTCAGATATTTCAGAATGACGAAAATCAGAAAATAATAATACAATTTTGGTTTAAAGCAACAACTCTGTTGCTATGATCTAACGTAAAAACGATAAATAACAAAAAGGAGAATAACGTGAAACTGATGAATAACTGACGGTAGATGAGCGTGAAAATGAATGACTGATGATAGATGAACATGATAATGATGAATGACTGGCGGGAGAAGAATGAGGGAACGATGGATGAATGACTGGAGAAGAGTGTTTAAATGATACGTGACTAATTGGAGAAGAACATCAAAATGATGAATGACCGACCGGAGAAGAACCTGAAAACAACGAGTGACTGACTGAGAAGAAGACGATGAATTACTGACTGGAGAAGAACGTAGAAGCGATGAATGACTGATAATTATCAGAGGAACGTGGACATAATGACGGACTGACTTGAAAAGCATGCCAACACAATGAATGGCTGACGGGACCAGAGCATGAGAATGATGAGGGATGCAGGGAATGTGAAGACAATGTGAGAATGATAATGGAAGGGAAAATGACGGGAAAAGGAGAGGAAGATGAAAGTGGGATGGAAGAAGAACAAGAGAATGATGAAAAATAGTTCGGACGAGATAAGAACCAAAGAAAAACGAACGTATAATAGACGGGATAAAAACGGATCGTAAGAACAGTGAAGGAAGTATGAAAGAAGAAAACGTGAGTGATGAATAATAGACAACTATAAATTAGAGGTGGGATGGGATGACATAATATCCACGAAGAAGAGGCGAAGAGGAGAATGTGAAAATGATGCACTGTGAACAGGACAATAGCACGAGATTCACAAATAAGGGTTCAGGAGAGGGAAAAGGCGAGAGGAGCATTCAATGATAGATTACATACAAATAGAACAGCGCAAGAATGATTCATGGACAAACTGGCGGAAAATGAAACGAGAGAGCAATACATTTTTCACGAGGTGAAAAGAAGAAAAGGTGGAAATGATGAACAGGGGACGGGACAAGAAGAAAGGAAGAGAGAAAAGAGCGTCATGACTACAGACCACACAAAAGTAACATATAGTTCAGTAAAGGTGAAGATGAATTGATGACGAGCATGACGAATGATGGACGCGGTGAGGAGAGAAAAACGTGGAATGGACGAGATGAATAGAGCAGAACGTGAAAATAACAACCAATGATGGAAGGGGGAACACGTGATGGATAAGACTAGAAGCAGTGAAGGACATATGGGATTAGAGGAATGAGAAGACGTTAACTGTCGCGGACAATATGGTCTCAGAATACTCAGCTTACTGATTGTGGAGACCTGTCCGACGGTGGTGAAGAGGATCCAGAAAAAAAACCTGAAGGAATCATTTATGAAGAACAAGAGAACGTAAACGTGACGAAGGTAGGAAGAAGTAAGGAACAAATAGATAGATACAATGAGAAAAAGAAACCATGAAAGTTATGACTGACTGACAAGAACGAGAATATGGTGAATGATCGACGGGGCGAGAACACGGTAAGTAGGAAGGGAGTGTGAAAAGAGCGTGGGAATGACAAAAGATGGACCACTGGGGGAAAGAAAAGGGGTGAAGAACGGGAGAAGAAAACTAAAACATGGTGAAAGATGGAAGTAAGGGAGAACGCGAGAATGATGAAAGAGAGACCGCAGAAGAAGGTGAAAATGATGAACACCGAAGACTAACATGAGAGTGATGAAGGGCAGTTTGGATGAGAAGGCAAGAAATTAAAGATGGCGTATATATGGCCCCAATTGGAAGAAACTAGGCAAACGTTAAATTAACAGGATGGACGAAAGCAGACCATGAGATAACTAATGATCCAGATGATTAAAGCGTCAGGATCACAAATGAGGAGTGGGATGAAGAGAGAACGCGACGTCTATGAACGGAGGGTGAAAAGAAGAATGTAAGAATGATAAATGGTGTATGAAAGGTGACGGGCAGAATTGTGGATGGGAAAATCAAGTGAGAACGATGAAGGACAGAATAATAAGGAAAAGAAGAGAGGAGTGTGACATCGATGGAGTAATGAACATGGATAGCGTGGGAAGGGTGCAGTGATGGCCAATGAAACAAAGGAAACAAGGGAATGATGAGTGTTTGCAAACAGAGAAAAAGAGGCGGTGACAATGATGAATGGAAATCTGGATAAGAGAAGGGAGATAAGTGGGAAGAACGCGGGAATCAGGGAGTAAATGAACATCGGACATCGTCAGAATCCAACGATGGACGGAAAGAGAAGGGAACGAGAGAATGACGAATGGTGGATGTGATCAGAAAGAAGAACGAGAGAATGACGAATGACAGACGAAATCAGAGAAAAGAATGTGGAAATGGTGAATGACAAACATGATAAAAAGGAAGACGTGAAAGTGATTAATGCTGGACGGAGGGAAACGTGAAAATGATAAATGTTGTGAATGATGGATGTCGGAAAACGTGAGAATAAAGCATTTTGGAGAGTGGGAAAGGTGATACTGATAAACGTTTTACGGGGGGAAACGTAAAAAATTGTTTGACCAGGAGAAACGTGAGAATAACAAATATTTGATTGGGGAAAGGGTGAAAATAATAAATGTTGGGCGGGGAAAGGAAAGCTGAGGCGTGGCAATAGAAATGACTGCATTATAAGTTCGGAGCAATGCAGGAAAATAGGTCAGCGGTGTACGAAAGGTCGGAGGTGTAGTGGGAAAAGACCAAATATGATATAAGAGAATGGGGAATATGGAAACATGAATAATGTATAACAGGGGATGAGGAATATGGAAACATGACTAATGTATAACAGGGGGATGAGGAATATGGAAACATGACTAATGTATAACAGGGGGTACGGGCAGTAATGGGAGGGCTAAAGAAGGAAAGAAGGGGGAGAAACTGAAGGGTCTCAGATTCAGATCCATAAGACCATCAAGGAGTGAACTTGAAAAGTAGAAAGTGAAGAGAAAACTGGACTGAAAAGTACAACGCCCTGGTGTGAAAGAACGCAAGTGAGAAGCAAAGGAAAGCAAGCTAAAAAAAAGTATTGTGGTGAGCATCAGAAAACCCTACGTGTGTGGGATTAGGGGCAAAATTGGAAGATCCATGAAGAGTTGTAAGTGGTATCTATTTAAATTGATACATTTTGAGTGGATCAGACGTGAACCATATTAGGGCCGCCAAGTATTTATAATGAAAATACCACTTAATATCGGGTCGCAAGACCAAGACTCGAAACACGCACGGGTCAAAATAATTAAAAAAAAAGTCAAGATTTCTTTAATCAACTTGATTCAGCATAGCTGCTTCAGGAACCCCACCTCCACCCTTTCCCATCAATACCCATACCCACCCCATCAAATAGTAAGCTCAGGGTAAAGCATCCAGGCCGTTGTAAGACGAGTTCACATACCCCTGGGGCTTCATATACTGATGTTCTGATGGTAACGGTGTACCTTTGAAATAAACCTACCATTCCCCTCTTCCCCACCCCCTTCGACCGGCCTTCCTGTTGCGGTTATCCCATCTGCCCCACCACCACCTTGGTGAGTGTCGACGCTCAACCTGAATATGACCTCACACCGAACCTTCTCTGCACAGGGTCTGCACTGAATCAGCTTTAATACTAGTTTGACGGACGCGAAAGAAATCTCAGCAACGAAATATTGTTGGATACTACTAGCGGTATCACAAAAGAAATCCCAGCAATGAAAAACTGTTGAATGCTAAGAGCGGTATCACAAGCCAAGCGTTTCAGGGAATGGCAATGACATAACTTTGAGCTCCACCTTGGTTACACTCACAAAGAGTGAACAGCACATAGTCTGGAGAACTCAGACACAAGGGTTAATCAACCAGGTGCAGAAACATGGTCACTGAAAAAGTACAGAAAAGACTACGGTGTTGACTACCTCCAGACAGGACATGGCAGCCTGTCTGTTGACCTATGGTACAGGGAGCGAAACGGACGTTAACACTTTAGCAAAAATGTCACGCAAGAAGTGAACATAGCGTGCGGAACGTAGAACGGAGAAAACGGTCAGGAAACTCTGTGTGTGTATGTGTGTGTGGTGTGTGTGTGTGTGTGTGTGTGTGTGTGTGTGTGTGTGTGTGTGTGGTGTGTGTGTGCGCGCGCGCGCGCATAAATTTCACTTTAAGAGGAAAAACTTAAGTGTCTTTTACAAACGTTAAACAACAGCTCCGGGCATCATAGGACTTTGGATGGACTACACACGACGGAAGGTATTCCCATAACGTGCTCGTCCAGATATATAATGAAAAACAACACAGCCTTGGCATACCGGCCCAACAATCACCAAGCGAAGAGTGTTCGTGCTTTGAGGAGAAATGCATTACTCAAAGCTGAAAGCATTATCAGAAACAAAACTGAAATGGCAGTATCGGAGATGGGCACTGACAATGTCTCAGTACAGCTCGAGCATTCCACAGAGGGCATTTCCAGTGGTGTCAACACGCACCAAAACAAGCGGACAAAATACAAGCACAGAAGCAAATCACAAGCAATAAAAAAAGCAGCCAAGAAGTCACTCCTGTCAAGGGAAAACTCAGATTCACATACGGTTTACAGGTACACTTATTCACAACATTATTTTCCATTCTGTTGTAGTTCAATCGGATGAAACTAAGCTATGTTAAGTGCACCAACCACTCTGATCATTTCGCTCAGATTTTTCTCTAAATAAAAAAGCCGACAAAAAAATCCTTCTGAGAAAATTCCAACGCAACAGAGATACATCAAAATATCAATTAGTCAACGGCACCGCAGAATGGTCAGCAAGTAGTTCCAGTGGTTCAACTCTCATTACCTGGTCAGCAGATTACAAGGAGGAAACTGTATCCGACAAAGCTTATCACAAAAAAGATAATGCTTTCCAGACCACAGGGAGATGAACAGACCACACATGCAGAGAAACGGTTGGCAACAGTACAGAGATGCAAAATCAAACCCGAATTTAAAAAGAAAGCAAAGTCAACGAGAGTGACACAAAAGAAGAAAATAATTACGAGCACCTGATTTCTAGATGACAGGGTAGCACTTTACATTGAGAGATCCTCACCCCACCTCTCTCTCTCGAATTAAAAATATATGCAGCGTGTTTAAAACACTGATCAAAGAATGGGCCCTTATAGGCAGACTAAAACGACAGTGAAGAATCGGTGACAAAAAAGCGAAAGAAAAAGGAAATTACGAGTGTAATATCGCAAGACGACTAGGACACAGTTTATACTAAAAAATAAAAAAAATAAAAAAAAAACCCAGCCCCCACAACACCCCCATCCCTTCGTTTGGCGTGGGTTTTTCACTGTACAAGGTGAATTCTAGGTGAGAGGTGTGCTGCAGATTGGTTCACAGGATGACCAAGATGACCGAGGTGAAAAATGAACACATAAAAAGGCGGTCGAGCAGATTTACAAAAGTTAATACAGAATATTCTTACAGAAGAACTGTGTCCACAGATTGGCAACACTGGACAATTGTTTCAGGATACTCAGCCCATCATTTGAATTTGTATTTTCAATCCTAGCGAGAGAGGGAGGAGAGGGGTTGTGACGGTACAAAGTGTCCGCAGAAACAAAGTGTCCGCATGCGGACACTTTGTTCCCTGCGGACACTTTGTACCGTGAACCGACATTCAAAATGTCCACAGAAATCCTGCGGACACTTTGTTCCGCGAGGTGACATATAACTTACAAAAGCGGAACAAAGTGTCCGCAGCCGTTTCAGCCTCAGTGCGAGTGGGTGAATGTGCACGCACACGTTCAATCCTAGCGAGAGAGGGAGGAGAGGGGTTGTGACGGTACAAAGTGTCCGCAGAAACAAAGTGTGCGCGCGCGCACGTGAGCGTAATCTAAACTTTGTGCGCTGTTGCACAAAAAAGTAAACAAATTTTAAACAATTTTTTTAATTAAGAACACACACACACACACACACACACACACACACACACACACACGTGCGCGCGCGTGCGTACGCACGCACACACGCACGCACGCACGCGCATGGGAGTGTACGTAAACATTCACCCACTCACACTGAGGCTGAAACGGCTGCGGACACTTTGTTCCGCTTTTATACGTTATATGTCACCTCGCGGAACAAAGTGTCTGCAGGATTTCTGCGGACACTTTGAATGTCAGTTCACGGTACAAAGTGTCCGCAGGGAACAAAGTGTCCGCATGCGGACACTTTCTTTCTGCGGACACTTTGTACCGTCACAGGCTTTATGAACTCTACCAACACCCCTGTGACGGTACAAAGTCCGCATGCGGACACTTTGTTCCCTGCGGACACTTTGTACCGTGAACTGACATTCAAAGTGTCCGCAGAAATCCTGCAGACACTTTGTTCCGCGAGGTGACATATAACTTACAACAGCGGAACAAAGTGTCCGTTTCAGCCTCAGTGTGTGCGTGTGTGTGTGTGTGTGTGTGTGTGTGTGTGTGGTGTGTGTGTGTGTGTGTGTGTGTGAGGGGGATTTAGGGTGGATAAAAGGGGACGGGGGGAACAGGGGGAAGTCTATATGACGCTTGCAATGCGAGTGCGGAATGCCCGTCTCTGTAACGGTCTGTCCGTCTGTCACTCTCTCCTATATGCTCTGTATAGTTGTGTATGCAGAGTTGGGGGTGTGTGTGTGTGTGTGTGTGTGTGTGTGTGTGTGTGTGTGTGTGTGTGTGTGTGTGTGTTTTGTGCATGTATGTTTTTGTGTGCGAGTGCGTGAATGTGTGAGTGCGTGTGTGTGTGTGTGTGTGTGTGTGTGTGTGTGTGTGTGTGTGTGTGTGCGCGCGCGCGCACGCGCGTGCGTGTGCGTGTGTGCATGCACGCGCGCGCGCATGTGTTCCTACATGTGTGTGTGTGTGTGTGTGTGTGTGTGTGTGTGTGTGTGTGTGTGTGTGTGTGCCGTGCTGTGCGTGTGTGCTGTGCGTGAGTGTGTGAGTGCGTGCGTGCGTGTGTGTGTATGTGAGAGAGTGCATGTGCGTATGTGTGTATATACGTGCATGTGTGAGCCTGCGTATGTGAGTGTGTGTGTGTGTGTGTGTGTGCGCGCGCATGCATGTGTGCGCGTGTGTACGTACGTGTGTGTGCGTGCGTGCGTGCGTGCGTGTGTGTGTGTGTGGTGTGTGTGTGTGTGTGTGTGTGTGTGTGTGTGTGTGTGTGTGTGCGCGTGCATCCGTGCGCGCACGCGCGTCTATGTGTGTATACCGACATGCATGCACTCACAGATTCTATTTCAGACCCACCAGACTTTCTCCCCAGCTATTCTCCGAACCATCTTCAACACCCTCATCCTCCCTTTGAGACAGATTCCAACAAAACAACCCTTCCCCCTGACAGACGGCCCCGAACCCCAGCACCAAAGATCACCCCCTCCCTCCCCCCCCCCCCATCCCCACCCGCCATCACACGGCGGTTCCGCAGACCCACCCTCTCCGGGCTCTTTGCTCCCCCCTACTCTCGGGACCAACACAGGGTGCCAGCTCTCCAAGGTTCGAGAACTCCGTGACCCTATCTGAGCTTCGATGGTCATCTGACCCATACGCGTGCTTCCAGCAATTAAATGCGACCTTTTTTGTGTTATTACTATGTAACTTTAGTTATGTCCACGTAACAGGGCATTACGAGCATTAGGCGTATTCAATACCATCTGACCGTGCCATTAGGCGTATTCAATACCATCTGACCGTGCCATTAGGCGTATTCAATACCATCTGACCGTGCCATTAGGCGTATTCAATACCATCTGACCGTGCCATTAGGCGTATTCAATACCATCTGACCGTGCCATTAGGCGTATTCAATACCATCTGACCGTGCCATTAGGCGTATTCAATACCATCTGACCGTGCCATTAGGCGTATTCAATACCATCTGACCGTGCCATTAGGCGTATTCAATACCATCTGACCGTGCCATAGGCGTATTCAATACCATCTGACCGTGCCATTTGGCGGTTTTAGCTGTAAAGTTTTCCCCTGAAGTCGATGATTAACTAACTTTTTATAGTCCGTATAACAGGCATTCACGAGTCAGTAGGCGTATTTATTACCATCTGATTGCGCCATTGGCCATGTTAACTATCAAGCCCCCACCTTTCCCTTTATTCGATAATAGTATCAATTTTTTTGTCCACCTAACAGAACATTCACGAGTCATTAGGCGTATTTAATACCATCTGACTGCGCCATTGGCCCTGTTAGCTGTGGAGTTTTTCTCCCTTTGTTTGATAATCACGTTAACCTTTCTATAGTCCACGCAACAAGCCATTCACGAGTCATTAGGCGTACTTAATACCATCTGACTGCGCCATTGGCCTTGTTAGCTGTGGAGTTTTCTCCCTTTGTTTGATAATCACGTTAACCTCTTTATAGTCCACGCAACAAGCCATTCACGAGTCATTAGGCGTACTTAATACCATCTGACTGCGCCATTGGCTCTGTTAGCCGTGGAGTTTTTCTCCCTTTGTTTGATAATCATGTTAACCTTTTTATAGTCCACGCAACAAGCCATTCACGAGTCAAATAGGCGTATTTAATACCATCTGACTGCGCCATTGGCCCTGTTAGCCGTGGAGTTTTTCTCCCTTTGTTTGATAATCACGTAACCTTTCTAAAGTCCACGCAACAAGCCATTCACGAGTCATTAGGCGTATTTTAATACCATCGACTGCGCCATTGGCCCTGTTAGCCGTGGAGTTTTCTCCCTTTGTTTGATAATCGTTTGATAATCACGTTAACCTCTTTATAGTCTACGCAACAAGCCATTCACGAGTCATTAGGCGTATTTAATACCATCTGACTGCGCCATTGGCCCTGTTAGCCGTGGAGTTTTCTCCCTTTGTTTGATAATCGTTTGATAATCACGTTAACCTTTTTATAGTCCACGCAACAAGCCAGTCACGAGTCATTAGGCGTATTTAATACCATCTGACTGCGCCATTGGCCCTATTAGCCGTGGAAAGATTTGTTTGCCTTTTGTGTAGTACTTGTGGCCCAGAACATTCTATGGTGGCGGAGGATCAATGTCTAAAACCAAGGAGATGGCACCCCTTGTTGACCCCAGTCTAAAGTCGAAAGAGGGGAGACAATTAGGAGGGAGGGTACTTAGAATCACCGTTTCATGACACTGGGGGTGATCCCGGTGCCCGAGGGTTCGGGTCGACGTCCGTCAGTGGGAGGTTGATTGCTGAAACTTGTCTCAAAGGGCTGGATGTTGGGTTTGAAGACGATCGTGAGAATACGTGAGGAAAAGGACAGGGCGGTGCTGAAATAGAATCTCTCTCTCTCTCTCTCTCTCTCTCTCTCTCTCTCTCTCTCTCTCTCTCTCTCTCCATCCTTCCGTCTGCTTATCTATCTATCTATCTATCTATCTATCTATCTATCTATCTATCTATCTATCTATCTATCTACCTACCTACCTACCTATCTGTCTATCTGTCTGTCTGTGTGTGTGTGTGTCTGTCTGTCTATCTCTCTGTCGCTATCTGTCTATACCTCCTCCTCTCTCTCTCCATCTGTCGCTGCCTGTCTGTCTCCTTCTCTGTCTATCTGTCCAACTCTGTGTGTGTGTGTGTGTGTGTGTGTGTGTGTGTGTGTGTGTGTGTGTGTGTGTGTGTGTGTGTGCGCGCGCGCGTCCGTTTCTGTCTCAGTCTATTTGTGTCTCCCCCCCCCCCCCTCTCTGTCTCCCTCTCTCTCTCTCTCTCTGTGCGTGCGTGCGTGCGTGCGTGCATGTGTGTGTGTGTGTGTGTGTGTGTGTGTGTGTGTGTGAGCGCGCGCGTGCGCGCGCGCATGAGTGTACGTGTGTGTTTCTGTGCGTGCGTGCGTTTATACGCGCGCGCGCGTGTGTGTATGTGTATGTGTGTGTGTGTGTGTGGAAGAATGTGTGTGTGTGTGTGTGTGTGTGTGTGTGTGTGTGTGTGTGTGTGTGTGTGTGTTGTGTGTGTGTGAGTGCGCGCGTACGTGCGTGTAAGCGCTCACATGTCACTTATCCGAGTAAAATGATTACTATTCAAAGAACTCTTTAGAGATACTTACGAATCTCAAAGTGACAGCAACCTTAGTGCATTCGATGCTGTGCCCTATAAATCCAAACAAGGAAGTGGAAGAAGGTGATCTGTTCTCTCTTTTTGAGCTGAGCAAGACACTAACAATGTATTTTCTCATCAGTCCCTGGCTGTTGTTAAACTGAGGAAAGTCTTCAGTGTGGCCGTGTGCGTATTTTTGTTTATTTACTTATTGTGTGCAAGCTGAATGATAATCGTAAGCGGCACTGGGCAGATGTTCTGTGCCTTTTTGTCTGCGGAGCCGGTCGCTCTGCTTGATTATTTGTTACTAATGTCCAGACTTCTCTTTTGAGTTTATTCCTCACTAGTTGTACTAACACGCAGATTGTTAACACCAACCGAATTATCCTGACCTCAATTTCATTTCATGGGTAAGCGTGCGGATAGTTATCAAAATGTTCAACACCTCGTTTTCAATTCCCCCTATAACAATCATCCCAACTATACTCCACATCATGCCAACTATACTCCACATCATGCCAACTATACTCCACACATCAATGCCAACTATACTCCACATCATGCACTATACTCACATCAGCCAACTATACCCACATCATCAAACTATGTCCCAACATAGTCACTTTCTAATTCCACTGAAATCATTTAAAATTTCATTTAACATGAATCACGTTGAAGCTTGTAAGATATGATATAGGTTAATCCCTCCCTTGACTTCGTTTTAAACCTTATTTCATATTAATCATACGGAAACTTGTCAAGAATGTAGTCACTATAAAATTGTAATTAATACTCTTGATTTCATGTGAAATGACCTTTTATCTCAACCGTTCTGAAACTTTCAAAGCTGTACTGTAACAATAAAGAAAACATTGTCTTAGGATCGCACGGAACAACTGGTGAACAGGCAGTATATACCTGTCAGAAAGTAGTCACAATCTATTTTGACTGACCGCCCTTCAAACCTCATTTTGTGTAAACCATATCAAACCCTGGCAGAATCAAATTTGAACTCTTCAAATGAAGAGAAAGGTTCAAATTCATTGTGAAATCGACCTTCATTCATACTCTGTGGAATGGGAAGCGGGATGGGGATCATTAAAAAAGAAAAGAACGGATTTCACCTGAATCATAGCACTGAGCGACATGAAAAAAAATCTGAACATTACAACAGTGGCCGTAATTACTAGCAACATTACACCTGTTGCAATCATCAGTATTATTTTTTCCCTTTCAAAGAGTACTGCTATCTCTAATATTGTTATTGCTGGTGGTACTAGGCCATTTCTCTTGCTACTACTACAACTACTACTACCATTTCTACTACTACTACTACACCACCACCA
The DNA here is from genome assembly GCA_033310375.1 of Conus canariensis. NCBI lineage: Eukaryota > Metazoa > Mollusca > Gastropoda > Neogastropoda > Conidae > Conus > Conus canariensis. Next base: position 21,972,605 of record CM065715.1, read on the forward strand.
CCACCACCACCACTACCACTACCGTTGCCACTGCTGCTTCTGCTGCGGCTGCCATATGCCGTGTACATTGCAACAGTCATGACAAGACGATCTAACAACATTTTGACAACTATGGTGCTGAGCAAGTACATTTCAAATGCACACACACACACACACACACACACACACACACACACACACACACACACACACACACACACACACACGCCATGCCCCACCGTTAGAGAAGACATAAGCTAACAAAAAAAAAAAAAAAAGAAAAAAGAAAAGGGCGATGGGTAAGAGTCAAAACGCTTCTTCGAAGAAACGATTTTTGGAAAACTGTAAAACTGGTGGTCAGGTCTAAGGCGAACAGAGAAAGGGAACTGGTTACAGATGAGGGACCCTGGTATGAAAGGAAAACGTTGGTCGGAGGGTTTAGGCCTAACAGAAGGAAGTCTGTACGCGTGGGTATCAGGAAGCAGAACGCTGGCCGTACAGTTTTGGCCTGAGAGAAGGAAGTCTGTAGATATGGATGTCAGCAGCAGAACCAAGATGTGGACGGACTGAAGGGTCACAGAGTGACACGCTGGAGCCTGGTCTTCCAGCGACTAAAATGACAGAACAGAGAGAAAGAGAGAGAGAAGAGAGAGAGAGAGAGAGAGAGAGAGAGAGAGAGAGAGAGAGAGAGAGAGGAGATTGAAAATATACATCCTTTGTTCAACGTGCGACCGGCCAAGGGGAACACAAGAGACAGGTGCAAAACCAGCATGGTGAGAGGATCCCAAAACACGTCGTGCAGCCCTGCGTTCTGGATTTTACTGAGGCAAGGACTAGGAAAAGACTTTCCGTTATCTTGTGCACACTGGACAAAGGACAGCACAGAGGTAGAGACAGCTTCTTCATCAAGGTAGGGACGGCAAGGACCGATTCTCCTGCGCTGAACGTGGAAGGTGCGACTAATGCACGGGAAGCGAGTTGTTGAACCGGGAGTTCCGTCAACAAATGCTCCCAGATCGTTCACCCATCGAGAAAACTTAATTTTTGACCTGTCTTGTTTACATGCTACAGAAAGAACAGCTCTATGAAAGAAAGAAAGAAAGAACAGGAAAGAAAGAAAGAAAGAAACTAAGAAAGAAAGAAAGAGAACAAGAAAGGGGAGGAGGGGGGGGGGGGAAGAGTTTTAAACCGACGCTGGAGACAGGCAGGAAATGGCCGTCACAACGCGCTCCTATGTAGTGGAACAAGGAGCTGAAAAGACGACCGTTTCACACAAGCTTATCAAGTCCATGATGATTGCTAAGTGTGATAAATATTGCACTTTGAAAAACGTGGAAGTCGTCACAAAGCCAAGGTGGTTGTCCATTAAAAAAAAATGTATATTGACTTATTTATGTCACTTATACTCAACAATTAAATATACGCGGTACACATAAGAAACAACAACTTCAACTAAAAGCTCCTGGTATTCTTTTTTTTTTTTGGGGGTTCCATAATGTTTCCTCAATACTAGGTAACAACCGGCAAGAAATAGTCAGACATCCATAAGCATTGTAAGAAGATAGGGAAGGGTGTGCATATGAAGGGGGAGTGGGATTAAAGAGAGAATGAGACAGAGTGAAGTTTGAGTATAAGGGAAGGGGGGAGGGGGGGAGGGGAGGGAGGAGGGAGGGAGGAAGAAAGAAAGAGAAGGGAAAAAAAAACCTTGTGAAAATGTAAATCCTGAAATGAATTGAAATGATGAAATGATGTATCAAAGCAATGTATGGTGACTATTGTTTTTCTGTTCATATCATTGACATTATCAGCTATGTTAAATTCCAAAACAAAAAACGAACACCAAAAAAATATTGCACTTTATAGCTCCTTCGATACCCCGTCCCATATCACAAATCCACCATGGTCAGATGAGAAGAGAAGAACAAATACATGGTTTTAACAGTTACATATTTTAGTGCAAAAGGCGGGAGGGCGGGGGGGGGGGGGGGGGGGGGGGGCTGTGGGCTG
>CM065715.1:21982090-22024590 GCA_033310375.1 Conus canariensis
ATCAACTAAGGCTAATTTAGGGATCGGTCACGCTTGGAAAGTTCAAGACTGATCTAAGTTTAGTACCGAAGGTCACGTGTACCAATGGCAGACAGACCTATGTGTCCAGCCAGTTGGACATGAAGTTGTTACCAAGAAAAAAAAAGTTTCCAGTATAAATCACACTTCTACAACAAACGACGGTACTATGTATATTATTGGTGGACTCACACAGCTATGCTGTTTCTACCGCCAGAGTCAGCCAGGAGATGAACAGCGACACCAGACAGACGTGACGGATGACGAGGGGTTCTTTCCACAAAATAGAGTCCGTTGCTTTCTACAAAGTTACTCATTATCATCATTAGTATTATCATTATCAATACTATCGTCATCATTATTCGAAGCAAAAGACTAAATCATTCACCCGGTCGGAATGTTCCTCGGAAACAGTTTGTCAACTCTGAGGTGATTGACATCATCTCTGTTTCCTTGGCAACTCTTAGTGCCTAGATGTGTTCCACCACTCTCATCGTCACCTCCGTCCTCCCCCCCCCCTCTTCCCCCAACTCCCGCACCCCTACATCCCACACCACAACCGCACCGACCTCTCTTCAGACCCTTACCCCCACCTCTGGTTTACACCACGCCTTCACCCCCCTCCCCCCTCCCTCACCATGCTTGCTTTTCACCTGTCTTTTCCTATTACCCTGAACCGTAAAACCGACAGGCAATATACAAATAAGCTTCTTTAAAAGAGACTGGATAATACTGAATGTAGATTATGACTGTATTCACATAAATGCCCCGAAGGGTAGCTGCATTGAAACTGACTTCATAAGTTCCTAGCCATGGATTGAAAGAAGAAAAAGGAAGGAACAGCAAGTTGAGGACGAAATAAGGAGGAAAAGAAAGAAAGAAAGAAAGAAAGAAAGACGAAGTAAAACGAAGGGAAAAAAGAAAACCCAAACAGACGTACTGGAAAAGAAAAAAAAAGAAATAAAACGAAAGAAAAGCTTGTTGTCAAGTTATAGCTTATTGAATACGATCGCCTCGAACGCAATAGTTCTCGTGTTACGTAAGTTCAGGTATCACAGGTTCTTGAAATGAAAGTGTTTTCTGCTCACTCGGACAGTGGATTTCGCTCAAAAACACACATGATCATGTGTATCGACGTTCAGCAGGTGTACAGTATTCTGCTTTTGGAAGAACTGAGGGTAGGTTTATATGAGTAAATTAACAAAACTTTGAACAAAAAAGTAGTATTGTATTCAGTGATTTTAACTAACATTGTGTGTGTGTGTGTGTGTGTGTGTGTGTGTGTGTGTGTGTGTGTGTGTGTGCGTGCGTGCGTGCGTGCGTGCATGCGTGCGTGTGTGTATACACGCGCGTATGTCTTTTGTGTATGTGTGGATGCAGGGTGGAGGGGGCTTTTGTTTGAATAGAAATATATGTTTAAAGTGTATCTTCTATGGATGTTTAACCGGATTGTTTCCATTGACGGTGTAAATGAACACGTTGGCATTGTTCGTGCATCCTCCAAGTCCCAAAAAGGGGCAAGCAATTAAGATATTTGAATTTTCAGTAGATTTCTAAATTCTTCCACTGTTGAATCTTTCATTTGCATCAAGATATTTGCACGAAGATGTGACACAAACATGCAGTGCTGGTATGCACACCGCGCGCGTGCGCGTGCTTGCTTGCTTGCTTGCGCGCATGCGCGCACACACACACACACACACACACAGAGTATACTCACACACACAGTATACTCACACACACACACACACACACACACCACCACACACACCGCCGCGCACGCACTTATACTCGCACACCCACACACCCACGACCCCCCCCCTCCACAACCACCCATGCACACGTGACTCACATACATGCACATAATCACGTGCATGCACGTGCGTTCCAACACAACCACCGCTGGCTGCCTTCCTCCTGGCCGCCAGTTTGTCGACCTTGGATTTTCCCTGCTTACGGGGATTTGAACCCAGACACAGGACATCTTCCATCAGTCTAAATCACCGTGTGAGCGTCCTGCATCTGTGGAGTTGGGCCAGACAGTCCAAGACCCAAGAGGAATAATAGTGGAACTTTGTTCAGCATCTTTAGGGGAGAGACAGAGATCCATACCATAGAATAAAGATTAACAACAAAGCACCACCCCCCGCTCTTTTCCACCACCACAACCACCACCACCACCGCCACACCATCGTTCGTCAAAAGAAAAAAAAACCGCACCTCTTCAACGATCCGAACCAAGTCTTTAAACGCCCATTCAACACCCATCTTGTGCCGCATTCGACAAAGATAAGTGATGGCTTGTTCTTCATTTCCGTTGTCCCTAGAGTGTTGTTTCTCTCGCCTGAGGAAGACTGTGACGAGATGGATGAGTGGTAGGTGGGTCCTCTAGGGGAAGGACTGGGGATAATTTCTCACCGAGAATTATCTGAACATTTCACCTACACCTCTCTCTTACTAGTGGTGGAAGGAGCAACTTTCCGGTACTAGTCATTGAAGAAATTTTTATTTTTATTCCGGGACTGGGTAAAATACTTAACAGTGGCTCTGAGATAGTTTTCCTTAGGCCTGTACTCTTACAAGTACTTATAGCTCCGAGAGATAGAATTGAAAAGAGAAGTTCAAACATTCAACATTTGATTGAACAACAGAGAACTGACACAGGTTAAGTGCAATTTCACACAACTTTTATTGCTTACACATAGGTAAGTATGGGCATGTCAAGTTCATAGGCCAGGGTTTAGTTCTCATTGGACTACCACAATGAGGGGCCCTCCCTCACTCCTACTTTACTCGCTTGCACTCAGTGCAGCAAGCTTAAGTTGGCATACAGGGGTTCTGTCTAAGTTACACTGAATGTATATGGTTATTATACATCCACTTCGCTTGCAAGCACCCGGTGCTTGTAGCCAGAGTGGTACTCATAGACAGGTTCTCACTGTGTCATCATAAAGTGAGGGCAAGGGTCTGATGGGTTTGAGTCCAGGTGGTAAGCTAACTTAGCTTTGCTTCGGAGAGGGTAGTTGATCTCTCCTGTGGTTGGTGACTGCCCCACTGGTGTAGATTGGTTGTCTGGTGTTGCCCTGGTGTTGGGTGAAGTCCCAGCTTCTGGTCCAGCTGCAATGTGTAGCATGACCAAGATCCCAGTTCTGCAATAAAGAGAACTTGGTCTGTAGGTGAGAATCTGATGGCTGGTTTGTCGAGTGCACACATTTACCCTGGTTTACTTTCAGCACAGGTGTGAGACTCAGCCAGCAAAGTTTTCTCTATGGTAGAGTTTCTGCTATAACTATTAATCTCCACTTTTGTTTAAAGACTAAGTTAAGCTTACAAAAGAGTAGGAGACAGTAATACTATGTTACATAGCTTCAGTCAAACAACTCTTCCATGTTTCTTATGAATTAAATCACACCGACTTGGGTTACACTTAGTCCAAGTACACATGTGGTGTAGACTTAAAGTCATACACTACAAATCATTCCAACAATCACCAGTATTTATAAATCAGAGTAGCAGTTCTTCACCTAGCACAGGCCTACTGTTTTCCTGATAAAAATTAATCAATGAATTATTTTCTTAATAGACAGAATTGCCTACTGGCAAAAGTCAGGGTGAACACAAAGAACAGTGATCAGATAGTTAACAAAGAATCATAACCACTGGGAGAGAGCTTTTGCCATATGATGGCAAGCCAACTCCTACACAGAATAATCATCAGTTTGATACATGTTGCTAAGCATTTGTACAAAGTTACAATGTTAACGCACACAGCATACATAAAATCCATACATAGATTCAAAAATGTAAAACAGAGTTCCAACTCACTTTTCCTGGGAATGAACAGTGAATGACTTGAGATCAAAGAGGTTACCCAGAGCTTCCTAGGCCTTCTCAAGTTGTCTCTTTGTCTTCCTCTGGTCTGGTCTACAGGCAGTCTTGAGGGGTCAGTGAAGTTGCGACCCTGTGCGGCTAGTATATGTATTCTCTAGTATATATTCTCGCTTGCCAAATCCGATTTTGACAACCTGTCACTCACCCATCAGGGGTGAGAGGGGGAGGGATCTAGTCTTATCACCAGTCGCCTCGGAAACCGTTTGAACCTAATCGGCATAGCTCACTAACATCAGCTGCCGGTTTAATCTATGCGTCCGTATAGACACATACTCTCATGGAGGAACTCCAGTGACATAATATACCAGTGATCCGCCAGCGCACGGACTGTAGATATGAAGGAGGAGGGGGCGGGGTTGGATTGGGAGAAGGAGGGAGGTTTGGCGATTGCCTTTGTGTCAATTGCAGCCGCATGTGGCATAGGTGGTGGTGGTGGGGGGGGGGGGGGTGAGTGGTGGTGGAGAGCACGGCAGTGGCGTCGTGCCTTTGTTTCACGGGATAGAGGGGGGGGAGGGTGTGTGAAGCTAGCGCCGGGAAGGGGAGGGGAGGAGGGGGGGGGGAGATGGGCAATTGCCACAATGAAATTGAAATTTTACTGCGTCGTAGCTACTCAGAGTGGGGAAGGAGAGTAGAGAAAGGGGGGGGGGGGTGTAGGTCAACAAGAACGAAAGGTGTCACTCAGTTCCCGTGATGCACGTTTTTCCTTTGTCCTAGTGTCATGTCAGCCGGCTGTTTGCACGGTCCTAAGCAGAGAAAGGGGGGGGGGGGGAGGGGGTGATAGGGAGAGGGGGCATAGATTTGAAATCTATTTTTTGCTTTGGGGTTTTAGTGGGACTGATCGGATGGTTTTGTCAAGCGTTTCGTCACAAAGACCTAAGAGGTCGAAACGCGTCGCGTTTTGTCTTGTGATTCCGTTTGTCCACGGTTATTGGGTGGAGTCATAATAATTACTTTTAAAACATGTCTTTCGATTCTTAAGGATTTTTTTAATGAAAGGGGGAAAAAAAACAACAAACAAACAAACAAACAAACAAAACTCCGACGCATTTCCAGCACCTGTGGCCAGCTTGGCTGAAGGTCTGGCAGCATAGGCTGTGCCTGGTGGTGCCCCCAATGCTTCGCCTGACTGACTGCTGACAGAGGCCTCAGCAAGCCCCACTGAACTCTTCGCTCTAATCCTCCTTTATGCCAGCCACATTGTGCGGCGAGCGGGGACGGCGGCGGTGATTTATTATTATGGTAACCACCTCGGATAGGTACCCGGGCCACGAGCTGGTTGCAGACAGATCTCAATGCCACTCAGGGTCGCTGCCACAGGCTGTGGAGGTGTGCGCGTGTATGCGTGTGTGTAGAAATTGGTATGGCAAGACAGCCGAGCCGAGCCGCTAGGGGGGTAGAGTAAATCACCTTACCTGTACCATGTGACTAGAAAGGCAGTGAGACGGTAAGTTTGTTATGGTCAGTCGTTGCCATCTGGTTAGTTACGTGTGATACGGACTGTTGAAATGCTTGCTGGGCTGATTGTGTGAGAAGGAAAGAAAATACACAATGAAAAGACAATCAGGATCGAAAATGAGGTGTCGCTTGTCTGCTTTAATGTCTCTCTCTCTCTCTCTCTCTCTCTCTCTCTCTCTCTCTGTGTCTGTGTCTGTGTCTGTCTGTCTCTCTGTCTGTCTGTCTGTCTGTCTCTCTCTCTCTCTCTCTCTCTCTCTCTCTCTCTTCTCTCTCTCAAATGACTTGTGACTGACTTCAACGAGGTGACAACCCTGATATGGCCCTTTGCGGTCGGCTGGGCAATAAGCAATATTACTCTGTGTGTGTGTGTGTGTGTGTGTGTGTGTGTGTGTGTGTCACTCTCTATTCTCTCCAACAAAACTGTTTCAGTCTAATATTTAACGCTACTCTTTATTTCTGCGGTGTCAAAAACCAAACAGGTACGTATGCAAAACACGCAAATCCGCGCGCGCACGCAGACAGACAGACACACACACACACATACACACACACACGCGCGCGCGTGCTCACACACTTTTACACACACACACACACACACACACACACACACACACACACACACACAGAGCTTTCCCTGACATTGCTAAAAGCTTTTTAAAATGACCATGAATTGTAGACGGTTCAAAGTTTTCTTTTAAAATCGGCCATTTTTTGTAATAGACAACCACGGCCCATTTAACCTGTCTGTATCTCCGTCTGTCTGCATGCCTGCCTGCTGTCTGTCTGTCTGTCCCTATGTCTCTGTCTGTCTGTCTGTCTGTCTGTCTGTCTGTCTGTCTGTCTCTCTTATAACACAACATGTTGGGAAATATAAACAGATTCAAAAGGATATTACTTGGAAAAGAGAAGACATCCGCGCGTTCACCCACCCACCAACCCACGTACCCCTGCACACACACACACACATGCACACGCCAGCGCACACATACTCACGAGTAAACTCACGTGTATTTTTAATCATGAGAGAAAGGGAGAACTCAGTAAAATGTACTCAATCCATGATTGTTCTCTCTCTCTCTCTCTCTTCTCTCTCTCTCTCTCTGTCTGTCTGTCTGTCTGTCTGTGCGTGCGTGCGTGCGTGCGTGCACGCGAGCGTGCGTGCGTGCGTATGTGTGTGCGCGCGCGCGCGCGTGTGTGTGTGTGTGTGTGTGTGTGTGTGTGTGTGTGTGTGTGTGTGTGAACGCACAGGCGTCTGCTTTTCGCCAAGCTATTTCTTTTTAAAAGTTTACATTTTTAAATGTATTGTTTTCAATGACTGTTGTGAGAAAGGCAACAATATTTCGTTTTCCGTTTGTTTAACACACACACACACACACACACACACACACACACACACACCACAACTCCCCATGTCACATAGCTAAATGTCTAGACAATACTTAGTTAATTTGCTGGTGGAGTATAATCACTTAGTTGATAGCGTTGTTCTGATGTCTGTATGTTTCCCATTGACTAAGCAGTCGTGTGGTTGTGAGGGTTTTCAGTTCAATTTTCCTCCCCACCGACAAAACAGTCACTGGATGCCAGTGCAAAAATTTCCTTGCCACAAGCTGAGCAGTTACTGATTAAAAAAAAATTTTAGTGAAATTTTACAACCTACTGAGCAATGACTGGACTTTGCTGAAAAGTTCTTGCCCACTGACTAAGAATTAAGTCACTGGATTTTAGTGAAATGTACCATTCCCACCTTCCTACCCCACCCCACTGGCTGCGCAGACATTGGATTTTTAGAGGAAATTTCCTTCCTCTGAATTCGTTGCATTTCCTCTGTCACGGAAGGTATGCTTCCATCCGCGTCCGTTTGCGTATTTGTTTGTCTGTCAGCAGATTCAAACCTACACTAAAGGAGTCTATTCCAATCAAACTTTGTCAAAAGATAAAGAGTCTGGCCCCAAAGTAAACCCATTCAATTTTGGTGCGGATGCCTTGTGCAGACCCGTGGTGTGGATCCGTTGGGTGGATCACTTGTGCGGTTCAAACTGTGGATTCAGGATGGCTTAGCAAGATTATCGCTAACCTAATGCGCCCAAACTACTGAACCAGTTGTAAGGAAACTCAGGTGAAAGACGGAATATGACACAAAGTCCACCTGTTAGCTGTTGGTGCCGATCCAACTAAATAATCAGGTCCAGGGTCTGTTCACGTCATTGATGAGATTATTGAAGATTATTACTCCTTTTCTACTGAACATGAACGCTGTGAAGTCACGGTTATGAATCGATAACACTTCTCCTCTCACTTAAAGCGGCTGACACACAAGCCTCCCCGCCCGTACGCTTTGGAAGTACCGGTCGAACCGATCCCAAACGTAGCGCCTGTCATAGTAAACGTACATCTGAAACGGACTTCGGCATACAGTTAAACCCGACCGTTCGAGATATACTGTGATCTATTCGAAACGGACAGTTAGTATCCTCCAACCAATCAACGCTCAGCATTGAGCCAACACCCATGACACAAGGAAAAATGGCGTCGTCCAGCAAGGCGGTCAGACTGTCCGATTCGGAGACCAAACATTTGATTGAATCGTACCAAGGCCTTGATGTGCTTTGGAATGTCAACTCAAAAAATTATAAGAATCTAAATATTCGAGAAAAAGCTTCGTATTCAATTGTACAGTCCTTTGAAGCGGCATGTGGGATCAAACTCGAAGGTTTTAAAACTATCGTGAAGCACTCCGTCCGTTCGACACTGACTGGTCAGACCGCACAGGTTCAAACGTTTCGTCTCAACTGTACGGACGAAAAGGCTCGTGTGTCAGCAGCTTAAGTCTGTGGAGAGTAATGGTTTAGGTGCCGCACCACCACCATCACCACCATCAGGGACAACAACAACAACAACAAACAACAACAAACAACACACACACACACACACTATTCATCACGTTCCCCCAGCTCAGTTGCTTGTGTATCAGGATCTGGGTCTCTTCAAATAGTTTTCCTCTTCATTCTCCAAAAATGTCAGTCCAAATTTTGTTTCTTTGCATGTTTCCTGTAACCCCACCCCCACCCCACCCCTCCCCCGTCCCCTCATTTCCCTCCCTGAACAGTTCCATAGAAGATTCTTTCGGCAAGATGTATCAGTCAGCGGATATTCATGTGGTATGATATGTTGCTTGCTGGGCTTGCGAGCTTTTTGTACTCCCAGTTCTTATAGAACAGGGAGTACTTTACAATGGGAACGAAAAAATGCTGTCTGTGTGTCTGTCTGTCTGTCTGTCTGTCCGTGGTCAAAATGTGTTCCACTCGCTCCAGACAAAACTACTGGGCCGATCTTTCCGAAAATTTGTAGGCATGTTTATTATGGGTCAGGGATGATGCCCGATGTTTTGCTTTACCGTTATAGCCATTACTAACGGTTTTTATTCTTTATGGAATATTTCAGAAAGTACTTGGCCAGTTTGTAGGTATGTTCATTATGGGTCATGGATGATGCCCGATGTTTTCCAGAATAGCCGTTACTAACGGCTATAACGGCCCAAAATGGTTTTTCCTCTTTACGGAATATCTCACACGTATTCAAGATAAACTGGGAGTACGTTCATATGCTTTGCATCTTGTTTATTAATCATATGCGTACAATTTTGCGGTAACACTGCATTTCCTTGGCTCGAATTTTTCTTTCCAAATCCGCTGCAGAGTACAAAACAATATTTCTTTCCTGCAATACTAAAATGCTTTAGTTTCACGCTTTTCAGCTGGACATTTTCACGAAAAAGCCCATCATCACAGCGAGAATTTTTTTTTTTCAGAACGTGAATACAATTATGTTGTTTACGTGAGCTCTTTACTTTGTTCTTACAAAGTCCGTGCCTTGCTGTTGTTAGCCTTGATACCCAGTATATGACAAAGAAGAAAGACAATGTTTGCTCCAATGACACAGTCACGCACCTAGAACTCCACACGAATACTCCCTACCTTGTGCAAGATGTCCCTTCAGACCACATGCCTGTCAGATCTTGCAATGAGGAACAGCTTCTTGGACTGATTATTTGCCCGTTAATCGGCGAGATAAAGAACAAAATTATGTGGAAGCGGATCCTTTAATCACGAAGAGTTAATTGTAGGGTCAGTATCTAGCGGTGAGTGAACTTTAGGGATCTCAGGGTTGAAGTCTGAAGGAATGCTGTGAGAAAACCCGATAGACGCTTCGTCTGTCTTCATGTGTGCAGAGATGATTTTGGAGCGCGCAGGATCGCATCTCTCGCTTAGGGGAAATTGAAGCAGAGTCTGTGTCCTTTAGTTTTCTAGCAATCCACGGTGGGGAACGCATCGTGTCTAGGCTCGGTGGGTAGTACACCCGGTCGAGGAGGAAGTCAGAAGTTGCCCGTTCGAATCCTATTGTTGTCCTATATAAGTGGTATTAGCATTTCGCATCTTCTTGTGTTGTTCTGGTGGAATCAGTGTAGTGTTTAGATGCTATGTTATAGGGTGATATGCATTCATAGGTAACTCTCTCTCTTGTTGTTGGGTTTTTTCCTTTTCGGTACAGAATATTTTTGTCTTTGCTGTGATGGCCCTGAAAGGGCCCCTAGTGGTTGGCTGGGATGTAGTACAATGAAGTCACACCATGCCGTTCTCTGCGACCATACAGCTGACAAAGGGCCTTCCATGGGTTTATCTTTTTACTTTCGTTTTATTCATTCATTGGATTGTTTCGTATTCGCCACAGGCTTTCCATGCATTATTTTTCCTGGTGGTCTTAGCTGAAACCGCGTGCGTGTAACAATGTTAACCATGTTCCTTCAATTTCATAAATGTTTTGCTCTCTCTCTCTCTCTCTCTCTCCCCCCCCCCCCCCCTTCTCTGTCTACAGTCACCACACAGGAAGAAACAGGACTGGCTCTGTGGCAAGGATCGAACCCCCTCACAGGGCCCCCAGTCCAAACCATGGGGCGACCGGGCCACAGCGTGAACACGATTTACCGCAGCGTCCCTCCCCGCCCCTTCAGCTACACATTCTCCGACGTCCTTCGAACATCTCTGCAGACTCGAACCCTGGGCCTCAAAGGCTCCTCACGATCCAAGACGGCCCCGGTGTCCTCCAACTCGCCTGAGGAGTATGCCGAGAGGTTCAGATCCCGGCCGACCACTCGGCCCGCGGTGATAGACCTGGACGGGACGGGGGTGCGGTTGTACGCCGGGAGCGGTGCCGTGTGTCGCTTCAACCAGCCGGGCTTCCCCGCTGTCAGGACCAGGACTGGAGCCCTTGGTCCCCCAGCCAAACTGAAGGTTGCTGCCTCGGATGAGGTGAGAGAGAGAGGGGGGATGGAGAGAGAGAGAGAGAGAGAGAGAGAGAGCGAGAAAGAGGGGGAAGGGAAAGGGAGAGAGAGACGAAAGGAGAGATATATAATATATATATATATATATATTATAATTATAAACAAAGCTTGCTCTTATGTCTTAGATTGAAGAAATAGGGGGAGATAAGCATTCATATCTGCAGTGGTAGATAATTCTGCCTAACAGTATGTGCTGGAGTGGGTGAATGGGGAATAATAAATACTTCTCAAAATGAGCCTTCAGCAAGCTTATAGTCTCCAAGGGGGAGACAATCTCCAATGGAAAGGAAACTCACTAACATATAACTCCTGGTCAGATACCAATATTTCGAAACCTGATTGTTTCTCCTCAGTGACCGCGGAAAGTGGTAACTTGACTCTTCTGCCTTTTCGGTTTTAAGAAGAATGCTATCCCAGAAAAAGGCTGGTGTGCAATACCGTAGCATGTTTGTTGAGTTTTCAAAAAAACAACCAAAGGTGCCACCTAAGAAGCAAAAGAAAATCATGAAAGAGCAAAACAAGCTACATTTCTTGTGAAAAGTAGAAAATATAAAAAGCTAATCTCTTAAGACACAAGTGCTGAGGGCCAGTTCTTGGAATGAATCTGCAAGGGACTAAATTACAATAAACTAATAAATTCCAAGGATAAGTAACCGAGCATCATTCCAGCAACTTAAGAGCAGCTTGGTGTTGCAATGACTGCAAGAAATATTCAATTATAAACAAAGTTTGCTCTTATGTCTTAGATTGAAGAAATAGGGGGAGATAAGCATTCATATCTGCAGTGGTAGATAATTCTGCCTAACTAACAGTATGTGCTGGAGTGGGTGAATGGGGAATAATAAATGCTTATCAAAATGAGCCTTCAGCAAGCTTATAGTCTCCAAGGGGGAGACAATCTCCAATGGGGAGGAAACTCACTAACATATAACTCCTGGTCAGATATTTCGAAACCTGATTGTTTCTCCCAGCACTTGTGTCTTAAGAGGTTAGCTTTTTATATTTTCTACTTTTCACAAGAAAATGTAGCTTGTTTTGCTCTTTCATGATTTTCTTTTGCTTCTTAGGTGGCACCTTTGGTTGTTTGTTTGTTTTTTTGAAAACTCAACAAACATGCTACGGTATTGCACACCAGCCTTTTTCTGGGATGGCATTCTTCTTAAAACCGAAAGGCAGAAGAGACGGACAGACACACACACACACACAGACACAGAGGTAAGTATCTACAGATAACGATCCGGACCCTACAATTTAACAGAGTAAGACAACACAGTGTTGGTGTTCTTTCTTTGATTCGTTTTTTTTATCCATCCGCGCTTGACGAGTCAGTTTCAGGGTACTTAGAAAAAATACATACCCTGTTAGCCATTGAGAGGTTGTTGTTTTTTCGTCCTCGCTTCCACCCCTTCTTTCTTTTTGATTCTTTTCTCTCTCTCTCTCTCTCTCACGTACGTACGCATGCGCAAACGCACGCATGCATGCGCGCGCACACACACACACGTATATATATTATTATGATAACATATATACGTGTGTATGTGTGTGCGCGCGCGAGCGTGCGTTTGTATATATATATATATATATATATATATATATATAAAACACCCTCTCTCTCCTGCATGTCTCCCCCTTCTCTCTGTCTCTTCTTCTCTCTCTTTCGCTGTCCGCCTTCAAATCCACTCTCCTTCCTCAATCGCCGTTGCTTTTCCCCCGGCCCTTTCATTTAACGATCCGGCCCGGGGTCCTTTGCCGCTGATCGTGATCAATCACCAGCGGATCCTGCAGGGGTCGATAGAACAAGAGCAATGAACTGCCCTGTCGGAAATGCTATGCAGGGGGCGCAGGTAGTACGGAACCTGAGGAAGAAAAGTCAAAGAATTATGCTTGTCTGTCTGCCTGCCTGTCTGTCTATGTCTGTTTAAGTCTGTCTGCCTGCCTGTCTGTCTATGTCTGTCTGTCTGTCCATCTGTATATCTATCTTTTTATCTATCTATCGCTTAATCGATCGACATATCTTGAGAGAGATTTGGGGGGGGGGGGGGGGGTGGATAGCTGTATGGATAACCAGATAGACAGACAGACAAACATACAGATAGATTAGATACATATATACATACACACATTCAGACAGACAGATAAACAGACAGACAGACATACTTATTCAAAATGAAATCGTTTATTTCTTTGACAATTTATTTCTATCCCTACGTGCTCTCGCTCTCTCTCTCTCTCTCTCTCTCTCTCTCTCTCTCTCTCTCTCTGGTGAACATGTAGTTGATCAGGAAGTAGGATTTGGAGAGAAACAGTCTGTCTGACTTCCTGTCTTATCCCCGCCCTCGCGCTCAAGAAAATACAGTATCCTTTTTTTTTCCCATATTCCTGGCTCTTGACACAGAAATGTGACAAACAGACTGAACAGCTTGAATACTCGAATACTTATTATCAAGATACAATTTGTCTCTCTCGGGTTGTTTTTGAAACGTTAAGAACAGTACAGGGATTCACACAGTCTTTGTTCTTGAGGAACCCATGTAACTAGCTAGTTATATTTTGTTACGGCTACATTTTGAGTTCACCAGTATGTACAAAATTGCTCTTCTCTCTCTCTCTCTCTCTCTCTCTCTCTCTCTCTCTTCTCTTCTCTCTCTCTCTGATTATTTGTAAGCTCTAAGGACTCTAAAGTGACTCGCCATTTTGTTTTATTGATGGCCTAATATATCTTGCTGGTTATAACTGGATAGAGCTACATCTTTCGTACACAAATCTATGATGTGTTACGTTAAACACACATTTGCATAGGTTGATGAAGATAATTTATGCTTTATCCTGTGTTTTGTACTGACAGGTTTATTTCCAGTTGAGTTCAAGTTCTTGACTCTCATCAGTCATTAAACGCTTCTATATTTTCATCTTTTGTTACCATATAGTCTCATATGCTTTAACCAGCACTAGCTAAGTAAACAGCTGATGTCCCTAAGGGGTGTTACAAATTCTCTGTCCCTCCCTCCCACCCCCTCCCTCCCCTCCACTCCACCTTTCATATAACTTATTTTCTCTCCATTGTTTTGTATGTGAGTGATGTAAATGTGTGTGTGTGTGTGTGTGTGTGTGTGTGTGTGTGTGTGTGTGTGTGTGTGTGTGTGTGAGAGAGAGAGAGAGAGAGAGAGAGAGAGTATACGCGCGCGCATGTGTGTGTGTGTTTGTAAACGTGTGCATATGCATGTTTAAATATATGTGTGTGCGTGTGCATGCGTGCCTGATCGTGTGCGTGTGCGTGCGATCGTGCGTGCGGCGTACGTGTGTGCATACGTACGTGTGTGAGTGCGTGCTTACATAACTCTTTGTGTGTGTGTGTGTGTGTGTGTGTGTGTGTGTGTGTGTGTGTGTGTGTGGAGAGAGAGAGAGAGAGAGAGAGAGAGAGAGAGAGAAATTGTACGTGTGTGTGTGTGTGTGTGTGTGTGTGTGTGTGTGTGTGTGTGTGTGTGCGAGTGAGTGAGTGAGAGAGAGAGAGGAGAGAGAGAGAGAGAGAGAGAGAGAGGAGTGTGTGTGTGTGGGGTGTGTGTGTGTGTGTGTGTGTGTGTGTGTGTGTTGAGGGCGGAGAGGACGATGTAGGGTGGACAGGGATGGAAAGCGCAAGTGTGGTTTGAGGTAGGAGGTGTGAAGAAGGAGTAGAGGGCGGAGAGTGCACTAAAGTGCATGTTAATCGCCGCTTTGACAGGAACTGGAGCTTTGCTGCTTAGAAGCCCAATCAAGCGTTTACCTAGACAGAAACGACATACTGGCTGATATTTTCATCTCGTTCCGGCTTTTCTTGTTGCTATAGTGTCTGATTTCTTTACCGTGAATGGCTCTTTAACAACAACAACAACAACAACAACAACAACAACAACAACAAAAATGAACAATAACAGAAGGAAGTAGAGACGTGCTCAGTCTTAATGTCCCCGAACTAGGAATCAATCCGGGTCTGCTTTTTTTTTTTTTTTTTTGGCTGTTGCCGTTGAATGATTCCACCGATCCCTTTGAAACGTGTTATTGGTCTGCCTTTTATGTTCCACTTTTTCGAAGGTTCCCCCAGTGTTAATAATCGTCTCTCTTTACAAGCTGGGGATCGCGACAGTTGGCAGCCCACAATATCCCAGGGATTTCGGTGTTCAGTCACACAGACAGCTTTTGGCAGCCTTCAATGGCAGTGAGACACGCGACAGGGTGAATTGAGCCCTTGTTGATTACCAGTGCCCTGAAGGGTTACGGGTTACGGAGCTCGTGCGAATCGCACTAGCCTGACACATACTTTAAGACCTTGACATCAAAGGTATAAATGATCAAAAAGTCTGTATGTAAACGATGTAGTCTCAAATTCCGCTTTTTTCTATGCAAACCCCGCTTAATTTTTCATATAGCAAGATACAAGTTGTTTTGAAGGCAGACTGAAATAATAGATCAAATGAGGGAAAATGTGTGTGTGTGTGTGTGTGTGTGTGTGTGTGTGTGTGTGTGTGTGTGTGTGTGAGTGTGTGTGTGTGTGCGTGTGTGTGTGTGTGTGTGTGTGTGTGTGTGTGTGTGTGTGTGTGTGTGTGTGTGTGTGTGTGTGAATTTAAAGTACGTAGTCTCAACTTCTGCTTATTTCTTTTTAAATTCCGCTCAACATTTGACACCGATCAAGGTAGATGTTGTTTTATGAGAGCTAAGTAGCGTATAAAAATAGAAGAGACAGATAAGAAAAAGAAGAAAGCAGGATTTAATCTGTATAGTTTCAAATTCCGCTTAATTCTGTTTAAACGCTGCTTAATATTCGATACAAACACGATACCTGCAGTTTTAAGGGGCTAAATAATACATGAGAAAACAGATTATTAAAAACAGGCATAATTTGAGCCCTGGAGTCCCTAATTCCGCCTCTGTCTGTTTGAACTTCGCATAATATTCGACATAAACAAAGCACACCATGTTTTCGAAGACTAACTAATGTATTGAAAGAAAAAAAGACAGATGATTAAATAAAAAAAAGACTTTAAACTCCTAGTCTCGCATTTTGCTTCTTTCTGTTCAAACTCTACTCAGTTTTCAATACAAGTAAGATAAATGCTGTTCTGGAGGGCTATTTCACATATCCAAACAAAAGACACAGATGATTAAACAGACTTTAAACTATATAGCCTCATATTCCGCTCATTTCTCTTTCAACTCCACTTAATATTCGAGAAAGAAAGCAAGATGAATGTTGTTTATTTAGGCTTGAGGTAAGGCGGGAATTTTTTGAAATAGTTTGTCGCCATTGTCATTTTCCCACGCACCATGAAACGGTACCTTGCTGTGATGGGTCCTTGGACATGTGAGCTATTCATCATGTCACGGGGATGTCTGGGTAAAGAGAACCTCTGCAAGTCAGACGTAGTATTACGCAAATCCCCCCCTCCCCCCCCCCCCCCCCCACACACACACACAAGAGCCGCCGTCGCAATAGCAAGCTGTGAAAAGAGCTGCAAGAGGAAGGCTGTTCCAACGTTCCTGGGTCGGAGGTTGAGGTTGATATGATTATTTAAGGATTATCTGTGGGGGTGCGTGTCTGCGTGGGCCTAAACCTGGCTGCCACGCTGGGATCAACGCTAGAGCGAGAGAGAGAGGAACCGCGCGCGCGCGCGCGCGTGTGTGTGTGTGTGTGTGTGTTGTGTTGTATGATTTCACTCAAACATTTTTTCTCGAATGTTTTATACAACGGACATGCAGAATGAATTAAATGCATCTTCGTAGGTATTGCACGTAGTACTTAGATTATCTTTGGTATCACTGAATGTTCTTCTGAATGTTGAAAGAGAGAGAGAGAGAGAGAGAGAGAGAGAGAGAGACAGACAGACAGACAGACAGACAGACAGACAGAGCAATATGAGGTCGAGTGTGTTTTGAAAGTTGGCAGTGGGTGGCTTGCAATACGTTCTCTGGTTTATAATCACTGTGTACAATTTCCATTGGCCCTAGGTGATTCAAGGGTCCTAAACTGCTATAGTCATAATGGCTGATAACGCTACGTAGCCTACATAACTCGGCATGTGTTCATAACTCAATCTTTGTTTGCAAACAACGTCTTGTAATTATGTAAGCTGTCTGAAAATAAAACCTTCCAATTCAAGACTGTTGGGAGCAACATACACACTCTTCAGTTCTATATCAATACTTCAGTTTATGAAGAGACATCGGGTTTTTTTTTTTAATTTCAGTTGAATTTTATTAGTAAAGGCCGTTCTTAGCTGTGTGAAGTTAACTGTGTGAGCTCGCGACACAAGACAACCCGATGATGCGGTGTCGACGATGCCAGGGCGGGATGTCTGTTCCTAACTGCACACACTCGCAGTTTTTACGCCTAAGATTGTTGAGTTACAGATAAGTCGATGATCCTAGAGTCACGGATCGAACACGATCGCTCTGATGTCCTTTCGGAACTGTCCAGGTCGTTACAAAGGGAAGTAACTATGTAAAAGCTCTCCTGCGACGGAGACCTATCTTACGGGGGCTTAATTGTT
This sequence comes from Conus canariensis, assembly GCA_033310375.1. Classification (NCBI taxonomy): domain Eukaryota; kingdom Metazoa; phylum Mollusca; class Gastropoda; order Neogastropoda; family Conidae; genus Conus; species Conus canariensis. The sequence continues at coordinate 21,999,317 of CM065715.1, forward strand.
CTTTGTGACCTCAAAATCAATTAAATAAACAAACAAACAAAACCGACATAATTTTTTTTTTCATTCCCGATCTGCAGATACACACTTTGGTCGGTACGGTCGTGGTATTTAAAGTTCAGAGTATTATGAAAAAATGGGACATAGAAATGTGGACAATCGATTTCACAGCTCGCATAAAATAGTTCCAAGCACAGTAAACGTGACTACCTTTCTCAATTGACCTTCGACGAGCTGTAGACTAGTGGATATGAGCATTATTTTCTCCCTGGAGAAAAGATCGGTGATGAATTTCTCCCTCTGGCGAAAAGATCGGTCGATCAATTCTACCTGTGGATCGACGCAGCATAACTTGTGCGAACAAGATCGAGAATCGATGAATCCAGTACAAAACCAACTACGGATCGTCGTGTTATCAGATCTTGTTTTGGGAACTTATCTCCTTCGTTCAGTTCAGAAGGCCTATATAAAAAGATGCTATAGCAGCCCACCAAAACATTATTCTTTCCAGACTGCCTTTCGTTCAGATTTCTATCCCACCCCCTCGAAGTCCCAGCATGCAATAAGTACTTCTCTCTCTCTCTCTCTCTCTCTCTCTCTCTCTCTCTCTCTCTCTCTCTCTCTCTCTCTCTCTCTCAGGCTGTGCCGAAGATACTAGTTTGGTGTCGGATGCTTCTAAATCTTCCTTCTCTGTAACAATATTATATGCCGCGTAGTTCTCTCTCTCTCTCTCTCTCTCTCTCTCTCTCTCTCTCTCTCTCTCTCTCTCTCTCTCTCTCTCTCTGTGTGTGTGTGTGTGTGTGTGTGTGTGTGTTTGACAAATTCTTTAGTATGTATTTTTTTTCTTCAACGCTCACATGAATCATTACTGTTCTTGTTATAATTAGTTCTATATTGTGTAATAGTGTTCTGTATTATATCCTTAATCCCTGAACGGGACAAGGGCCAGATGGAAGAAAACATTTTCTTGTTATCTGTTACCCTTGGGAATAAAGATTATCATCCACTCTCTCTCTCTCTCTCCCCTCTCTCTCTCCTCTCTCTCTCTCTCTCTCTCTCTCTCTCTCTCATAGACACACCCGCGTGCGCGCACGCCCCTGCAAATGCACCCCCCCCCCCCCCCTACACACATACATAACATTTTTCTTTTCAGACAGACATGCACCACTCTCCTTCTTCCGACTCCTTTTCCCCAACGTACCTAACAATCGTGACTCTCTCCACAGGCGCTGCCCCCACAACCCCTGACAGAGCGAGGGACAGCCTCCACCTCCGGCCTGCACCTGGCGCCCCTCGGCCGACCGCCCGACCCGGACCCCGACCCGTTCTGCCCCCTGCACCCCAAGATCGGCAACGCCCTGAGACCCCACTCCCCGGACCTTCCCGCCAGACACGCCGGCCTGCGATCCTCGGCCTCTTCCCTCAGGAGTCGCGGAAAGTCACCGGCCGGCTCGCACTACCAGTCCTTCGGCGGTGAGGGTCAGGGGAAATCCGCCGGGAGCTCGCTGCCAGTGACCACGTCGGGGACCTCGGACAGCCAGTGGCAGGAGCTGAGCAGCAGCAAGCTGTCCACTCTGGACGCCCTGACCTTCCCTGCGCCTTCCCAGGCTCTAGGTGAGCCCCCGGGGTATGCCCGGGCTCTGGCCCACAGTGACGAGTACGACGACCTGAGCGAACTACCCAAGCCCAAGCGGATTCTGCCCCGGCGGGACCTGCCCTGGGTGTTCCGCTTCAAGGTGAAGAAGGAACTGAACGCCTTGTCCAAGATCATGGCCAGCAAGCCGACTGGCTCAGCCTCGGTGACTGCTGTGGGTCCCACGGCTTGACGTACAGGACTATCAGGACTCAGTGCTCAGATATGCTTGATCCGCCCATTTCAGAACCTTACCCCCCTCCCCGATTCCTCTCCTCTCCCCCTCCTCCTAGCTTAGCTCTATAGATGAACTTAAGTGAAAAAAAATGCTTTATATGTTACTCTGTGGGAACAACAATGTGTGTGTGTTACTGTAGGAAGGAGCAAGCTTTGTAGTTTGCCTTGTTGACTGGCTTGAAGACTTCAAGACCAATATTTCTCACTGGAAGCTGGGTCGTAATTCCTGTCACCTACCGTGGAGAAGGAACGAGGATTTGTGTTTGGATTGGACCTTCTAAAGAAGACATTGGTTTCATGGCCATGGCACCCGAGAGATAGAATGTCTCGTTCACGTCTATCTGGTGAGACTGCCGAGTGTAACCAAGTAAAATATCAGAGATTTGGTCAGACTGATTCCGAAAACAAAAGAGCTCGCGTGCACGTACGGACGTTATCGTACCGCAGGATCCCAGCGTTGGTACGGCCCAGTGCCTAGTCTGTCTGCAAGTCACGATCGACGGTACAAGGAAACAAATGAAATGATACTGTTCTGATTTCTAGTAGTTGAGGGTCCTATCGGGACGATCTCTCTACGAACACAGAGATCAGAATCTGTCCTACTCCTGGACCACCATCAATGTTTGCCCATACCTTTTAGTTTGGCTGAGCGAACAGTTTCCAGAAAATCAGATTATGAAGTTTATGGAAACTGTTCCAAAGGTAACCTGTTAACAAGTTCAATATCATTGATGCTACAGATAAGCTACTTATAGTGACAATCCTAATACAGTTATAAATGTTCAACGTTACCAAACACAGAAAATGACTAAAATCTTTGTGCCGTTTTATATCAAACGCATATAGTGTAGTGTGTGCGTGCGTGCGTGGGTGCGTGCGTGCATGCATGCGTGCGTGCGTGTGTGCGTGCGTGCATGTGTGTGTGTGTGTGTGTGTGTGTGTGCGCGCGCGCGCGCGCGTGCACGTATGTTTGTAGCACGCTCGAGTATGTGTGCATATGTGCATCGCGCGGTTGACTGTGTATATGTGTATTTGGGCGCACACGCCAGTGTACGTGTGTACATATGCACACCTGTGTGCTTATGCATGAACGTGTGCACATTTTTTTTGTAAACATATTCGACCAAAACTTGAAAAGTACCATGATTTAAGAGAGTTGTGTTGTTGTTTCACGTCATATTACCTGGCGACTACGTTATAACATGCTAATTGTTTGTAAGCTTCCTATTGTTAGATTTTGTGAATATTATTTTTTGTTTGTTTGTTTGGCTTACTTTTCATGCCTTTTTGTAGGAAAGTGTTTGTTTCTTTTCCGTGCTTACCTTATCGAAAACGGTGTCAGAATTGTGTTTTGAGACCATGTTAGAGTTCTGAATGTTTAAAGTGAGTGAAACACTCGTCATATTCAGCCGCGGGACACAAAGAGTTACTGTTCTGTGTGTTTGTTTCACGAGCCATACATTCAACGTAACATGATCGAGACATCTTGCAACAGTCCAATGGAAAAAAAAGCACAAAAGCCATGCAAATAAATGTTCATTGTCGGTTACCCTGTGATTAAATGGCTGATTTCGTGTATCGCGGATGTTCCAGTATTCCGTTGAAAGTGGCCTCTGTAGACAATAAAAACACACGAGGCAATGTTAACGTGCTCCCCCACACCATACTGTAGCATTTACCAACACACACATACAATGACAATTGTGGCGCAAACGAGTCAGACGTCTGCTGAGTCCTATCCATGAGACCCTCGTCGTACATCCTCTCATCTTAGTCATTCATCCATCGATCAGCTGTGAATCATGCGCCGTGTGATCTCAGAACTAAACTTAGCAGATGTGGAGCAGCGTATATGGCCTAGTCTGCGCGCAGCGACACCTCCTTGATGAAATTGAAACCGAATCAGCATTTCTCACGGTGTATACACGCCAGATTGATTCTGTATGCGTTGCACACAAGCCGACACTAAAGTTCTGAACGAATTGGCAGTGGAACTGTTCAGTCACAGTTGGCATGGAGATCCAGAGAAATTCGCGTTCAATTAGACCTAGATTGACTGACCTCAAGGGTCACAGTATCACAGGTCAGCCCCTCATTTAATAGAGACATGCTGCACTCTTCTTCACATGTTCTTTGGTCAATGAATACCAAACATGAACATGCTGCACTCTTCTGTTTACATGTTCTTTTGTCAATGAATACCAAACATGTACATGCTGCACTCTTCTGTGGACAATGTTCTTTGGTCAATGAATACCAAACATGTACATGCTGCACAAGGAGTTCCAGACAGAAGGCAAAGGTGGCGTAACTCCACTTTCCTCGTGACTGTTGTGTCGATGGTTGAGTCCAGACTGCCCACTCTTCCCATCGCCTTATGGTGACAATGAGTAAAAGAGAAATGTCCACTCGTTCTGGTCTTGCAAGTACCGTCTAAATGGATTCAAACAAACTTTGCTGTACGCATTGACCACATTGCTGTCATTCCAGCAAACCACTTCTCTGAAGGAGCCCTGCGTTGTCGGAAAGGCTCTTAAAACACTCAAACTCAAACACACACCAGCGAGATGACCATGGTTTTGACATAATTTGTATGATGTCGCTAAATGCCTGTCGCTGTTTCCAGCATTTTGTCTGATGATTTCAGGGGATGTTGGTTTTTTTGAACGCAACGTGTTTTGGTACGCACATTCTTGAGGTCTATAGCCTCATAAAAATATTCCAAGTCTTTATGAATGTTTAGTAACTGAGGTGTGAAAACTAAAACAAAGATGTCCATCAATCTCTTCATATTTCTGTCTTCCATGTCCCGATCCTCCTGCCCTCACCGCTTAGCTGCGTCATTTCCTCAGCTCTTCGTAAATCATCAAATCGTTGTTCTCAATGCAGAGTTACTCCTCACCCAAACAACTGGTGTATTTGTTTTAACACAGACACGATGCATACTTCAGTACTTCAGAGGAACATTTGGGACAGCCGTGTGAAAATGACTATCTTGAGCCTAGCAGCTCAAGGTCAGAGCAAGATTATTGTACTTGTAGCAAAGCAAGTGCATGATTCTCCAGAAACCTTTCTTCCAGTTTTAGATCAACTCTTTCACTTCGCCTTATCTTTATACTATGTCTGATACTGCTTGTTTCTTCTGGTTTGCCATACAACTGTAAAACTCACAGCAACCTCAGCCACTACGACACAAAGCCAACTAAAGGACCTCTCTTTGGTGGGACTGATTAGCTGACAGTTGTCACACCTTAGCACACTTCGCATTTAAAAGTAGCGAGATGGTGTGGTGATGATAACATCCTACCGTAGAAGGCGAGTCCGGAGACGGCCGAAAGCACGGATGTCCCAAAGGCAAATAACATGTCAAAAAGTGCGAATGATTAAAAAGAAAAAGCTCCAGCACAAAGTTTAAGTGTCAAAGAGCGAGAACACCACTTTTTTTTTCAAGGTGTACATTTTGCCTGAATCACCGTATGCCAAAAATGAGGTACTTCTTTTAAACTACAAATATTATCTATTCAACCTATTCACGAATTATTACGTACTCACATGGAAAGAGATAAACGAAGGAAAGAACAAAAAAAGAACTTAGCCATGCTGTGGGAAAAGGCAGTCAGGTGATTTAAATTCTCTCTTTTCGACATTAAGACTTGCACTTTTAGATAAAACCAAACTGACTCTTTTCGACATGCCGCAGTCTACCAGTCGCAAAGGTTTGCACTTTTCACATGCAGCGCGCCAGACATTAGCAATAATGGTTTGTAGTGTTTATCTTCCACATATTCATGTCTCATATTGTTTATTTTCATTCTTGATAACGCAATATTGTCTGCTACTTGTATTCACTGGTTGTACAGTAGCATCGTATTGTTGTGTGCAAACTATTGCTTGAGTTTCTTTTCGAGTCAAGCAATGTATGCGCCACACATCTGTTGTTCTTGAGCGCATATATACAGTATAGATTTGATTCTAGTTAGTAAAAAAAAATGTTGATGTTGTTAAAAAAAAAGACATATGGTAATAAGAGGTAAAGGATCAATCATTGGTTCAATTATACATTCATTACTGAGTAACGAAGTGTACGCCGAATGCTGTTTAATTAAAAGACGTAATGCGTTTTACTTGTGTAGAGATGAAGGTTAATTTAATCCGGGTCAGATGATGACTTTGGTACTGGTAAGTAAATGATAATTCAATAATGCTTAACATGATGCAAAACAATCATGAACATGCAAGCTACATTCTGCAATTGCTTAAAAAAACATATTAACTGCAAACTATGTATATAATACGTAGTGATATATGAAGTGTCAGATTTACGTGAACCATTGTATGATTTTTCAAAGAATAAATTTGATTTCTTCTCAACGTGTTACTCCAGCAGTGTGATTGGTTTATCAGAGGCCCTTCCAGATAAATTGTTTGCTTCACGTTATGTGATAAACATTCCACTCGATGAATACATGCATATTATAAGAACTTATTCAAACCAAATCGCCATTTGCAGGGCAACGCTAAAGAGTTGGGCAGCTCTACACTACAATATTTGCTGTTGCACACATAACTATTACCATCTCACACTCACACATGCTTGCGCGCACAAAACACACAAAGACACACATTGACACCCACCCACCCACCCACCCACGCGTGCGCGCCTACGCTTATGGGTGCACATGAATGAATGCTCACACAACACAACACAGCACAACACAACACACACTTACACACACGCAGGCGTGCGCGCGCGCGCGCGCGCGCGCGCACACACACACACACACACACAATTACATGCTCACGCACACATGCACAAACACGCTCTCTCGCTGTCTGTCTGACACACACACACACACACACATTTTATCAAGACCTAGGTTTTATCTCCCTAATACACCTCTTGCTGCAACAATGACATGCAACAAATATTCTCTGATAAACAACAGGTACTGAAATACCATCTGTATATGCATCCTCTACCACACAAAAAGTGATTTTTCCACTTTTTTGTGGCGACTATATTGACAATCAACCGGTAGGCGCTGAATTTGTGTATACTGAGTAAAGATAAAATGTGTGAGTTAACTTTGGAGAGGGTCATTCTAAAATGTGTGAGTTAAGTTTGGAGAGGGTCATTCTAAAATGTGTGAGTTAAGTTTGGAGAGGGTCATTCTAAAATGTGTGAGTTAAGTTTGGAGAGGGTCATTCTAAAATGTGTGAGTTAACTTTGGAGAGGGTCATTCTATTTTCATTGAGGAGCAGCTGGCTATTTCAATGGCACTACGATAAATTGGAAACCCTTGCATGATTTAGAGGGGTTTTTTGTTTGTTTTTGCATTCATGGTGCAAACTTATTCTACTAGCATATCAACAGAACTAGACGGAAGATCTGATTCATTACTTGAAATACATCTAATTAATTTCCTTGTTGAGAAGATTTCTAATGTAACCACTTGTCGGGTGCCATTTCATTACAGTTTTCCCGAAAAATCTGGCAGGATGAATAAGCCTTCGAAATTTTAAAGGTTGTGTAAATCTAAAGGTTCCTTCGGCTGTAAAGATGGGATACAGACCTGTGAACTTTTGGAGCAAGCGTGTTATAAACTCAATGACGAACACACGAAATCAATGATCACCAATCCTTGCCTTGCTACAGTATTGATTATGACTGCGGGGAAATAACCAGTGTATTAAATGGATTGAAACTGAATGCTACCAAGACGTGAACATCGATGACATTCATGTGCCTGTGTACATAGATGATAGTGTCCCTTTCTGAAAAATTATCCTTGCCCGATTCGTAATTAATCAGAAACTATCTTGAAAATGATTTTAAAGCCAGTATTGCTGGATTCTCCGTCTGTCTCTCTCTTTTTTCTTTATCGCCGCACAGATTCTTTTCCTAAGTTCCTCTGTTACATTATTTAGTCGATCTTTTTTCTGTTTCTCCCAGTTTTTTTTCTCAATAATTGCTCGTTCCTGCATAATTTTGACAGTAGAAATGGTTGGGATGATAGGATTTCTTTACTGACGCACGGTTGTATTAAAAGTTTTGTATAAAGGATAATGTGAAATTGAAAGGTCTGTCTAAACTATTCAGTGTGAAGAGACATAAAAAGGCAAGAAAAGCAGAACACCCACACGTTGGCTACACACGCACGCGCTCGCGCAAGCAGACACGCACGCACCCAACCACCCACATCCATCTACACACACCCACACCCACAAACACGCGCGCGCGCGAGGCGCAGAGACACTGACAAACATACAGACAGACAGACAACAACAGCACACACACACACACACACACACACACACACACACACACACACACACACACACGGCCCCCATGGCCATTCGCTATTGCCACTCATCTTTCGGAAAGAAATCAACGACTGGACAGACTTACACGAAAGAAATTCGATTTTGTTTTCTTCTTTGTGTGCAACCATGTTTACTTATTAATGTCAAGGAAATACGTCTCGACCGAAGTGGTTGTGTAGCCACGTATTGCACAATTATCATGCGACATTTGCGTTCGCACGTGCCAACCCCAAAGACTCATGGGATAGAAACTTGACGCGTCTCGCCAGTTGGGCTGTCGTCTGCTTCCATTGTCTCGGAAGGGCAGATTTGTTTTCTGTCAAAACTTGATAATAAATTATTCCGAGAACTGTTGTCCAACAAGCGCACAAAATGGCAGAGAAATACGACCGAGGGACGGTGGAAGAACTGGAAACCTACATGGAGCAGCACGACATTGTGAAGCTGTTGAAAGAGGGGCTGCTTCGACTGTGCCTCAGCAAACCGCCCAATCCTTTCACCTTCATGAAGAATTACTTCGCCCGCTTGGAGAGGGTGAGTTGGAGTTGTCTTGTTAAACCTGCCTTCCAAACCCGTGGCAATATTTGGGTTTAGGGGCATCCTAGGCCCCGCCAGATAATCTTCTTTTGACAGCTTCTTTCCGTAAAGTATTAAAGCCAAACCAGCTTCAGTGTTTATCAAATTTTGGATTTGTAAAATGTGAACTGTGTGTTAACTACACTCATTTTGATCTTCGATGGAAATAAACCACAGCAGAGAGAGACCATTTTGAGGCCGTAACTGACGAAAGTAGAATGCCCTTAAACTCGAGCTTTGCCAAGATTTGCACGAGGCGAATGCTTGGTTGGTTGGTTGGTTAATTGGTTGTCAGTTCTACCTGACCCCCGGTGTGTGTTCTCCATCTCCAACCATCAACATGATCTTCAGCTCAAGGCAGTTTAAAAAAAAAAAAGGAACGGCAGACCTGTAGTCGTCTGTTTAGGGGCCCGTATCAGTTGTTCCGTACTCCAACCCCTTCAGACATAGATGTCCTTTTACTGTCAAAAGATCGGAGTCTGTTGAATTAGAAACGAATGAACAAACAAACAAACAAAAACAAGCAAAAAAAAAACAACAAAACCAAACATGCAGCACGTTCTGTAAATATGAAGTAAACGCCCAGGGTTGGTATACCTTTCATTCCACACGGAAGCCTTGTTTGTACTGTTTTGAGAGAGAGAGAGAGAGAGAGAGAGAGAGGGGGGGGGAGGGGGGGGGGGAGAAGCGAGAGATGTGTGTGCTGAAACTCTGAGGTCGCTGAAGGGGATTTTAAAAGTTTTCTTTGATCCCTTTCAACACTGTTTTGGAGAGAGAGAGAGAGGAGAGAGAGAGAGAGAGAGAGAGAGAGGTGTGTGTGTGTGTGTGTGTGTGTGTGTGGCACGCGCGCGAGTGTTGTGTGTGTGTGTGTGTGAGAGAGAGAGAGAGAGAGAGAGGGGTTATTGACACGGACGCACCCTTTAATTTCGCCTCAGCCTTGGATGCTTTCAGCTAATCAGTTGCTTCATAATTTATTAAAAAGCAGTTCAATATTAAGACAGCAAATCTGATATTGTGGTCCGAAGTAGCTGGATCTTTTCTTGGTCTGTCTGTCTGTCTGTCAGTCTGTCTCTCTCTCTCTCTGTCTCACAATCTGTCTTTTTGTTCCTGCTCTCCTCTGTCTGTCTGTCAGTCTGTCAGTCTCTCTGTCTGTTCGTCCGTCCGTCTGTCCGTCCGTCTGTTTGTCTGTCTCCGTCTTTCTCACTCCCTCCCACCCTTTCTCTCCCCTCTCTCCTTCCATCTCTCATTCTCTCTGTGTCTCTTTCTGTCTGTCTGTCCTATCTTCCCTCCCTTTTTCGTTCTTTCATTCTTTCTTTCAAGATGCTATAATTTAGGTTTTAAACCATTCAGAATCTTTTTTTCAGAACCAGAGGAGAAAATCGAATGCGCCTGTCGTTTCACAATTTTCCACGTTCACCTGCTATCTCACATTCAAAATGATATTCATAATATGCTTACTAATAACAATATTCTTGATTATTATCCTTATCTTCATCATTCTTTTTCTAATCATGATAATGATGATGAAGAAAAAAATAGTGGTAGAAGTAGTAGTAGTAGTAATCATTATTATTATTATTGTTAGTAGTAGTAGTATCATTATTGTTATTGTTATTAGTGTTATTTTTGCTAGGGTATGGGCGGGATAGTTGCGCCATCGTGAGAGTTTACTTCAACGGGTTTACAGCCCCGGTAGGGGCCGTTGGCGGTCGGCTGGGCTGTAAGCAACACGAAGTGAATTGAACTGCCATGAAGCCGATGACGTCGCTTGGTGAGCCTCCAGTTGCCAGCTGAAAAGTAAGAATGCTCCTACCCTACTTGAAATAGTCACTGTTCTGAGCGTATGTACTCTTCTTGACATATTTACCATTATAAGCGTACTAAAGACATAGCCAGCGGCTAAAGGCGTTTTCTGTCGGCAGCGATTTCAGAAGACTATGAAGTGGTCTTTTACGCCAATGTTCGAGTCGGTGCGTTCGCTGGTCCTTGGTGGGTATCGCGCTGTTCGGAGTGATGTGCGTCACATCAGATCGGCTAACGTGCATCGTGTTTTATGTAAGGTGTTATCAGATTGAAGTCAAAATAATAGCGTATAGATTATCCTGTTATGTTTTTTCTTAAGAGCAGTATTTTCAAATTTAAGACAAACGTTCGTATTCGGATGAAATACTTCGCCATTCAGATGTTTCTCGTTGGCATTAAGACGACGAAAAGAAGACATTTCAAAATGTACACAATCACACATAATAAGAAAATCAGAATAATATTAACAATAAGAAGTATAATGTAATTAGGAAATCTGTGAAAGAAAAAAGTTGAAAAGTTCCAGATTGAAATAGATGCACAGGGTCTGCGCCACTGTAGTAGTGTTGTTAGAAATTACAGGGCAGGCATACTGCTCTGGAACAGTGAAGCATTTCAGACACTGAAGGCATGGAACGTCTGCTTAAAAGCGTTAGGCTATGATCGATATGATCGACTTTCAAACCGACATCAATTAATGATGTAACTCGGTGTAGGATCCAGTCTGTTCCTCGGCGATTGTCTTTTGAAAACTTAGCATAGTATGTTTCACATCACCTCTGGCTCGTCGGAAGCCTTGCGATGAGCCACCGGAAAAGTTTCTACTGCCTGCTCTTCTGACAGCACAGTCATAGGGCTGGGTTAAATCGGTCATCAGCGACACTCTTTGTCTGAGTTTGAACGGGGATCTCTAGGACTTTAAACGCCCCATTCGGCGGCATCAACTACCTTGGACCTGACCGGTTCAGCTGCTCTGTCTGTCTGTCTGTCTCTCCGTCCCTTCCTCCCTCCCTCCCTCCCTCGTCACGTGTGCGTACCTGTCGTCTTGAATTCAAACGAGGTCTACTGAAAAAAAAAGACTAAAGCAAACTAATTTAGAAAAATTAATATCTAAAGATCTCTGTGATATTCTCAAAAGATAAAGAGAACATCACACACACGCACACATGAGCGCTCACCCCTCCCCCCCCCCCCCACACACACCTGCACGCGCGCGCACACACACACACACACACACACACACACTCTCTCTCTCTCTCTCTCTCTCTCTCTCACAAGCACGCACGCACACACAAATACACTGGGGGGGGGGGGGGGGGGGGGGGGGGGAGTCGTTGCAATTACTAACGGCCCGTGAATCCGGCGACATGATTTCGGGTGGTGCGCTTCCCACCAGACATACCTGCCGCTTGAGAAGAAACCCGTTTTATCGTCGGGTTCGTGAACCAATCTCTGCAGCACTCTTGTGAGACGTCCAGAGCTACTACCTGATTACCCATGTATTCGTCATGCATGAAGCAAACTTACTTTTCAACAAACATCATGTATACACAGTCATCGTTAACGGCAACATCTTCCACCTTCCATTCAGTCTTTAAAGGGAGCCGTTAGAGAGGTAGGTGTAGCCTAATCATATCATATAACGTCGTCAAACACGTCGTCTGTCCGTCTCTCCAGACTGGCAAGAGTAGGAGACCAACACGAGGGCCCAAAATCATGGCTTTTTGAATCGTCACTTTTGAAATCTGGCTGATTTGGAAAACACACACACACACACACACACACACACACACACACACACACACACACACACACACACACAACGCTCAGACCGTCCAAAAATATTATTGTTGTTATTATCATTATTCTTATCATTATTGTTATAATTATTTTGATCATTATTATTGTTGTTATATCATCATGATTGCTTTACAGTAAGCACAACAAGAGGCTACGGCCGGTGAAATGTCATTTAGAAACGTAAATGCCGAAAAGAAAAAAAAACCAAGGTGCCAGTACTGATTACCGGTGGGTATTTTACACGACCAACTTGTGCGGAAGCGTATTCACACTCCACTGTCCCTTCTCGAAGAAACGTATTGTCGTGAGACAAGTCTCTTTCTCTGTCTTTCTCTCTGCTCCCACACCGCCCCCATCTCTGTCCTTGTCTCTCTGTCAGAGTCTCTGTATCCCTCTCTCTCTCTCTCTCTCTCTCTCTGTCTCTGTCTCTCTCTCTCACACACACACACACACACACACACACACATATATATATATACACACACAGATTCAAAGTCACAGCTTATCCATTTTACAAGTACATTACCGTTGTACCATAAGTCGTTGTCCAAGCTAGGCCGTCATCAAAGAGAAAGGAAAAGGGAGAAGGGAGCTAGGTTTCAGTGTGGAATAAGCAGTAATCTCCCTTCCCCTCTGCTGCCCATTTCCGCTAGCATGTCTCACGCTGTTTGGTACCGTGATTATGGCGAACTCTCATGCTCTTTCCGCGTCTGGAGCCGGTTTTTTTCTTCTTCGTGAGCTGTCGTTTCCCTGTCGTTACACCTAGGCAAGTCACAACACACATCACTCCCATTCCCTCGACCTTGGCGATTTCACGCAGCACGTGAAGTGACGCTTAGTGTGCAACATGCAGTCAGCCGCCTTCTCCCCCCCCCCCCCCCCCCCCACACACACACACACACTTTTCTCTTTCTCTTGGAGAAGACATTTATTATATCTTGGTTCATGGAGAAAAATAATCTTTGCCTGTTCCAGTCTGGAATCCGATCTAATCGTTCATGTCATCCAGCATCGTCACGAATGTGCTACTCTTGGCTTTTTAAATGTGAACCTGTCACAAAATGACAGGAATATTGTTTTTCAGAACTTCGAAAAGGCCTTTGATCTTGTTAGTCATTCGGCCGTTCGCTCAAAGAAACTCTATGTTTGAATCATTCTTCAACAGTCTCGGTATTCCAGTCATACCTCCTCATACGAATCACAACTGCCACAGAGTACTCGTTATGTGTTGCTTTATGGCGGAACTTCTGCCAAAGAGTTTTTGAGACAGAGGGTCCCTAAAAGGTTGAGTGCTAGGCCCCCTCCGATTCTGTATGTTCATCAGTTATTTATCTTTACCCATATCAGATGAGAAAGTCACAGCGGACTTATTTGCTCATGACTGATTACCCCAAACGAATAAGATAATTACAATAGAAAAATTTATCCGAGAAAGTTTTGTTGAGTGTCAATCTGGAGTAATCCAAGTTCCAGAGATATTTCACTCAGCCAAAACTAAACCTTAAATTTTAAACACTCGCCAAAGCAGCAGTTAGCTCCTCTTTGCCCATTGCTTAATGCATACGTCATTTCTGTTGATCAGGTAGATGAGCGTCATATTACAGGTATGACAATGGATTATTAATTGAAATGGCAATCTTATGTCAACAGTCTTGAAGATTGTACAACAAATTCTTTTTCTCTTATCTGAGCTAAAACGCTGTATCAACGGTACTGTATTTAAACTTTCCTTCAAAGCACACGTAATGCGATATGTCACTTACGTTTACAGTGTTGTTACGTTGATTTATTTACCAGTACGAATGATACACATTAAGGTGATGTGCACATGACAAGAGAAGGACCGATTGTAAGACGAAGCCACAGCATAAAATAGGTGTTCTTGGGAGTGTGCGTGCAGGGATTAGGTTAGTCGCCATGTGAGTGTTTTTGAAGGGGTGAGGGTTCGGAATGAGTCAGACAGTTGGGAATGAAGGTGACGAATTTGTGAGATTACGTGTGAAGTGGTGAGGGTAGGGATTGGTGAGAGCGTGTAAATGGGTGGAGAGGAGGAGTGGATAGGAAAGTGTGTGAAGATATTGGGTTTAGGGCTTGATAACACTGTACGTAAAACAAAAACAAAAAAAAACAAAAAAACAAACAAAAAAAGGGTGGGGGGGGGTTTGGTGGGGTGGGGGGGGGGTGGGGGGGGGGGGGGGGGGGGGGTGGTAATCGCGGGCGAAAGTGAGAGTTGAGGGTTAAAGGTCGTGCCAGGGTGGGAACGTGCAGAGAGGTGGTAGCGGTAGAAAACAGGTAAGAGTACACGTAATGGGCGTGGCATTCTATCGACTTGTTGGGACAGTTGTTTGTCCATTGTATTTAAAAAAGAGTTTCAGTATACTGCAGTTGGTTTCTTTTTCCAATTCATCGCAGCATTCACGATGGCCTGAAGGCCATGAGAATTTTACCTTTAAACCTTAACATGTATTATGTTATTTGTAAGCAATATCTCCTTTGAGTTTTAGGTATTTTTACGTCAACGGTACGACTCGTTACACGTACGTTACGGTCTTTACTATCAGATACATAAGAAAGTACTGAAACTTTGTGCAAGCCACACTGATGGCAGCGGGTATGCACACTTCTGAATTTACTACACTACTCGAGACTTAGTCTCTGAGCAACTGAAAGAGCAGTCGAGCAACACAAACGAGTCCTCTTTATCAGCGAATGCAACAGTAGGTTATCTAAGTGTGTAGACTGTGCCCCAGAGAACGGCTGACATTGATTTTGGGGATCGGAATAGCTCTGCCGCTAGAACGCCGGACTCGTGATACCGGAGTTGCAGGTCAAGGTTTGGTCGAACCGTTCGGTACGAGGGGATTTTTTTCCACGGAGTTGACACTGGTTTTGTTTCCTTGAAAGTCTTTCGAATGAGACTACAAACCGACGTTCTGCGTTTGAACGCGCGCATCACAGTTTGCACACACGTAAAACTACACCATGGATTTTTGGAAGAGGAAACCAGTTTGGCCATTGGTGTGGATGAAAACTGTACACATGGCATGCACACTGTGCAAAAATAATGGAAAGAAATGAGTAAAATAAACTGAGTGACTGATATTTGACCGAATGACCAGGAAACAATAGAAAGTAGCGCCTGCAGGCAGCTCATCTGGTGGCTCAGTCCAGTCAGGTAGCCCGCTGTGTAGACGTTGTGAACCTGAGCGTGAATAGTGAAGCACTTCCAGCATGAGGTCTGTTCGAAATAATACTGACTTTTTTCTTCCAGAAAGACATCTTTATTCAAGATATTTCTCAAAATAATTATTAGAAAAAAGGTACGGTACTTGCTTCTACTTTCATGCCACCATACTTGGAAACTGGTCGACAGGATGAAATGAGTGGTGCTTCTGAGTGGTGCTTCTGGGAGTCTCTGCAGACCTGCACAGCTTCTCTTGTCACAGCCCCTGGAGGGCACCACAGCCTTCTGAGTGGTGCTTCTGAGAGTCTCTCCAGACCTGCACAGCTTCTTTTGTCTCTTGTCACAGCCGCTGGAGGGCACCACAGCCTTGGAGAGTATGCTCCTTTGTCTGGTCTGCTTCTCCACAAGCGCAAACAAGGGATGGCTCGATGCGGAAGGGTCTTTGGTAGTGGTATTGACATTTATGGGACGTGCGTCATACGGGTGGTTCAACACTTAGGAGGAAAATGGTCACAATTAGGCAACCCCGTCAGAGTGATAATACTAGAACAACGACAGGCAGTGGCACAAACCCACGCATACACCAACTGGCAGAGACATGTAGATTGATAGATAAAGCCATAAAACACGCGTACGCACGCACGCACGCACGCACGCATCACGCACGCACGACACACACACACACACACACACACACACACACACACACACACACACACACACACACACACACACTATTTCTCCCTCCTCACTTCTGCTAATACAGTCGAACGTACAAACTCTCTCTCTCTCTCTCTCTCTCTCTCTCTCTCTCTCTCTCTCTCTCTCTCTCTCTCTCTCTCTCTCTTTATCTGTGTGGGCGGGGGTTGGCGTTTGTGTGAAGAATAAAGAGTCCGGGCTGCGAAAAGGTCAGTGTTGTCATTAAAGACGGCCGCGTTGAAGATGCTTGTCTTTCCATAACCGATAATGGTCTGATTTACAGATGGTTCTAGAAACCAAAGAAAATACAGGTATTGTGAACAAGAGAACAAGAGGAGAAATAAAACATCTTGATAGGAGCCTGCAGACGGGAACTGTTTTTTGAACCTCCTACAGTGTGTGACACGTGTCGTTAAAGTCGATGGAGCAGTTTCTTTTTGCATCATCATGCTAAACGGGTTTCTGGAGATGGTACCAAGGATCTACACCACAATTTACCCGGGTCGTCCTTGCGTCACATTCCAGACTTTCTTTGCAGTCAGTACGGTAATTTTAGCGTGGTCCTGCTGGCAGAATGAGAAACAAACTCACAGACGAGGATGAGATCATAACCTTGTTTGCTGAAATGATAGAACATCTGACGTAGAAGGTCGTGCACAGAATCAGTTAATTAGTGTAGCCCTGCTTCTATGAGTAGGTATCAGGCGATTCGTTTAAACTGCCTCTGACCCACTGCCCAGTTTGAACAGCAACCAAAGATAGTGTTAGTGACGGAGATGTTAAAGATTCAGATGGCTTGTTCGTGACTCTCAAGTCATGTTCGTGTCAGCAGAGGTGGGAAATGCCGTCGGAAATGGGACATGTATATGTTTATCGACGATGACACGGTTCTTACAGTGCGATCAGTGACGAGACAGCTCGTCCTCATTGCTGCATATGATGGTATTTGTTCTGCTGACGTAATAACCACCTGCATCTTGTGGGGGCAACTGAGAATTTTTTTTTTTTTTTTTTTTTGTCTTGTGACTCGTTTGTCCACGTTTCTCTGGGCGGTTCGCTAACATTTACTTAAGATTTGACGAGGTTCCCCCCCCCCCCCCCCCAGAGGAACATGCTTTATTCAGCTAACAGGAGAAATACATATGCGCATAAAGAGGACAGGGCGCAGAGATTTTCACACATACATTAAACTGATAATACATAAATATTTCTAGCTATTGTGAAAAATAGAACCAAAAAACACAAACAGTTATGAATACAAACTTAGGCACATTAAACACAAGCATATTCCAGTAATTTCCACGAATATGGAATTTAACATAGCTGATAATATCAATGGTATGAACAGAAAAAACAATAGTCCCCATACATTGCTTTGATACATCATTTCATCATTTCAATTAATTTCAGGAGTTTACATTTTTACAAGGTTCCCCCCCCCCCCTTCTCCTTCCTTCCTCCCCCTCCTCCCCCCCCCCCCACTCCCCTCCCTTATACTCAAACTTCACTCTAAGTCTCATTCTCTCTTTAATCCCACTCCCCCTTCATATGCACACCCTTCTCTGTCTTCCTACAGTGTTTATGGATGTCTGACTATTTCTTGCCGATTGTTACCTAGTATCTAGGAAACATGGAACAAAAAAAAAAAAATGCCAGGAGCATTTAGTTGAAGTTGTTGTTTCTTATGTGTACCGCTTATATTTAAGTGTTGATTATAATTGACATAAATAAGTCAATATACATGTCTAAATAAAAGAAAAAAGGAAAACATTAAAAAAAAAAGGATAACCACCTTGGCTTTGTGACGATTTTAACTTTTTTAAGGCATGTTTTTAAAGAATTTGACATTTACTCCTCAAGCAGACCTGTATAAGGTGGCAACTGAGAACTTACTCGACCTTTAATCCCTGCAGAATCATCATGCAGAATTATGCAGCTGATTATGCATTTAAAGAACATAATGCGCTGTGTATGAAATTGAACACGATAATGTTTTTATCTTTTTTTGTATTTGATTTTGAGTGAAACAGTGGATGTCTTGATTAAGAGTTACACCCACCTTTCTTCATCTCGTCTCTTCTCCTATCTCCCTCTTTCTCTCTCCTCTCTCTCTCCCTCCTTCCTTCCCTCCCTTCCTGTCTCTCTATTTCTCCATCCCACCCTCCCTTCCCCTCATTCTTTCTCTCCTTCCCTCTCTCTCTCCATCCCACCCTCTCTCCATCACTCTCTCCATCCCATCCACATTCCCTCCATCCCTCCGTCCCTCCCTCCCTCCCTCCCTCTGTCTGTCTGTCTGTCTTTCTATGTGTATGTGTGTTATGTGTAAGTCCCTCACTTTCTCTCTCTCTCTCTCTCTCTCTCTCTCTCTCTCTCTCTCTCTTTCTCTCTCTCTCCTCTCTCCTCTCCCACCTCTCCTCTGTCTCTCACTGCCTGCCTGTCTGTCTGCCTGCCTGCCTGTCTGTCTGTCTGTCTGTCTCTCTGTCCTCTCTCTAAGTGCACGTGCATGTGTAAAATGTGTGAACGTATGATTCTGTGCTTGTGCTTTCTCACTCCACTTTCCAGTGCCAACTAGATGGCCTGTGTGAGGCTGGCTGTCCGTCCGTGACAAATGAAATGAATGTTAACACTGTGACGCTGTAACAAAACATCAAACTGTGCACATGATCGTCAGTTGATGATGAGAGAGAGAGGGGGGAGAGAGAGAGAGACAGAGAAAGAAGGGAAGGCGTGGGCACCTGGTTGTGCTTGTGTGTGCGTGCGTGCGTGCGTGCGTGCGTGCGTGTGTGTGTGTGTGTGTGTGTGTTGTGTGTGTGTGTGTGTGTGTGTTGGGAGGAATGGCGTGGGCACCCACAGATGCGTGTGTGTGTGTGTGTGTGTGTGTGTGTGTCGTGTGTGATGTGTGTTTGTGTGTTCGCGCGCGCGCGCTCCCGCGCACGTACATATATAAAATATATAGTGGAAAAAACAGAAATAAAGAGGATGAATTCGTGATTGCCGAAAACGGAGTCTTGTGTTACGTGTCTCGTGTTGTAAGCAGAACTAAGACATGCCAATGGAACTGGGACACGTACATGTTCTGTTTTGTTTACCAACAATGACATGGTGCTTGCAGTGCGCTCGAAGACGGAGACGGCTTGTCATAATTACTGCGGGTGATGCAACATGCTCTGCTGACGTAATAAAGACCTGCATCTTGTGGGGGCAAACAAGAACGGTGACGACCACTCTTCTTTTTCAGTCTCGTCATCTAGAATGATGCAGATGTTGATGTGCTTTAAGCACACACCGTGCCTTGCATGAAATTGACCAAGGTGCTATTGTTTTTCTTTTGCATTGGATTCTTAGTCGAACAATGAATGTCTTGATTAAGGGTCTCTCCCTCCTCGTCTACTGTCTGCTGTCTCTTTCTCCATCTCTGTCTGCCTTTCTTTCTCTGTCCGTTGGACTTTCTCTCCTGCTCTCTCTTTCTCTCTCTGTCTGTCTGTCTCTCTCAGCATATGTGTGTGTGTTTTAGAGCTTGTATGTGTATGCACACACATGCATGCGTATGTGTGTCTGTACGCGTGCGTGTGTATCTATGTCACCTTCCGCTCTCTCGTTGTTTTCTCTCTGCGATCATGTGCGTGTGCTTTCTTGTTTGAGCGCCCAGTGCTTGCTAGATGGCTTGTGTGAAGCTGTCTGTCCATCCGTGAGAAATGAAATGGATGTTAACACTGTGAAGCTAAAACAGAACATCAGGCTGTGCTTTTGTCGTGGACCTGCTCGCTTTACGAGAGAGAGAGAGAGAGAGAGAGAGAGAGCGAGAGAGAGAGAGAGAGGGGGGGTGGGGAAGGAAGGAGAGGACAGTGTGCGCACTCACTTATGCATAATTATGTGTGCTTGTGCGTATGCATGTGTGAGGGGGAGGGGAGGGAATTCATGGGGTCGCGTTTATACGTGTGCGTGCGTGTGAGTGCGTGCTTGCGTGCGTGCGTGCTTGCGTGCGCACTAGCCTAAAATTGACAGTAGGATAAAATGTACAAACTAGATAAATTCGTATTTGCCGAAGATATAGTCTCGTGTTACGTTAGTCCACAGAACTAGGGCGTGCCATTGGAAGTAGGACATTTAAATGTTTTGTACAAATTACCAACAATGGCAGGGTGCCTACACACACACACACACGCACGCACGCACGCACCACACGCACGCACGCACGCACGCACGCACGCACACACACACATACACGCGCACACACACATACACGCACGCACGCACGCACGCACGCACGCACGCACGCACGCACGCCCACCCACTCACCCCCCCCCCCCCCACACACACACCACACACCACACACGGTAGGATCGATGACAACACGGCTTGTCATGATTATTACTTTACGGTTTGCCAACAGAACTGGGACATGCCATCGGAAGTGGGACATGTACATGTTCTGTACAATTTACCAACACAAGCAAAGTGCTTGCAGTGAAATCACTGACAAGATGGCTTGTCGGAATGACTGCTTGTGATGCTGTTTGTTCAGCTGACCTAATAACGACCTGCATCTTGCGGGGCCAACAAACATTTAACGACACATTCTTCCTTTCAGAAGCGTCATTCAGGATGATGCAGACGATAATGTACTCTTAAGATACACTGAGCCATGTATGAAATTGGATATGATACTATCATTGTTTTTCTTCTGCATGTGATGTTGAGTGAAACAATGAATGTCTTGATTAAGAGTCTGCGCATCCCTGCGTGTTCCCTCCTCTCGCTGTCTTTTTCTGTCTGTCTCGTATCTGTCTGTCTCTGTCTGTGTGAGTCTCTGTCTCATCTGTCTCTGTCTGTCTTGCTGTCTCTGTCTCTGTCTTTCTGTCTGTCTGTTTCTCTGTAACACACACACACACACACACACACACACACACACACACACACACACACACACACACATATATATATGTATATATACATATATTATATATATATAGTAACACATTTACATATATGTGTGTGGCGTATGAGTGTGTGTGTGTGTGTGTGTTGTGTGTGTGTGTGTGTGTGTGTGGTGTGTGTGTGTAGTCGTAGTAGTAGTAGTAGTAGTAGTAAGTACTTTAATTTTACGTCTTTAAACAAACTATGTGATATTAGACAAAGGAGAGATAGCAGGCAAATAGAGGGAGATAGATAGTTTGTTCATGCTGCTTACAAGTGTGTGTGTGTTGTGTGTGCGGCGCGCGCGCGTGTGTAGTGTGTGTGTGTGTGTGTGTGTGTGTGTGTGTGTGTGTGTGTAGGGACGAGGTGAGGCTGGGAGTGAGCGGAGGGTGGTGTACATAACATCAGAAAACAATTAGACAAACGAATAAACAAACAAACCTACACACACTATCAATATCAGACTAAAGCAAATACCTGACTGGACTACAAATCACGCAGAAAGTAACTTTCAAAGCAAAATCAATATCAGAAAAATGTCAAAATATGTGTGTGTGTGTGTGTGTGTGTGTGTGTGTGTGTGTGGTGTGTGTGTGTGCACGCGCGCTTGCTCACACAAGCGCATGCATGTTCCTGTAGATACGTCCGCTCTCGCTCTCTCTCTTTCTGTTATTGTTCTCTCTGTGATCTTGTTAATGTGCTTTCTCATTGTACCACCCCGTGCCTGCTAGATGGCCTTTGTGAAGCTGTCTGTCCATCCGATGGATGTTGATGCTGTGAGGCTAAAACGAAACATAAAAAGTGCACACGATTGCCAGTGAGGCTGTTCGCATGGGGGTGGAGAGAGAGAGAGAGAGAGAGAGAGAGAGAGAGAGAGAGAGAGAGAGAGAGAGAGACTCTGAGGATGGTGCTTACAGCTGTAATCTTGTGATAATGGAAGTCGGGACAGAGCGGACAGCTGGGGTCATTTTACGTTGCAAGTCAGGACAGGGATTCTAGGCAAGTTCCGCTGCCAACGTAGCCCAGTTCAGAGGTTATGTTTGTGTTTGCTATGATACGTCTTGTTTGTTTGGATTGGAAACTTAATCACCTCTGAAGCTGATTGCTTGTATTGTTTGCCTTTATGTTAGGTGGCGCGCGCGCGCGCGTGTGTGTGTATAAGTGCACACACACACGCACACGCAGCCACACACACACACACACACACACACACACACACACACACACACACAACAGATTATACATGTCCCTCTCTCTTCCTCCCTCCCCCTTCTCCTTTGCTTCCTGTTCCCTCTGTCTGCTACATGCATTGCCACTCACGCATGCTGTGTGAGCACAAAACACGTGCACGAAGCAAACCCTTGTGTGTTCAGAAAACAACGAGAAATGCACAACAAAGCTACACGGTCTTCTCAAAAACAAAACAGAACAGCCCCAACACGCTTCAAATCGTTGGTCCTAAGCTGTTCCGAGTCGTATTTGAAGCCGTTGACATTAATGTTAAAGTGAGAACGATAAGGTCACCGTACGCAAGCCGTGCAAACAGAGCAAATGCGGGATTTATCGGTATAGTGTTCGGCATGTGTTAGAAAGGTAACGGTGTATCATTTAGGTAAGTTACGCGTATGCCTTACACACACACATGCATGCAACCCACCGCAATCCTTGTATCCACCTCACCTCCAATCCCCATACACGTATCCTTTCGACACATAAACTCACGCATGTGCGCCAGCCCAGACTGACAGACACACGCAGGCACGCACGCACGCACACACACACACACACACACACACACACACACACACACACACACACACACACACACACACACACACACTACACACACACACACACACACACACACACACACACACATGGAGAAGGAACACTTGCACATGGATAATTAGTTGGGGCCACATTCACTTCTTTTCTGGACAAAGGTAAATGGATGCTGCTGCGTCAATTTGATCGAGGAATATACAAAAAAAAAAATATGTGGGAAGATCATATCATAGTTTATTATTTTAAAATGTCTGGAAATCGGGTAAAGCTGGTCATTTATTAGATTTCCTAAAGAACCAATCCACTGTTGAA
Source organism: Conus canariensis (assembly GCA_033310375.1). Classification (NCBI taxonomy): domain Eukaryota; kingdom Metazoa; phylum Mollusca; class Gastropoda; order Neogastropoda; family Conidae; genus Conus; species Conus canariensis. Next base: position 22,022,584 of record CM065715.1, read on the forward strand.
AATTGTGTAGAGACCACGAGGCACATTTCTCCAGACAAAATCCCTCTCAGATATCATACCCAACCACTTCCATACCCAGCGTCGTTAACGAGTACTTTTGAAAACACGAACAAACCTTGGATGCAAATACAGGGTCGAACTTTAATTAAGGACCACTTATACACAGTCTCACAAAACATAGAAAGAAAAACCGACAAACGACAGAAACTTTATAAATGTTTAATTTCATTATCAGTGAACAACATTTTGTCACTTTCATCGAAAAAATCATTCTTTCTGATTAGACAGGGGAGCCTGAATGAGACTACCCCCCAAAATGACATTCACAAAAAGAGTGTTTCTTTACAGTCTGATCAAAACCGAGTGTACCCCCCTCGTGCTGCCACACAATCCACACAGCGCTGCCTCATGGTGTTGACTGTTCTTGTAATGAGTGCCTGGGGAGGTTTGCCCACTCCTGCTGCAGGTAGTGCAGCAGCTCCTGTCGATTTGCCGGAACAGGGTGATTTTCTTGAACTCTCCTCCCAAGCTCGCCCCAGATGTTCTCAATAGGGTTCATGTCCGGGCTGTTTGCCGGCCATGGCATCCTGGTGATGCCAGCTTGCACCACAAAAGTGTTCACGGCTCGACAACGATGTGGGGTGGCATTATCGTCCATGAACACAGCCTGAGCCCCAATCTGCTGGAGTGCTGGGACAACCAAAGGCCGTAAAATCTCCTGCAGGTAGCGTTGGCCGTTCAGGTTGCCATCCACATGGTACAGGGGAGTCTTGTGGTGACTGCTGATGCCCCCCCCCCCCCCCCATACCATGACGGAGCCACCACCAAAAGCGACGACCTCCTGGATGACGTCATCTGCCAGCTGCTCCCTAGGACGCCGCCACACCCGAATGCGTCCATCTCGTGGCTTCAACTGGAACTTGGACTCATCGGTGAAAAGCACCATCCGCCACTGAGCCCGAGTCCATGTTCGATGAGCTGTGCACCAGGCCAGACGACGTGCCCGGTGGGCCGCAGTCAGTTTTGGTTTCCGGACTGGGCGCCTTGCTCGAAGGTTGGCAGCATTGAGGCGCCGCCGTATGGTCATCTCACACACTGCTGTGTTAGTGGCAGCTTGGAGCCGACGCCTGATGGTGTTGGAGGTGGTGGTCCTGGTCCGAAGAGCATGTCTGCGGATGAACCTGTCATCTCTTGCAGTGGTCTTCTTTGGCTGGCCTGGACGGGGTCTCTCTTTGACAGTTCCAGTGGCTTGAAAACGTTCTCTCAGCCGAATGATGACGGAGTGGGACACTTGTAGTCTTCTGGCCACTTCTCGAACGCCAACTCGATCCTGCAGCCATGCAATCGCCCGGGTCCGGTCAAAATCAGACAGCTTGCGTCTTGGAGGCATTTTTGTGTTCCGAAGAATTATGCACGTTGGGCTGCTTTTAGGGGCATTCCAGTCAGTAAAATGCTCTGCAATGCATTGGTTTTTGCACGTGCATTTGGAATTTCAGTGCAAAACCGTTTGAAGCAGTGTTCACTCTTGCTTAAAAAAGCAATTTTGACAACAATCTGCAACTTTCAATCCCCCCTCTGCATGCCGCACATGACAATAAGACAGCTTTCGCAAGCTTTGCGGAATACTGTTAACCCCTTAAACCTTTCCCAGTCGAATTCTTCGAAAAAATGCATTGCTTGTATTTTTGGCCAATTTAAAAAGAAAGGGCCTTTTTTCGGGGTGGTCCTTAATTAAAGTTCGACCCTGTACATGCGACATATGATTGTAGAAATTTCATTCGACAAAGTCTGATTTGTAACACTGTGTAACGAAATCAGGTCCGAAATGTTGTGCCTTTCACGAACTCTTAAACGGGGTCCAACATCAGTTTGGCCATGAATCTGTTGAGAGAGGTATTACCATTTGATTAGGAATACACACACGAAGCAAGTGCTTTAGAAAAGAAATAATCCACATGCAGCAAAATAACAATTGTTTGAAGCAATTGCCTAGCCAGAAGCGCATTC
>CM065715.1:22029590-22032090 GCA_033310375.1 Conus canariensis
GTGGTGTGTGTGTGGTGTACATACATACATGTTGGAAATCTGCGGCAAAACAAAACAGACACAAGCAGGATGAATTTGTGATTAACAAAAATGCAGTCTCGTGTTACGTTTTGCCATCAGAAGTGGGACACGCACATGTTCTGTACAGTGTACCAACAATGGCAAACTGCTTACAGTGCGATCAATGACGAGACGGCTTGTCATAATTACTGAGTATGATGCTATTTGTACTGCTGACGTAATAAAGACCTATATCCTGTGGGGGCAACAAGAACTTGAACGATCGTTCTTCCTTTTCACACTCGTCAGAATCCGAATTTAGTATGATGTAGACGATAATGTACTTTTAGAACACACCGTGCAATGTATGAAATTGAACGAGATGTTATTGTTGTTTTCCTTTTGTATTTGATTTTGAGTGAAACGGTGAGTGTTTTGATTGAGCGTCTCTTCCTCCCTGTCTGCTCCCTTTTCTCTCTCTCTCTCTCTCTCTCTCTCTCTCTCTCTCTCTCTCTTCAATCTTCCTGTGTATGAGTGTGTGCGCGCGCGCTGTGTGTGTGTGCGTGTGTGTGTGTGTGTGTGTGTGTGTGTGTGGTGCGTGGTGTGTGTGTGTGTGTGCCGCTGCGTGCACGCCGTGTGTGTGTGTGTGTGTGTGTGTGTGTGTGTGCCCGCATGCGTGCACGCCCGTGTGTGTGTGTGTGTGTGTGTGTGTGTGTGTGTGTGTGTGTGTAAATTTGTATGGTTATGCGCACATATGCACATGTGTATGTATATGTGTGTGCGCGCACATGCGCGTGCAAGCATGTGCGTGTATATTTGTGCCCACTTCCAATCTGTCTCATTCTCTTACTGTTGTTCTCTCTGTGATCTTGCGCGTGTGCTGTCTCGTTCTAGCGGATAGTGCCAGCCAGATGGCCTGTGTGAAGCTGCCTGTCCATCCGCGACAAATCAAATGGATGTTGACGCTTTGAGGCTAAAACGAAACATCAGACGTGCACACGATTGCCAATGAAGCTGTTCGCATGGCAGAGAGAGAGAGAGAGAGAGAGAGAGAGAGAGAGAGAGAGAGAGAGAGAGAGAGAGAGAGATTGTTCACTCAAGTTCTCACTGGAGGTCCCTGCCTCCCTTTTTCTCCTTCCCTTCCGCTCTCCTTTTCTACATGCATTACCACTCATGCCCACTGTGTGAGCACAAAACGCCTTCACGGAGCGATCACCTGTGTGCTCAGAAAGCAACAATAAACAAAGAGCTCAGAAAGCAACAATAAACAAAGAGCAAACCCACACAGACTTGACAAACCAAACTAGAACCACCCTGACACGCTTCAGATTGTTACTCATAAGCTCTTCTGATTCGTATAAAGTCCCCCCAACCCACACCCCCTCCCACAATATTAATATTAAAGTGAGAATGATAAGGCCCATTGTGTAAAAAGAAAAGGAAAAAAAGTCGGCATCGATCTGTAGAGTATTTGGCAATTTTGAGAAAGGCGAAGATGTATTGTTTATGCAAGTTAAGCGAACGCATCACACACGTACTCATGCACCCACCCGTAATCCTTATTTCCACCCCCAACCCCAACTCCCAAAACACATACCATTTCAACAAACCCAAATATACACGCACATGCACCAACACAAATAGGTAGGTAGACAGATTCACACACACACACACACACACACACACACACACACACACACACACACACACACACACACGCGCGCGCGCGCGCGCGCGCGCGCGCGCGCAAACACACACAGAACGGACATATGCACATGGATAATTAGTTGAGGCCGCACTCACATCTTTTTGGATACAGATATAGGAGTGGACAAACATGCTGCTCCGTTAATTCAAAGAACGTAAAAAATCGGAAAATCTTATTGCATTTCTGTGCTTCAAAACGTGTGGAATTCTGATAAAACGGTTATTTATCAGAGTTCTGTAAAGAACTAGTCCCCTGTTGAAAACTGTTTTGAGACTGCCAGCCACATTTCTACAGACAACATCACTTACAATTGTGGAAATTTACGCACACAATACCCAACATCTCCAGTCTTAATAAGTTCTTCTGAAAATACAAATAAACTATGGATGTAAATACACACAACATATGATCATAAACTTACATAACCTATGCAATAGCATGCCGTTCATAGAATCGGTCTCAGCTCTTTGATCTATCACGAATCCCCCAACCAACGGGTCCAAAATCAGTTAGGCCATAAACTTTTGAAAAATGGTATTGCAATTTGATTACAAATACGCCCACGAAGCAATGATTTAGAAAAAAAAATTAACCTGTATACAACCAAAAGTAACGACTGCTTGAACGTTGAACGAACCAAAAACCCAATCGCATGCTCTGTAAGCTCTACATATTTGTTCGAGAGAGAAAGATACTTACCCTTCCCTACTGACAGATCTTGAAGCCTGGATAATTCTGATAGCGGTTGGCATTCTAAAACTGCGTCATAAGTATCTACCTGGGTGACTTTAA
>CM065715.1:22034590-22037090 GCA_033310375.1 Conus canariensis
ATCCCGGAGAAAGTCGAAAATAAGCCAACCTGCCCTTTGCTTGACATTTTGTGTTTGTCTTTGGGGACAGTGAGACATGGTGAGTCTTTTTATGTGCTTTTCATATCGATCGACATTTTGTATTGTAAGCCAAACCTGAATGTCACTGCCAATAAAACAGTGTGCATTGTTGACTGTGACTTTGGAAAAAGTCTCTCTTTATAGCTCATTGAAAGAAAGACGAAAACAGAAGATAGAACAAAAAAATGGCTTGGCATCATAGCATTAGATATACCTGCATTATGGCGACCTTTGAAGATATTGTTGAACACAGAGTGGAGCAGATCCCTGGAGAACGTGGTATCCAAACTTGGCTGTATGCAGCGCCAAAAACAAAACGGGCTAATCGCAGCTGCTTTCCTGATAGCAAAGGGCCGGGGGAGAGAGATCGCAGAGAATGGTGGGGGGAGGGGGGGGGGGAGACGTTACACACACACACACAACACAGACACACACACACACACACACACACACATAGAGAGAGAGAGAGAGAGAGAGAGAGAGAGAGAGAGAGACGTTGCAAACGACACGCACACACAACACACACACACACACACACACACACGCGCGCGCGCGCGCGCACGCACGCACACGCACACGCACACATACACACACACACTCACACACACACACACACACACACACACACACACAGAAGAGCTGTGGCGGATTGAGACTTGCATAGGCGCACGTTTATCTATGCCGCTGACGGCTATCTGGGGCGTTCTGGCTTGTGTACTTTCATGTGTGTTATATGTCGCAACTGATGGAGATCTGGACCCGTTTGTCAATATGTACTCGTTCTGTTTCGTGCGAGGTGTTAATGAAGCGTTACTTTGCACCATGTTTCGTTAGTTTACATTTATCTGGCCTCAACAACAATATAGGCATAGTATACATGTTTCAAAGAGATAGACATCTCCCCCTCTCTCTCTCTCTCTCTCTCTCTCTCCTTCCGTCTGTCCCTCAACCTCTATTCGTCTGTCTGTATGCGACATTTAGTGCTAATGCCGATGACAAACGTCTTTGCACAATAGTCCGCAAGTAATATTTTGGCAGTCTACTTCTGGAAGGCTTTGAAGTAGATGGATCTACAGTCAGAATAATGTTTTTTTTTTATTGTTCTCTCTCTGTCTCTCTGTCTCAGTCTCTGTCTGTCTGTCTGTCTGTCTGTCTCTCTCTCTCTCTCTCTCTCTCTCTCTCTCTCTCTCTCTCTCTCTCTCTCTCTCTTCTTGCGTGCATGCCGCTCGCTCGCTTTTGCTTGTTCACATTGTAAGCAAATATCTTACTCCGCTCTCTGTTTTGGGAAACGATGTATAAAAACTAGAAGATAAAATCTAGACAAGAGGCGTATTTTTTTTTCTTTTCCAACTTAAAAGATCGAAGCATCTAGTGACCAGTTGGCCAGGTAAGCGATCTGAACTTACAAATGACCTTTACGAAAGTCATGCGAAATAATGACCGCTAAGTTAGGGATGGTACTTGAGCGAACCATTAAACTAGAAAAGTCAGTTGAGTGACCCTTGATTCTGTGAAGGCATGTGAGCGGACTAATGAAATGGAACCAGGGAAATCAGGTGAGCCAGTGATCATTAAGCTAGGAAAGTCATGTCAGCTACTGACCATAAAGCCATGAAAGTCTTGTGACCTACTGACTATCAATCTTAAGATGTCATTCGAGCCGATGACTGTTAGGCCGGGGACGGTACACGTACGTTCAAATGACCATTAATCAGAGAAAGTCATCCCAGTAATCGAATGACCATTAAGCCAGGAAGTTGCCTGATATAATGACGAATCCAGAAAAGTCATGAACGCTAACGACCATTGAATCAGGTATTCTACTTGAGCTAGTGACCAGTAAGTCAGAGATATCATGTCACTTAATGACCACTAACCCAGGGGGATAAAGCCAGAGACGCTGCGTGCTATACTGACATTCAGATTCAGGAATCATGCAATCTAATGACCGTTGAATGCAAGAGAGGAAAGTCTTGCAGCCAAATGATCAGTAAGCCAGGAACTTTATGTAAATTAAATCCATTGAGGAAAGCCACTCACACCAAAAACCATTAAGCCAGAGAAATCATAAAGAACTTACGAGCATAAATGCAGGAATGCCATTTGAGCCACTCAACATTAAGCGTAGGATGTCATATTTGGTAATGAACATTAACCTGAGAAATCAGTGTCAGTTAAGTGTTATTAAGCCATCATGTGTGCTAATCATCATTAAACAAAGAATGTTATATTAGCTAATGACGGCATGGCCTTGGCAGTCATGTGACCTATTGACCGTTAAGCTAGGGATGTTATGTTAGGTAATGGCCAGTTGGCAAGGGACGATTCGTGAGCTAAGGACAACTAAGCAACGGAAATCATGGAATTTTATATGCAATACACCAAAGAAGCAACGGGAACTTATGTCTGTTACGCCAGGGAAGTCATGTGAGGCAGTAAG
>CM065715.1:22042090-22044590 GCA_033310375.1 Conus canariensis
GTTCCCCTATTGTGTCACCACTCTTACCCCATCAGTGCTCTCCATTTCCCTATTGTGTCATCACACTCTCACCCCATCGATTCTCCCAATTTCCCTATTGTGTCACCACTCTTACTCCATCAGTGCTTTCTATTTCCCTATTGTATCATCACCACTCTCACCCCATCGATTCTTCCAATTACGCTATTGTATCAGTACCTTCCCATTCTGGTCACCGTTCCTGTTTCACTATTGTGTTGGCACCACCTCCACCCCTCCCCCTGCGGTTTCCATATTGTGTCATTATCACACCTGCCCATGTTGTCCTTCTAATTTCCGTATTGTGTCAGCACCACGATCACTCCAGTCATTTCTTTATGTGTCATCACCACAGTCACCCGTGACACCCTTCTAATTTCTTTTTTTTCTTTTTTTTTTTCTTTTTTTTTCTGTCCCAACCTCTGCGCCACCTCAGAGGCAGTGCACCCACGCCGCTCATTCCGACACCCCGTCCACAGCCACAGCCCGGTCGGCCCCGCCGCAACCCCGGCACCGGCAATTCACAGGGAGCAGTCAGTGTCAAGTCGTCAAGAGGCAACCCAGCGGAGGAGACACTGCACCGCTGCCGAGTCACTTCGGTGGTGTTCAGTGGCGCCTGTTCTGATCTAACATACGCAGGACACCACCTACTAAGCTCCCTACTGACGACAATAATTGCTTAGTCGCGGAGCTGGCGTGAGTGAGCTCTCCCTCCGGAGGGCGCCACCACGTCCGTCCAACGACAGCCCCCATGAACTCGCCGTACCGGTGACCCCGACGGACCCAAACCAAGGCCACAGACGTGGAGAGGACATCGAAATTGAGGTCACCATGAGAGCAGGGCATGAAGGGCCACAGAATTTGAGACATTTTTTTTATGCTGATCGATGAGAATGAGGATGATTTAGATGATGCTACGGATTTCCATTTCGGTCTGAGACTACATGACAGGGCTGTACTCTACGCTTCCTTTCATAAGATATCCCGGCGTCAACCAGGCCCGAGAGATACAGGCACCTGCAGTGTTGGTCAGGAATTTTGAGCAACACTCTCAGAAACGCATCCATTAAGTGGATGAAACTCGACTGTGTGGTCCCAGTCTTCCCAACTGAGACCGCAGCAACTCAACTCTGGTAGGAGCCGGTCGGGGCAGAAAAACCCACATGACTTCTGATGGGATTCGAACCCACGACCTCCCAGCCGGGAGTCCGCGACGCTAACCACTTCGCCAAAGCGGCTGGTACCCTTCTAATTTCCCTATTGTGTCATCACCACCTACACTCCCAGTTTCCTTGTCGTGTCTTGTGTCAGAACAGCTTCATCCCAGACACCCTTTCATACAGTGTCATTACCGTACTAGCTTCAGATACCTTTTTGATTTCCCATTTGTGTCAACACCATGACTACTCACGTCCACTTTACAATTTCCCTATGGAGTCATTACCGCGTCCAGCCCGTTCCCTCATCTAGTGTCCATATCGTGCTGGCACCACAACCACCCAAGTTATCTTTCACACACCTTGCACACACATAACATCCCATCAGGAAGAAAAGGCTGGTGTGGAGGTTGGTGTAGATGACAGGTATGCATAGCATACACCCTCTGTTGCAAAACAAAAGTGGAAAGAATGAGTGATACCTGACCGAATAACCAGGAAGCACTAGAATGTACGATCAGCAGGCAGCTCATCAGACGGTTCAACCTAGATGTGTAAACGAGAGCATGGATTGTTAAGCGCTTCCAGCATGGTTTCTATCCCAGGGTAGACGGTACAAGCTTTTTTTTTTTAAATTCTCTAACGCTTTCACACTTGGAAACGTGGTCGACAGGATGACATGAGTGGTGCTTCGTAGGGTCTGTGCATACCAGCACAGCTTCTCTTGTAGAGAGGTGGACATCGTCCATGTCTCTTTTCACAGCCCCTAAAGATCCCCACAGCCGTGGACAGTGTACTCCGTTGTCTGGTCTGCTTCTCCACAAGCGCAAAAAGGCACGTCTCTGGAAGTAATATTGACATTTACGAGACGTGCGTCATGCGGGTAGCTAGACGCTTTGGCGGAAAAGTTGTCATGATTAGGCCAACCACAGTCAGACTAATCATAACAGAGCAGACAGACAGCAAGTCAAAACGCACGCACACACCAACACACAGAGACGTTCAGACTGGCAGGCAGACCATTAAACGCATGTACGCGCGTGCACGCACACACACACACACACACACACACACACACACACACACACACACACACTCTCTCTCTCTCTCTCTCTCTTTCTCTCCTCCCCCCCCCCCCCCCCCCCCCCCGTGTGTCACACACATACACAAAGACAACACAAAACCACACACACACACACACACACACACACACACACACACACACACACACTACACAAAAGGGAAGCGCGCGCGAACACGACTCCTGTTTATGTCATTTTTGATGAAAATGTATCCACTGACTTTTGGTTACGCATCTTGAAAAT
>CM065715.1:22052090-22057090 GCA_033310375.1 Conus canariensis
ATCTTTTATGGCGTGTGGGACTTGATTTCAACTCTGTGTGTGCAGGCGGATCTCATTTGCTGCACGTGCGGCCTGTGGTTCTTATTGGGGCCTGTTCAGGTGGAATGTGCTAGCAAAGATTTCCACTTGTGCCTGCAATTGTTTACAATTTCTACTTTTGTGTTCAGAGTTGCTAAGTGTGGTTTGCATAATATTAACCATTTTTCTGTGGAGCATAGATTGCATCTTTTTGAAATATTGTTGTATGGTGTTGCTCTTTTTATGATTTTCCATGATATGTTGTAGTCTATTTTTTTATCTTTGAGTCTCCAGATGTATTTGCTCAGCTCTGTTTGATTTTTGTATTTTTCATTTTTGAATGACTGTTTGTGGTTTGCGTATCTGGTTTTGAAAGTGTTTTCAGTAATCCCTACATATGTTTCTTCTTCATTTTCTGATGTTACCGTAGCTTGGTATACAATGTTGCTGTGAAGACATTTATTGCTCAGGGGGCACTGTTCTTTTTTAGTGCAGTTGCAAGATGTCCTTTCGGCACCCTTCTCTTTTATGTTGCTTTTCATTTTGTTAGATGAATCAATCATGTTTTTGAGGTTGGGCATACATGAGTATGACAGTTTAATGGTGTTTTTGTTGAATATTTTGGACAGTTTGTGTTCTTTTGGGAATGATGTTGCCAAGATTTTAAAGAATTCTTTTCCTACATTTGTTTTTACTTGTCCATCGTATGGTGGGTTGTACCATATGATCTTTCTTTTCCTATTTTTCTTAATTCTGTTCGTGTTGTTGTCTGGACTGTATTGTAGTTTGTAATTGTAACCACTTTTTTGTAATGCTTCTTGATATTCTGTTGCTGCATCATTGAATGCGTTTTCATTGCATGACAGGTTGGATAGTCTCTTGTTTATACCATTGGGTATTGTTTTTAGTATAGATGGTGGGTGGTTGCTTTTGATGTTTACGTAGACTGGTATGTCATTGGGTTTTTTGTATGGTTTGTACACATGGTCATTGAGGTCTAATGTTATGTCTAGGTAATTCACTACTTTTTTGTTTGCTTCTATTGTGATTTTTAAGTTGTGGTTTTTAAAGATTTTACATAATTCTTTTTTCTTGTTTTCAATGGTTCTTGGATTATTGTTTAATGCAGCGAGGCCGTCATCTCTGTATAAACCGGCCTGTTTTCCAAGTTGTTTTTGGATGTTGGATAGCATGAATAGTCCGACTAGTTCACATGTTTCGGCACCATCATACGATCCCATGGTTACATCAAATGTGGAGTTTTTGCTCGTTTTTTTAATCCAATAGTAGACTTCTATCCATCCATAGATGAAGAACTACTCAACAAAGCTTTGAAATTTGCCAACAAATACACAAATATAACAGAGTCAGAAATGGAGATTATTTTCCACACCAAAAAAACCTTACTCCATAGCAGAAATGAAACTTGGATTAAAAAAACGAGCAAAAACTCCACATTTGATGTAACCATGAGATCGTATGATGGTGCCGAAACATGTGAACTAGTCGGACTATTCATGCTATCCAACATCCAAAAACAACTTGGAAAACAGGCCGGTTTATACAGAGATGACGGCCTCGCTGCATTAAACAATAATCCAAGAACCATTGAAAACAAGAAAAAAGAATTATGTAAAATCTTTAAAAACCACAACTTAAAAATCACAATAGAAGCAAACAAAAAAGTAGTGAATTACCTAGACATAACATTAGACCTCAATGACCATGTGTACAAACCATACAAAAAACCCAATGACATACCAGTCTACGTAAACATCAAAAGCAACCACCCACCATCTATACTAAAAACAATACCCAATGGTATAAACAAGAGACTATCCAACCTGTCATGCAATGAAAACGCATTCAATGATGCAGCAACAGAATATCAAGAAGCATTACAAAAAAGTGGTTACAATTACAAACTACAATACAGTCCAGACAACAACACGAACAGAATTAAGAAAAATAGGAAAAGAAAGATCATATGGTACAACCCACCATACGATGGACAAGTAAAAACAAATGTAGGAAAAGAATTCTTTAAAATCTTGGCAACATCATTCCCAAAAGAACACAAACTGTCCAAAATATTCAACAAAAACACCATTAAACTGTCATACTATGTATGCCCAACCTCAAAAACATGATTGATTCATCTAACAAAATGAAAAGCAACATAAAAGAGAAGGGTGCCGAAAGGACATCTTGCAACTGCACTAAAAAAGAACAGTGCCCCCTGAGCAATAAATGTCTTCACAGCAACATTGTATACCAAGCTACGGTAACATCAGAAAATGAAGAAGAAACATATGTAGGGATTACTGAAAACACTTTCAAAACCAGATACGCAAACCACAAACAGTCATTCAAAAATGAAAAATACAAAAATCAAACAGAGCTGAGCAAATACATCTGGAGACTCAAAGATAAAAAAATAGACTACAACATATCATGGAAAATCATAAAAAGAGCAACACCATACAACAATATTTCAAAAAGATGCAATCTATGCTCCACAGAAAAATGGTTAATATTATGCAAACCACACTTAGCAACTCTGAACACAAAAGTAGAAATTGTAAACAATTGCAGGCACAAGTGGAAATCTTTGCTAGCACATTCCACCTGAACAGGCCCCAATAAGAACCACAGGCCGCACGTGCAGCAAATGAGATCCGCCTGCACACACAGAGTTGAAATCAAGTCCCACACGCCATAAAAGATCGTTGGCGTGCCCCAAAAGACATCCTGAAGATAGCAACGCTAGAAACAAGCTTGTAGATTTTACCACTTCATTTTAAAAATATTTTTTTAACAGATGTTGCTCCCCAAGGGGTTGAGCACCTTCAGATTTTTTAAGAACTTTTTTATATTGTTCATATATATATATATATATATTATATATATATATATATATATATAATAGACTAATAAATTCCAAGGATAAGTAACCGAGCACCATTCCAGCAACTTACAGAGTAGCTCTTGTGTCTTAAGAGGTTATCTTTTTTATATTTTCTACTTTTCACAAGAAAATGTAGCTTGGTTTGCTCTTTCATCATTTTCTTTTGCTTCTTAGGTGGCACCTTTGGTTGATGTTTTGAAAACTCAATAAACATACTAAGGTTATTGCACACCAGCCTTTTTTGGGGATAGCATTCTTCTTAAAACCGAAAGGCAGAGGAGTCAAGTTACCACTTTCCGCGGTCACTGAGGAGAAACAATCAGGTTTCGAAATACCGGTATCTGACCAGGAGTTATATGTTGGTGAGTTTCCTCCCCATTGGAGATTGTCTCCTTCTTGGAGACTATAAGCTTGTTGAAGGCTCATTTTGAGAAGCAATTATTATTCCCCTTTCCACCCTCTCAAGCACACACAGTTAGTTAGGCAGAATTAACTACCACTGCAGATATGAATGCTTATCTCCCCCTATTTCTTCAATCTAAGACATAAGAGCAAGCATTGTTTTTAATTGAATATTTCTTGCAGTCATTGCAACACCAAGCTGCTCTGTAAGTTGCTGGAATGGTGCTCGGTTACTTATCCTTGGAATTTATTAGTCTATTATAATTTAGTCCCTTGCGGATTCATTCCAAGAACTGGCCCTCAGCACTTGTGTCTTAAGAGGTTATATTTTTGTATTTTCTACTTTTCACAAGAAAATGTAGTTTATTGTGCTCTTTCATCATTTTCTTTTGCTTCTTAGGTGGCACCTTTGGTTGGTGTTTTGAAAACTCAACAAACATACTAAGGTTATTGCACACCAGCCTTTTTGGGGATAGCATTCTTCTTAAAACCGAAAAGGTATATATATATATATATATAATATGCACGCACGCACGTACACTTGCAAATATATATTCGCTCAGTCACCCATACACGCAGACAAAGAGACGATTCGCACGATCGGAAGCACACACGCATACAGATACACTAAAAGACGATTCGCACGATCGGAAGCACACACGCATACAGATACACAGACACTCGCGCACACATATGCGTGCGCAGACATACACGTGCACACAGAGAAGCACGTGCGCGGACAGATACACACATACATACTCGCGCGCGCGCCACACACACACACACCCTTATGCCTCTTCTTCGCATGTTTGGTCATTGGTTTGTGATGAAAACAAACATTTCCTTAGATATATTGCAGCTTTTGATAACTGCTGAAGGTGTTGGTTTTATGAGTTGTCCTTTGCACAGCGAGTTTTTATATGAACCACCTGAAACAAAGTAAAACCAAGTGATGGCCCTGTTCCGCAATTTCCTCCACATCTCCTCTCCAACCCCCTCCCTCCCTTCTTCCTTACTCCATCATCCGCCTTCCACTTTCCGCTCTTTCTACATCATGGCCACATTCACATAATATTTTGATTCATTCGCTCATTTTTTCAAATATTAGCGAGATAACAGCCATGATTGGGCCCCATGTTGTCGGCTAGATTGTAGCAATTTTTCGTGCACAAGGAATGTCTGTCATGGTCCGGTATTTCCTAAGGCCGACATGCATTATAGTACAATAGGAGTTCCGTCTGAGATGAACCAAAGAAGAGCACTGTGTCATTTTCTTTAAAGAGGTGTACATAGTTACAGCCGTGTGATAACTTACACCACCTTCCCTCCACCCTCTGTCTCTCAAACCCTCGTCTTAATTTAGCCCCCACCCCCGTCCTTCTGGTAATATTCGCGCAAGACATTCAAATGAAAATGAGCTTAAGTCACCAAGGAAAGAAATTAGCAAATTGCGAGTGCAAAAGCAAAAAAACTTGATACATAAATAGATAAGGATATGCACACAAGGGTGCTCGAACATACGCTCACACGTAGCACGCACACACACACACACACACACACACACACACGCACGCACGCACGCACGCACGCACGCACGCACGCATGCGGGTTTATGTACACGCATATATTATTTTGGTAGCCAGTCTCACATTGAGAGAGAGAGAGGTGGTGG
>CM065715.1:22064590-22077090 GCA_033310375.1 Conus canariensis
AGAACATGGTTACAAAACGCACAACAACAATCCAGACAAAGAATGACCACCACGACCAAGAAGTAAGTACTGAATATCAACAGTAAATTCAGTAAATGGAAGCAAAGGAATTTAAAGCAACAACAACAACTACAATTAACAACAATAAAATGGCATATATAGATGTGAGGTAGTCTTATATGGCACTTGTGAATTAAAAATGAAAGTATAATAAACAAAAGGAATTTAAAGGAAGAATAACCAAATTATTACATAGAACGTACGTAAAGTTATCCTATTTAGGAAATGAAATAAAGGTAAAAAAAAAAAACGCTGAAAATAGATAAGAGGCTGTATTCACCTGCGTTCGTGTGTGCATGTGTGGCGCACGCGTGCACATGTGTGCGTATGTGTGTGTGCGTGCGCATGCGCGCTGTCGCTCCTCTCTCTCTCTCTCTCTCTCTCTCTCTCTCTCTCTCTCGCGCGCGCGCGCGCGCGCGCGCGCGTGTGTGTGTGTGTGTGTTGGCATCTCAAGTATTATTCACAATGAAGCACATTAGTCGCAGATTATAGAGCTTCCCACAACACCATCGGCCACCCTGAAACAACCAATACCTCCACCATCTTCACAAAAACCATTTAATAGCTCCATCCCCGTCTGCTCCATCAAAATGATGCTAGAGTAATGGTTCTCTGTGAATTGCCCAACTAGAAGCTGTACTGGCCTGATTACAAGACAGACTATTAAGTGCTGCGAAGCTTGACTGCTTTCCTCAGCCTTAATGGGGGGTGGGGAGGGGGGGGGGGGAGGGGGGGGACCCTCGACCGACCCTGGGTAACGATGACCAATAAAGGTCGGATCGCCCAATTAGAAGCCAGACTATTCTCGGCCTTATGAGGCTGAGGGTTATCTAAGGACGACCGACTGGAAATCACGCTCGCCAGACTAGACATTGAGGTAATGGCTATCAAAAGGGTTCCCGAATGAAAGCCGAGGTCCTCTGATTAGACGTTGGATGATGACTTGTTTAGAAACCAGGCTCACTAGAAGCCAGACTCTCTTCGCTCCATCACGCACACCCCCACCACCCTTCTCCCCACACAACATCACCACCGTCGCAACAAATGCAAACAGCTCCCCGAAACGATGCAATCGGTAAAGCGAGGTGGTCTTGTAATCAAGATGTTGAAATACGGTGCTCCAGTAGATTCCGAGTCATTCTGTTGTCCTAGGGCAAACACGGCCGAAACCATATCTGTATCTCTCGATCTAACTCTGTGTGTGTGTGTGTGTGTGTGTGTGTGTGTGTGTGTGTGTGTGTGTGTGTGTGTGTTGTTGTTGTTGTTGTTGTTGTTGTTGTTTCTTCAATTTAACGTCTTTTCACTAAATGTGATATTAGACAAAGTGTATGTGTTTGTGTGTGTGTTTGTGTGTGTGTGTGTGTGTGTGTGTGTGTGTGTGTGTGTGTGTGTGTGTGTTGGGTGTGTGCGTGCTGCTGAGTGCGCGCCGCGTGCTGCGTTGATGTGTGGGGTGGTGGTTTGTTGTGTGTGTGTGTGTGTGTGTGTGTGTGATGAGGAGAAACTCTAAGTAAGAATTAAACTGTTAAAAAAAATAAAAGAAAAAAAAAAAAAAAACATCAAAAGTAAAAACAAACAACTGTACAAAATAAGATCATGAAACAGCAATTACAGGATTGAGCCAACTGGGCTTAATATAAGAATTCGTACAAAATTTAAGAGAGACATGGTATCCTGGAATATGCACTTTGAAGCATAATTTCTAAATTCTGACAAATCGGAATCAAAGTAGGGGCAAAAGTATAGAACGTGTGTTGTTGTACAATTATCAAGGGCACCGCAAGCACATCGAATATTCTTGACATATTTTGTTCTGAATGCATTTATTTTTAACCGAAATAATAAGGACAGAAGTTGTTTACTGTGTCTTGGATATAATCCTATGTTTGTATTACGGTTTACTGGATTTACCGAGGAAGCCCTTTTTAAGAGATTACTTGCTCGAGAGTTCGTACAACAAAGTAAAGAAGAGTCGAGTTTGTGTATTCGGGGGAGAACACTTTCTTTGTAGTATTCCTCAAATTTTTCAAAAGAGGCTCTTTGTAAGAGAGAATATCCTTCATATAAGCTCAAGGGAATATGAATAGTAGCCGTATTGTCAGAATTGTTTGCACCTGCTCGAGCAATCCTGTCAGCCCATTCATTTCCGGATATGAAGCAATGGGAAGGAACCCAACAAAAATTAATTGTTATACCTCTTGATATAAGGTTGTGAATAAGTAGTTTGATTTCTGATATGACTTCAGCACGATTTTTTGAATTTGTAGATTCTAAAGCTTGAAGAACTGACTTAGAATCTACACAGAAGAGAATACCATAAAAGTCAAACGATAAATCATTTATGTACTCTACGGCCATTAATACTGCTATTAGTTCGGCTGTAAAAATAGACAGATTTGCCCCAAGATGAAAGGCTTTCTCAATTTTTAGAAATGGAATGACAAAGCCACAACCAGCATTATTGTTTAATAGAGACCCATCAGTATAGACTTTTACGAAGTGACGATAACAATCATTGATATGTGATTTTGCTTCGCAAGCTAGAATATTAATGTTATCAGTTTTAGATATAGTAGTATAGTTATAATCAAATTTTGGTTTGAAGAGCTCCCAGTTTGGTACGGGACTTATGGGAAAACGCACAGCAAGCTTTTTATGATTAATACCTGAATTTGTCAACAAGTGAGAAGAATATGTGAGTATCATTTTAGTGGCTCGAATGTTTCTAGCACGTTTAGGGAAGTCTACATCAGACCTCATATCCAGTTCCGTTTGGCTAGCACTTTGAATAGTTGAGCAGCGAAGAATGTACTTAGCGCAGGCTAGTTCACGATGGTCATCAAGAGGTAGGACACCAGCTTCATGGTATGTTCCTAAAGCTGAAGCATGAAATGGAACACCAAGGGTTAATCTGAATGCCTTAGAGTCTATACACTGAAGCTTTTTTAATAAGTACTTAGGAGCACTAAAAAAGACCTCTTGTGCATATGACAATTTGGATCTAACTAAAGCAGAAGAAAGATGTATTAAACTTTTTGTTTCCTGGCCCCAACTTTGTTTGCTTATAACTTTGAGCAGATTAAGAGATTTTCTCGCTTGATTTATTATGTGTTCCAAGTGAAAATTCCAAGAAAGATTTGACATAAGATGCACACCAAGTGTAGCTCAATGTGGTATTACGTACTTTGAAGTTAGGAGTATTGTGAGCAGACCCACCTGCATCAAATAACATCATACGGGATTTTTCAGCCGACAGGCATAACCATTATCAGACATGAAGTTCGCAATGTTGTTTAACTCTTTTTCATGTATTCTTCTAATGTAATTAACAGATCTTTTTGATGTGTTCTTTTTTAATGTGGCGTTCAACCATAAGCAGATGTCATCCGCATATTGAATCAAGTTAAAGTTTTTTGAAATGTATTTAGGTAAATCATTAGTTAAAATATTAAAGAAAGAGGGGCGATCACAGAGCCTTGAGGGATACCCATATCTGGTAATCTTTTGGGTGAATAAGTATTACCTATTCTTGTCTGAATACTTCTGTTGGTCAGGAATGTTTTAACAAATTTATAAGTATGACCAGAGAGACCTATAGTTTTTAATTTATATAAAAGGCTATCATGCCAAACTTGATCAAATGCCTTGTTGATATTGAAAAATGTGGCGAGAACGTTTTGTCTTCTAGCAAACTGGTGTTTAATTTGCGTAGTGAGCTTTACAAGATGATCAATAGTAGACCTGCCCTTTCTAAAACCGGCCTGGTTTGCGGGGATAATGCCAGTTTTTTCACAATAGTATGTCAATCTGTTTAGAACAATTATGTCCATTAGTTTACAGACATGAGATGTAAGAGCTATAGGTCGATAGCTATTTGTGTTTGTCATTGATTTTCCATTCTTTAAAACGGGAACAATAATTGAGTCTCTCCATATGGAAGGTATGTTCCCTTCAATCCAACATTTATTAATAATTTCATGTAGAAGTAAAACAAAATTTTGTGGTATATTAACATTTCATTAGAAATGGCATCTAAACCAACGGACGTTTTCTTATTAGACAATGAAGAAATAGAAGAGTGTAATTCCTGAGAAGTAATATCAGCATTTAGATAATGATCATTATTTTCGTCAGGATCAGCGTACATTTCTTTGTTAGATTGGTTTTCCCTCATAGCTCTGCATTTGTCTGATAAACTACAGAAGGAGCTGTTTTTGGAAAACATGTTAGCAAATGATTCTGCTTTTTGGTATGCCGAAGGAAATTTTTCAGCACCTGTTATGATTGGATATGCAGGTAAATGGATTCCATTTTTCATTTCATGAATCTTTTTCCAAATTTTATTGATATCTTTATGTTCACTTATTTCATTAAAACAAAATGATGACCAGTACTCGCGTTTAGCATTTTCAATTACTTTATTCCTTTGATTCTTGGCAGTTCTAACTGGTATGCTCCCTTTAGCCTTTTTTACTTTTGCGTACAGTTTAAACGTGCTTTTATTTTTATCAACAGCGTTTCTGCAAGATTCTGTCCACCACACTTTACCCGTGTGTTTGGGAGATTTTGATTGACTAAGAATCGGAATTGCCTTACCGGCTGCATGCAGTAGTGAGATAGTAGAATGACTGTGCATAGATTCTATGTCAGATTTATCAAAAGAATTGACATCATATGAAGATAGCACAGATTGAAATTTGGCCCAGTCAGCTCGCTTGTAATCAAACTTTGGGATTTTATCCTTACTGTCATCTTGGCTCACTACAAATCCTCTCAGAGAAATAACTATGGGAATATGATCACTCCCTAAAGTGTTATCATAAGTTTGCCATGTACAGCTCGGGACCATTGATGGGGAGATTAAAGACAAGTCAATTGCAGATGATCTGTGACTAGGGATATCAGGCAGTCTCGTGATACTTCCATCATTTAACAGGACGAGTGGAGAGTCTGATATGTTCTCCACTAAACGGTTTGAGCTGACTTTCGTGCAAGTTCTATCCCAGAAAGGAGCATGTTCATTAAAGTCCCCTGCAATTAACCATTTACTACTTTGAAAGTTTATATTATGTAGCCAGTCTGAATTGCTATCAATGACTCCTTTTGGAAAGTACACAGAGACAATGTTTAAGACTAGAGAATTGTCAAAGTGAACAGAAGCTGCACAAGAATACAAGTCTGAGGTGCCAGGAGGTATAGGTGACTGAAGGGGATGATAAAATAACTGGTCATTTATATAAATGGCTGTAGAGACTTTCTCATTGTCACCAGTTTCTTGTACCACAGGTGGGTAAAAGAAACGATCCAGCCGTGACAAGTCGTTTTTAGACACATTTAGTGATTGAAGAATAAGGACTATGTAAGAGCTGGCTTCAAGATGTTGTTGAAGATTTACCAGATTCTTGTTAATCGACTGGCAGTTCCATTGTAGTATATTAATGTCAGTCTTGTTTGCCATCAAAATTTTACAATGGACATTCAAGGGAGGCACAATTGCAAAATGAAGATTATTCAAATGAAAGATAAAAAGACAATTCCCCAACAATGAACTAATCAGTAAACAGTAACGCAATAGAGAACACTTTTACAAAAGGCAAGGCCTAGAAGAGGAATAAGATGGTAATGTGTAACGCACAAAAAAAAAAGGGGGGGGGGGGAATTGAGGAAACTATGCGATGTAGCAGGCTAGAAAAAAATCAAAATGGCAACCAGGCAAATATATATCACAAAGACGATCAGTTTATCATTTCAGTCGCTAGACATTATAGCACAACTACTGACTTTTTGACGGGGGAGTGTTGTTAAGAGTGTGTGTGTGTGTGTGTGTGTGTGTGTGTGTGTGTGTGTGTGTGTGTGTGTGTGTGTGTGTGTGCAACCACCCCAGTCATCTTTACAATGTCCCTGTGTGTGATTACCACGTCCACCCCAGTCACTCCGCCAATTTCCGTATTGGGTCAGCACCACAGCCAACCAAGTCACCCCTCTGATTTTGCTATCTTGCCATCACTACCTCCCATCCCTGTCACCCTTCCATTTTCCCTGTTGCGTCAGCGCAACTGCCGCTGCGGCCACCCTTCTAATGTCCATATTATATCATAACACTCACCCCAGTCACTGTTACAACTTTGCCTCGCTATTGTATCAGGAGCACCCACCCCTGTCACCTTAGAAGTCCCCGATTCTATCAGCACTACACCTTCCATTAATCCTTTCAATCACTCCTTCGTATTTGTACCACAGCCTCCCCACTTACTCCTACCACATCTGCATTTTGTCACAGCCACGTTTCCAACATTATTACCATTCCCATTTTCCCATTGTGGTACCACCTCACGCACCTCTATCACATCCCATTCCCCTCGTGTCCTACTCCTTCCTCATGCCCTCCCATTTCATACGAGTCAGCAATACACTCACCCCTGCCACCTTTCCATTTCTGTACTGAATCGGCAATACACTTACCCCTGCCACCCTTTCCATTTCTGTACCGATCGCAATACACTCACCCCTGCCATCCTTTCCATTTCTGTACTGAATCAGCAATACACTCACCCCTGCCACCCTTTCCATTTCTGTACTGAATCAGCAATACACTCACCCCTGCCACCCTTTCCATTTCTGTACTGAATCGGCAATACACTCCCCCTGCCACCTTCCCATTTCTGTACTGAATCGGCAATACACTCACCCCTGCCACCCTTTCCATTTCTGTACTGAATCAGCAATACACTCACCCCTGCCACCGTTTCCATTTCTGTACTGAATCGGCAATACACTCACCCCTGCCACCCTTTCCATTTCTGTACTGAATCAGCAATACACTCACCCCTGCCACCCTTTCCATTTCTGTACTGAATCGCAATACACTCACCCCTGCCATCCTTCCCATTTCTGTACTGAATCGGCAATACACTCACCCCTGCCACCCTTTCCATTTCTGTACGAATCGCAATACACTCACCCTGCCACCTTTCCATTTCTGTACTGAATCAGCAATACACTCACCCCTGCCACCCTTTCCATTTCTGTACTGAATCAGCAATACACTCACCCCTGCCACCCTTTCCATTTCTGTACGAATCGGCAATACACTCACCCTGCCACCCTTTCCTTTCTGTACTGAATCAGCAATACACTCACCCCTGCCACCCTTTCCATTTCTGTACTGAATCGGCAATACACTCACCCCTGCCACCCTTCCATTTCTGTACTGAATCGCATACACTCACCCTGCCACCCTTCCATTTCTGTACTGAATCGCAATACACTCACCCCTGCCATCCCTTTCCCATTTCTGTACTGAATCGGCAATACACTCACCCCTGCCACCCTTTCCATTTCTGTACTGAATCAGCAATACACTCACCCCTGCCACCCTTTCCATTTCTGTACTGAATCGGCAATACACTCACCCCTGCCACCCCTGCCACCTTTCCATTTCTGTACTGAATCGGCAATACACTCACCCCTGCCACCTTTCCATTTCTGTACTGAATCAGCAATACACTCACCCCTGCCACCTTTCCATTTTCTGTACTGAATCAGCAATACACTCACCCTGCCATCCTTTCCATTTCTGTACTGAATCGGCAATACACTCACCCTGCCACCCTTTCCATTTCTGTACTGAATCAGCAATACACTCACCCCTGCCACCCTTTCCATTTCTGTACTGAATCGGCAATACACTCACCCCTGCCACCCTTTCCATTTCTGTACTGAATCAGCATACACTCACCCCTGCCACCCTTTCCATTTCTCGTGTATACTGAATTTCCATTTCTGTACTGAATCGCAATACACTCACCCCTGCCATCCTTTCCATTTCTGTACTGAATCAGCAATACACTACCCCTGCCACCCTTTCCATTTCTGTACTGAATCAGCAATACACTCACCCCTCCACCTCCATTCTGTACGAATCGCATACACTACCCCTCACCTTTCCATTTCTGTACTGAATCGCAATACACTCACCCCTGCCACCTTTCCATTTCTGTACTGAATCGCAATACACTCACCCCTGCCACCCTTTCCATTTCTGTACTGATCGCAATACACTCACCCCTGCCACCCTTTCCATTTCTGTACGATCGGCAATACACTCACCCCTGCCACCTTTCCATTTCTGTACTGAATCAGCAATACACTCACCCCTGCCACCCTTTCCATTTCTGTACCGAGTCAGCAATACACTCACCCCTGCCACCCTTTCCATTTCTGTACATCAGCAATACATCACCCTGCCACTTTCCATTTCTTACGATCAGCAATACACCCACCCCTGCCACCCTTTCCATTTCTGTACGAGTCAGCAATACACTCATCCCTGCCACCCTTTTCCATTTCTGTACAGAATCAGCAATACACTCACCCCTGCCACCCTTTCCATTTCTGTACGAGTCAGCAATACACTCACCCCTGCCACCCTTCCATTTCTGTACGGATCAGCAATAAACTCATCCTGCCACCCTTTCTATTTCTGTACCGAGTCAGCAATACACTCACCCCTGCCACCCTTTCCATTTCTGTACAGAATCAGCAATACACTCACCCCTGCCATCCTTCCCATTTTCCCCCTTCGATCAGCAATACACCCATTTCCATCGCCTTTACCTTTTGCCCTAAGGAGTCTGCTTCACATTCACCTCAATCATCTGTACCATTGG
This sequence comes from Conus canariensis, assembly GCA_033310375.1. NCBI lineage: Eukaryota > Metazoa > Mollusca > Gastropoda > Neogastropoda > Conidae > Conus > Conus canariensis. The sequence continues at coordinate 22,073,317 of CM065715.1, forward strand.
GCCGTTGTGTCAGCGCTACATCCACCGCTGTCACTCTCTTTCCTGCTGTGTGAGCGCTTCTCCCATCCCTGTTGAAAGACCTTTTCATTTTTGAGTCAGCTGTACTCAACTCAGTCGCTCTTCCAAAATCCTTTTGTGCCAGCACGATGTATCTTTTCATTACGACAATAACTACTTTTCCCTGTTGTGTCTGCATCAGATACCCCACCTTCGACACTTCTCATTACCCCCCTCCCCACCCTCCCAGACACACACACACACACACACACACACACACACACACACACAACACACACACACACACATACACAACACACACACATGCACACACACACACACACACACAAAACCTCCAGTGTATCTACATCACACATCCACGATTTCCACACTTTCCATTCCCTATTTACCTAAAATGTACGCATCACGAGGCCATCACTTTCACCCATCCCACTTCCCACTTCCCCAGTGTGTCAGCACGTGACTTTCACCCAACCCACTTCCTCAGTGTGTCAGCACGTGACTTTCAGCCAATCCACTTCCCCAGTGTATCAGCACGCGACTTTCACTCAACCCACTTCCCCAGTGTGTCAGCACGTGACTTCCACACATCTCACTTCCCCGGTGTGTCAGCACGTGACTTCCACACATCCCACTTCCCCAGTGTGTCAGCACGTGATTTCCACACATCTCACTTCCCCAGTGTGTCAGCACGTGACTTTCACACATTCCACTTCCCCAGTGTGTCAGCACGTGACTTCCACACATCTCACTTCCCCTGTGTGTCAGCACGTGACTTCCACACATCTCACTTCCCCAGTGTGTCAGCACGTGACTTTCACACATCCCACTTCCCCAGTGTGTCAGCACGTGACTTTCACCCATCCCACTTCCCCAGTGTGTCAGCACGTGACTTTCACCCATCCCACTTCCCCAGTGTGTCAGCACGTGACTTTCATCCAACCCACTTCCCCAGTGTGTCAGCACGTGACTTCCACCCAACCCACTTCCCCAGTGTGTCAGCACGTGACTTTCACCCAATCCACTTCCCCAGTGTGTCAGCACGTGACTTCCACCCAACCCACTTCCCCAGTGTGTCAGCACGTGACTTCCACCCAACCCACTTCCCCAGTGTGTCAACATCACACACCTACACTCGCCGTCCGTCCTATTTGCCCATTGTGTCTGCACAACGGTCGCTGCTTTCGTGAACAAAAAAAAAAAAGAATTGTTGAGCAACTGCAGAAATAGGGGCTTGATGCAACAGTAGAACTTTTCCAGACGTCATGCTTGTAGCGCTCGGTGATCAGTGGACGAGAACCATTTGACAAGCAAGTCGCGAACTGTGGCGGACTAAGGCAAGCATTGTGTGGGTAATGCAAGGTGAGTCTGGAGACGTGACAGAAGGCTATTGATCGTCCAGGCGGGCGGCGGCAGTGACGTGACTGCTTTCAACCTCTCCGTGCTGCTGTCCGCCACACGCACGTACGGCCTGCTTTAAGCCGAGGAGGGAGGCAGAGACATATCGGGCGCCTCTGCCATCCCAACTTGTCGCGTCTTCCTTGGTCTGTGCAGGACACGGCGTGGTGCCTGTTGTTCCCTGTCCCTGTGTCTGTAGTCTGTAGTCGTCAGGACCTCTACCGCCTGTCCTCTTGTTGGTTTCCACCGAAAGTGAATGGGTCTTTTGGGCTGGCAGAGGTGGACTTTCTGTGGAGCGTAAAAAGTTGTGTGCGTGTGTGTATGTGTGTGTGTGGCGTGTGTGTATGTGTTGAGGTGATTCCATACGTGTTCGTTCTCCTTTAGAGGCGTTTGGAAACTTTCCTTGGATTTTGTTCCTAGAATCTGCGCGGTGGAAGGATTAAGGGGGGAAACAGTGCTGCGGATGTTTTGGTGGTGGTTTGTGTGATCCGCATGTGGATTTTCGTTGAAGGAAGTGGTTGGTTTAAAAGATCGCCACGTAACAGGAGAACTGAAAGTGGAACAGTGTGAACAAAGCAGGAATCGCAATCGCTGGAAGAGTTGCAGTGTGTGACCAAGAACCTCGAGGAAAGGATTATTGGTCGGGGGAACGCCGACTGTGTTAGGAGACAACCTCAGAATGGGCAACACGGGCAACAAACTACGTCGTCTCCGTGACGCAGTGACGGAGACCGTGACTTCCCTCCACAACAGAGGCAACGCAGAGCGGGAAGACGGTGCCGGGTCCGGAGTGGATTCGCCGGCGGGGGACGGCCTGGCGGAGAAGGCCCCGCCGTCCTCTGAATCGGATGCACAGGACAGGCAGCAGTCTCCAACAGCGCGGGACGGGACAGGATCGTTAAACACTGCCCAGGGGTCCGGAAGTGGGGTAGGTAGGCGGCTTTGATGGGGGATCGGGAACGGAAAGGATGTGTCGTGTTCTGTTGTGTGGTGTTCGACGTTTTAAAAGGCGCAGACAGGATGGTCCCTTCTGTGTTCTTTATTGGACTTAAGCTCCAATGGTGCCGTGTGTGTGTGTGTGTGTGTGTGTGTGTGTGTGTGTGTGTGTGTGTGTGTGTGTGTGTGATACACATACATGTATGTGTGTGTATGTTCGGCTGATATACATGTGTGTGTGTGTGTGTGTGTGTGTGTGTGTGTGTGTGTGTGTGTGTGTAAACACATAGTGGAGGTAAAAATGGAAGTAAACAAATATATGCTAATTCAATGACCAGGTAGACATTTCTCATAATTGAAAACAAAAGAGGGGAGGAGAGAGGTGGGGGCGAGAAAGATGGGGATGAGGTTGAAGAGGGAGGTTGGGTTTGTGAGACGCCTGGTCGTTGAAACAGAAGGCTGTTCAGAACCGGTACCAAATCCCTGGTTGACACCACTTTGGATGCTTTTGATTGCTTTCCAGTGGACAGAGCCATGCATAGCACCTGCGTACAATCGGTTGTCATTTCCTGGGCCAGGCTGATTAGAACCGCTGACCTTCGCCAGGACAGCGAACGGCCCACCCGTACACAGTCACACCATCTATAATTCAGTGCTGTCGTCGCCACCACGGGAGACAACTGGAATCCAAAGGTTACCCCTAGGCAGCACGCCGGGGGGGGGGGGGGGGGGGGGGGTGTAAGAAAGTAGGACGAACGTTTTGAAGCAAGTGGTCCGAAATAAGCATTAACAGGAATCCGTTTGACAGGGCAGTCATTGAGCCTAATGGGCGAGCATCAGAATAGGATGTACAGGAGGTCGACATGTGCTAACAGCAGGTGTTGCCAGGTCAGGCGGTTTAGTATGTGTGTCACTCAAAACGCAGTGCTTTGTTAACATCGATTTATGGTGAAACTGGTTCCTGCCCACTCTGATGCAAAATGTGGTATGATAAAGATTCTGGACTGATTTAATCACGTAGAGTGATATTCCTGCAAATGATATTCAGCTTTGTATAATCTCCGAATGTGTTCTGCGTACACATGTCCTTGGCTGGATTGTGTATTATATATAATCTCCGCATACGTTCTGTGTACACATCTCCGTAATGAATATCATATGGACATTTCTACATTTTGGTTAAAAAAAAAAAGTACACAATTTCTTGCCCAAATACTTACTCCGGATCAGATTTCGATTCAGTAATTCTAGAATGTAGGCTGAGTTAGACAGAAAAATTTGCATAGAGAGGATAGAATATGTGCAGATTGTAGCATGAACGTAATAGGAAATGCTTGTCATTTTATCATTGAATGTGTGTAAGTGTATGACTCTGACATACACTTATAGTGGAATTTTTTTTCCAGAAAAAACAAATGTGTG
>CM065715.1:22094590-22102090 GCA_033310375.1 Conus canariensis
ATTAGATTTGTTACTTCCTGCACTGTTGTTCTGTTTACTTATGTTTTGTTATTAAAGACTAAATTACAGCAACGTGTGTGAGGAAATCTGTAAAAAATCATCTTGTGGTCTTGATGACAACATCCACAAGAATACTATCTTTTATGGTGGGCACAAACGACTCCAGAATTGCCACTGTCCAGAGGGGCGGTTACACTCAGTCTTAATCATATATATATATATATATATATATATATATATATATATATAATCTTAATGTTAATTTTTTCTGTATAACTCATAATGTCACTGAGACAGGCAGAAAATCACCATATTTTAGGAGTAGGATCTGGTTCGCCTTGTCTATGTTAAGAGTGAGACAGGCAAGGAATCACCACAGTTACAGCAATGAACTGGTTCTGGTTTGCCTTGTCCATAATAATAATAAACAGTAAACAAGTTGGGTAGTTTTTGCTCCCATAAGAAAACCTAACACAGAGTAACTTGTATTCAAGACCGGCACAGCCTTTTAAACTTGAACAAAGTCAGACAAATACATAGACGAACAATCTAATAGTGGGGGAAAAACAAGCGCAGGCCAACAACTGAACTATCTTCATAGTAATGACTTGGCAAAGATTTGGACTTAAGGAGGAGGAGGGGGGGGGGGGTAGGGGCGGAATTTGAAGATGGAGAAACTAGGAACATGAAATTAAGAAAATATGTTACATATATGAAAACTCTTCACTAGCTGCGTAAGGGAACCATCGCAATCCCTTTTGAAGGCAGATATATTTGTATTGCCTGCTCCGAGGAGCAGGCAATACAAATATATCTGCCTTCAAAAGGGATTGCGATGGTTCCCTTACGCAGCTAGTGAAGAGTTTTCATATATGTAACATATTTTCTTAATTTCATGTTCCTAGTTTCTCCATCTTCAAATTCCGCCCCTACCCCCCCCCCCCCCCCTCCTCCTTAAGTCCAAATCTTTGCCAAGTCATTACTATGAAGATAGTTCAGTTGTTGGCCTGCGCTTGTTTTTCCCCCACTATTAGATTGTTCGTCTATGTATTTGTCTGACTTTGTTCAAGTTTAAAAGGCTGTGCCGGTCTTGAATACAAGTTACTCTGTGTTAGGTTTTCTTATGGGAGCAAAAACTACCCAACTTGTTTACTGTTTATCGTTTACTGTTCCCTGCCTCATTTCATTTCCCATAATAATAATGCAGGCAGATTATGACAACGAATGTTTCCGGAACATGATCTAGTTTTTCGTGTCATTAATGTTAAAGGAGACAGACAGGAAATCACCTCGTATCGGGAATAGGGTCTGGTTTGTCATGTCTACAATGTGTTTCAGGGAGGCAAATGCTGTCAGGAACAGGGATGGATTTGCTCTTTCTGCAAATTGAATGAGACGGACAGGAAATCACCATGCGTTCAGATATAGGATCTGGTTTGCTTTGTCTATGATATGAATGTATCAGGCCTTTATCAGGAAAAGGGTGGGTTTACCTTGTCTAAGGCGGGCAGCAAACCGTCATGTATCAGGATCAGGGTCTAGTTTGCCGTTTCCATAACGTGATTTGAGACAGACAGGGAATACCCGGTTAATTCTGTCCAGATCCACAAAGTTCATAATATGGCCAACTCGTTTCAGTTGTTGAAGCTTCTTGGGTGAAGCGCGACCCGAGTTCTCACCCACAAGTCCTGATTCGAATCATTCTCTTGTCTCTGGAGTTTTCCCTTCCAGTCTTTTTCTCCGTCTGGCTGTCTCCGTGTCTCTCTTAGCCTGTATTTTTTCACATTATCAGAGCCAATCTCTTCCCTCCCACGCTCCATCCCTGCCCCCTGCCCATGCCTTTTCTCCTGTATCTCCTTCGTCTGTCATGGGGGATGTGGGGGGTAATCTTCCAATGATTGATAGTCTTCCTGCTTTCTATGGAAATACTGCGCATAGATTTACTTCTTCGTGGCTTTTTCCATACAACTTTCATCGCTTTCTCTCATCTAGCTCTTTCTGCCTTCCCGACCAATTTACGGGCATGCCTTAGAGTCAGTATTGTACATTTGTTCTTAATATTCAAACTTTGTGTTCGAGCGTTCCATTTGGTGTGTGCTGGTTCGGCAGTTGCACACCCGATGCGACTCTGCGATTCACCGGGCTATAAAGAGCAGAAAAAAGCAAACCTGAAATTGAATACTGCCTTTTGTAATATCGCCATTGGACAGTTCTAGAGATATTGTACGTGACTTTTCATTTTGAACTGAAAAATCGTCTGGCCCTTCTATTTTCCAAACATCATTGGATTTATGTTTAATAAGTTAACCGAAGGTAATTGGGTGATTCTAGTGATGTGTTTTACCTGTTGGCGTTTTATTTGTGTCGTACCGAAAAATGAACAAGATGCAAAGCATATAAACGTACTCCCAGTTTATCCTGAATACGTGTGAGATATTCCATAAAGAGGAAAAACCGTCTTGGGCTGGTGTAACCGTTAGTAATGTCTATTCTGGTAAACATCGGCCATCATCTGTGACCTATAATGAACATACTTACAAATCTTCAGAAAGATCGGCCAAGAACTTTCTGAGATTTTCCATCAAGAAGAAAACCATTATGGGCCGTTAGTAACGGCTATAACGGTAAACTTAAATATTGGGCATCATCCGTGACCCATTGTTCATTAGAACATACTACAAATTTTCAGAAATATCGGCCACGTACTTTCTGAGATATTCCATGAAGAAGAAAAACCGTTAGGGGCCGTTATAGCCGTTAGTAACGGCTATAACGGTAAACTAAAACGTTGGGCATCATCCGTGACCCATAATGAACATACCTACAAATTTTCAGAAAGATCGGCCAAGTGCTTTCTGAGATATTTCATAAAAAAGAAAAACCATTATAACCGTTAGTAACGGCTATAACGGTAAACTAAAATGTCGGGCATCATCCGTCGCCCATAATGAACATACCTACAAATTTTCAGAAAGATCGACAAAGTGCTTTCTCAGATATTCCATAAAGAAGGAAAACCGTTATGAGCTATTATAGCCTTTAGTCACGGCTATGACGGTAAACTAAAACATCGGGCATCATCCGTGACCCATAGTGGACATACCTGCTAATTTTCACAAAGATCGGCCTAGTACCTTCTGGGATGTTCCATAAAGAAGAAAAACCGTTACAGGCCGTTACAGCCGTTAGTAACGGCTATAGCGGTAAACTTAAACATCGAGCATTATTCGTGACCCATAATTAACATACCTGCTAATTTTCACAAAGATAGGCCAAGTACTTTTTTTTTTAGATATTCCATGAAGAAGAAAAACCGTTACAGGCCGTTACAGCCGTTAGTAACGGCTATAACGGTAACCTAAAACATCGGGCATTATTCGTGACCCATAATGAACATACCTACAAATTCTCAGAAAGATCGGCCAGGTACTTTCTGAGATATTCCATAAAGAAGAAAAACCGTTACAGGCCGTTACAGCCGTTAGTAACGGCTATAACGGGGTAAACTAAAACATCGGGCATCATCCGTGACCCATAATGGACATACCTTCTAATTTTCACAAAGATCGTCAAGTACTTTCGGAGATATTCCATGAAGAAGAAAAACCGTTACAGGCCGTTACAGCCGTTAGTAACGGCTATAACGGTAACCTGAAACATCGGGCATTATTTGTGACCCATAATGAACATACCTACAAATTTTCAGAAAGATCGGCCAAGTACTTTCTGAGATATTCCGTAAAGAAGAAAAACCGTTAGAGGCCGTTACAGCCGTTAGTAACGGCTCTAACGGGGTAAACTAACACATCGGGCATCATCCATGACCCATAATGAACATACCTGCTAATTTTCACAAAGATCGGCCACGTGCTTTCTGAGATGTTCCATGAAGAAGAAAAACCGTTACAGGCCGTTACAGCCGTTAGTAACGGCTATAACGGTAAACTAAAACATCGGGCATCATCCGTGACCCATAGTGAACATACCTACAAATTTTCAGAAAGATCGGCCTAGTAGTTTTGTCTGGAGCGAGTGGAACACATTTTGACCACGGACGGACAGACAGACAGACAGACAGACAGACAGACACAGACACACACACACACACACACACACACACACACACACACACACACACACACACACACAGCATTTCTTCGTTCCCATTCTAAAAAAATGAAGATGAATTACTTTGGATATGAGGACGGGTGAATCAATTTTGCATGTTTTTATGCACCCACCTCTTTACTTTCAGATAGATGTTTATGTGTCGTGTAGAGACGCCCATAGATGAGTGGTCAGAGCGTTTGGTTGTGAAGCTTAGGTCATGAGTTCGAACCACTTGCGACGTCAAATTTTTACAGCTTAAAATCCTGTTTGCCTCGGAATAGTCAATGAATACCTGACTCCGTTCAGAGAAGGTTAAGGCGGTGGAAAGAGCGAGACGGGCTCCGTCTTTCGTATTGCCGTGTCCGAGGAGAATGCCGTGGGCTCCGCCTACCAGTCATCGGACGTTCAGAACTTCTACGATGCTGGAACCTTCCTAGGTTATAAACGTTACGCTTTTTGATGCAGTGGGATATTAAGCCATTGTTCCCTAACTGACCTCTAGCCTTTTCAGTCAATATTCATCTCACGTCCACAACGAAGATGAAATGGAGTTTAAAGTAAATGAGACTAAAATTAGACTCTGAATCGTTTCCTTTTTTTCATCGCCGTCTGTGTTACGTATAGATGTTGCATACGTCGTACATCGTGATCTCGTCCATCTCTGCAAATGTCCTTCCGATTGGGAGGAAGAAATCTCGGTATTCATCGGTGGCTAGACACGGTGAATCTCTGACCGATCGCTGCTTCATAAGTCATTAGGTCATGGAAATTTAACGATTAGCCCTTAATGGATCATCCCTTTACTTTATTTTGATATGTCAACGGTGTTCTTATCCTGATCAATCAGTGCGCCCTGGCATATACACTTCTTTGTCAACCGGGAGTGAGGTAGGAGAGGGTAATTCTCTCTCTCTCTCTCTGTCTCTCTCTCTGTCTCTGTCTCTCTCTCTATCACTCTCTCTCTCTCTCTTTCTTGGTCGGTCGGTCTGTCTATCTCTGTCTCTATCTCACTGTCTCTTTCTCTTTCGCTCTCTTCTCTGTCTGTGTGTCTCTCTCACTCTGTGTGTGTGTGTGTGTGTGTGTGTGTGTGTGTGTGTGTGTGTGTGTGTGTGTGTTTAGGGGTTATCTTCTTTGATGTTGTAATGCGATAGATGGTCGATTAGTTGAGTTTGTTGGTACGAGTTTTCTTTTCGTGAGATTTTTTTCCCCATCCCATCTCATTTTGATAGCGCTGATATGCCTGCTTCCTCCATCTTCCTTGCCGGACTTTCCATTCCAGTCCCCATCCCTTCTTTCTCTAAAAGCTGATGGCTCGCTGTCACGCACAATGCACGTTTGATTAAACGTCACTGTCGGTCTTTCTCTCTCTCTCCCTCGCTTTCATAGAAGCACGCACACATACTCGTGCGCGCGCGGACACACATACTCACTCTCGCACGTGAGTACACACACACACACACACACACACACACACACACACACACACACACACACACACACACACACAAACACACACACACACACACACACACACACACACACACACAGAAACACAAACACGACAAGACAAAGAGAATTCAGTTTCTTTAATAATTCATATTCTGCACACTCACAGTGACAGTAGACAGGAAAAAAAGAAATAGAAGAAAACAACGTATATTACATCTGCACGTGCTCGTGGGTTTAGGTGCGTGTGTATTTGTTTGTGAGTCTGTGTGTGTGTGTTCTTCTATTACACTCGCCTCAAGACTTTGCCAGTGATGCGATAGTCTATTCAGTATCACACATCCTGTCTCCCTATTAAGGTTAAAGGTTAAAGGTTGCAGTGCCACAACCTTGTAGCCACAGGGACGGTAAACTGTTCAAAGTTCATGGGATCAGAGGCACATACGGTATCATAGGGGGGCGGAGTCCAATCTCTTTCTACCGCCTTAATCGTCCTGGCCTGAAGAAAGTACCCATGTACGAACCCAAACCCAAAGCCGCAGCAGGACATAACGAGCATAACGATTTGACCGTGGCCAGTGCATGGGTTGTTGATACATATTGTCGGATAACCGGTCGATCAGATGAATCTGTGTGGCGCAAACGAAACAAAACAACTTTTTTCCCTTTCTTTTATATTCTCTTCCCCTGTCTCCCTCTTTGTCTGTCTGACTCTGTGTTTTCTTTATCCGCTCCCTCCCCATATTTCTCTCTCTCTTCTCTCTCTCTCTCTCTCTCTCTCTCTCCCTCTCTCTCTCTCTCTCCCCCCCCCCCTTACCCCCACCCCTCTCTGCTCTGCTCTTCCTTCATTGCTTCAACCCTGATGTAGCCCCTTGCGGTTCCCTGGGCTGTAAACATAAATAAACATACCCTCAGACGGACTGTAAACACAAATAAACATACCTCAGACAGACTGTAAACACAAATAAACATACCCTCAGACTGTAAACACAAATAAACATACCCTCAGACAGACAGTGAACACAAATAAACATACCCTCAGACAGACTGTAAACACAAATAAACATACCCTCAGACAGACTGTAAACATGAATAAACATACCCTCAGACTGCTGCACACAGCGTATAAAGTGTTCTTGGATTTGGAAAGAAGTCTCGAATATTATCTCTCGGTTTTATTTCATTATCTATTTACTATTTTATTCTATTATGTTTGTTTCAGACTGGATTGGATTTTGCATGATTGAATCAAGCTGTGGGAAAAGTAATGTGTGTTTGATAAAATAACTATGTGAGAGATTAGTTCATATCAAATGGTAAACTGAAATGAACATATTCAGCGCAGCAATAGCTTTTCTATGCATAGAATTGCGAAAAATATCTTTTGTCTACCTGGAAAACAACAACAACAACAAACAGATGAAATAACATGGACAGGTAATTCAAATTTTTATATGACAAGAAGTAGATTTAAAACAGTGGACATTTGAGTCCAACGTCAGCAACATTCAGATTCTATAGAGAATGACCACAGTCATGCTGTGTCCACTTCCTAAGAAAGCAACGAAGATGAACAACATATTCTGTTTTCATGGCTCGCTTTTCTAGACCTACGACAAGAGTAATTACCACGAACATTTTATAAAAGTCCGTGTTGATGTTGTGTTGCTGGGCCTATGGTTGATAGGAATGAAGTAACATTTAGGAGCGACTGATCGTATTTGGATAAAACAGTTAATTAAAGGACGAGCTGTTACTTTACGATGAAAAAGAAAACTGCAACGCTGATATTCATCTTATGAGCTGTCGATGCACAACTGGGAGAGTGCCACTGCAGGGTATTTCGGGGTGTGTTTGTCCTCAGGCTTTCTTGCCAAGATGTACTTATTGTTTGCTTATAAGGTTGTAAGATTGTATCCGACTTGGAATGGACCATGTCCTACA
>CM065715.1:22104590-22109590 GCA_033310375.1 Conus canariensis
CTGGCGTCTGAGACTGCACCCTGGCTCTCTTCGTCGACACTCTGCCCCTCCTCGACACTGTCATATTGACTCACCTCACTCTGACCTTCTCCGAACTCACTCTGACTCAGCTCAATCACAAACTCATCATCTTCGACACTGTCACACTGAATCACCTCACTCACACACTGACTCATCTCACTCACACACTGATTTACCTCACTAACACTTTGGCTCATCTCAGTAGCACTCTGGCTCACCTCACTCTGACCTTCTCCGAACTCACTCTGACTCAGCTCAATCACAAACTCATCATCTTCGACACTGTCACACTGAATCACCTCACTCACACACTGACTCATCTCACTCACACACTGATTTACCTCACTAACACTCTGGCTCATCTCAGTAGCACTCTGGCTCACCTCACTCAAACTCATGCTTATGATGCTTCCTCACCCTGACCCTCTTCACCAGTGCCCCCCTGACTCTCCTCACCAGTGCCGCCCTGACCCTCTTCACCCTGACCAACTATTTCTAAGAACTCTTCTTCGAGAATTCCGTTGCCAATTTTCTCCAGGAACTCCACGGGGATTTCTGTTGAGAGCCCCAAGGGTTTTTTGCCAAACATGAGTGTGTACGGCTCCTTCTTCGTTGCTTCACTCACACAGACATTCATTTGCCATTGCACGAACCTGATTCCCAATGTCCAGTTTGGGCAACTGTTATCTCTCATCCACGCAGTGAGTTTGTCTTTCATCACCCCATTTGCCCGTTCCACAGATCCCTGTGACTGAGGGTGACGTGGTCTTCCGTTCACGAGGACAAGCTCGGGGAACATAGAAGCCAGTTCTGTGATGATTTTCGCCGTAATCCTCTGCCATTGTCCGATTGCAGAATCTTTGGTGCCCCGAAATCAAGGAAAATCATTAACATTCTCTAGCAACTTCCACAGCGCATTTCGACGTCAGAGGACGGAGAATGTGAAATTTGGATAGGTGTTCCTGGTAATGAAGGATCCATTTAAACGCACCGTCCTTCATGCTCTGCATGTCAACGAGGTCTATCTGACCTCGCTGATTCAAATTCGACACAAGCACAGGACGAACCACAGTTCCCTTAGCAGTCTCTTTTCTTTTCCTTTTTTCCAGGCATCTCTCGCATTTCTCGATGTGCTTTTTTACAGCCGCCATGGGAATGTTATCATAAGTGTCCTTGATTCGTTGGAGAGTTTTCTTCTCACCGGCGTGCCCTGAAAAAGAAGATAACTCCGTGTGAATAAAACACATAGGACATAGTAATGAAATGAAGAGAGAGAGAGAGAGAGAGAGAGAGAGAGAGAGAGAGAGAGAAAACAGACTGACAGGCAGACAGTCAGACAGACAGACAGACAGACAACAGACTCTGACATACAAAGACAGGTAAGATGATAACTCTGTGTAAAGAAAACAGAAAAACACGGACAGACAGACAGATAGAAAGACAGACAGAGAGAGAGAGAGAGAGAGAGAGAGAGAGAGAGGGGGGTAGAGTAGGGGGTGGAAGGGGGGGGTGTCTGACATAGTGGCAATGAAAGATTGTACTTACCCAACGACAGGTGGACAGCGCCGATGATTTCTTTTGCTTTCTGCTCTGTCACCATGTACTTTCCGTTTTTTCTTCTGGTAACTTTCTCGACCTCAGCCAGAGTGGCTATTTGAAACGTGGAGAGAACATGGTATTCCTCTCTTGTCTTTGGTGTTTTAGAGTGGTCACTTTTCAAAATGTCTATCACTTTCCGTTCATATTGTTCCGTCCACAACGTAGACGCAGCCATTTCTGTCTTTGCAACAGCAAATCCCAAATGACAGGGAAGTGTCACAACTGAGCTAGCAGGTCTACGGCTACCTGAAGCAAACTCAGAGTGAGCAGTAAAATGAAGCAAACTCAGCAAAGGCTGTTCTCTGTATACCAGTAACGCAATAAACGGATCACACAGCCACAGTGACACAGTGAAGCAAATTCACCCCTTACAGTACAGGAAACACTTTGACCGGTAGTCAGGCAGTCAATGCCGTGTGTGTGTGTGTGTGTGTGTGTGTGTGTGTGTGTGTGTGTGTGTGTGTGTGTGCATGTGCGCGCGCGCGCCCCGTGTGTGTGTGTGTTGTGTGTGCGTGTGCTTGCGTCACCACAGCGGACAACCACTAGTCTATACTTCCCTTGGTGTCTTCCTTGCCTATTTCATGAAATCGGCAAAATGCATCATGAGAGTTTAACTGAGAATTTGCATTTTGCCGAGTTCATGTAATCGGCAGTTACGTTTTGCCTAGTTCATGAAATAGGCAGGTGTTTTGCCGATTTCATGAACTAGGCATTTTGCTTGCCTAGTTCATGAAATCGGCAAAACTTTGCCTATTACATGAAATCGGCAATTACACGATTTAGGCGTAACATATATATATATATACATGCACAGAGAGGGAGAGAGTGAGGAAGAGAGAGACGCGTGCGCGTCTGTGCGCGCGCGTGCACACACACACACACACACACACACACACACACACACACACACACACACACACACACACATACATACGCACGCACGCACGCGCGTGCACTCACACACACGCACGCACGTACACACACACACACACACACACACACACACACACACACACACACACACACACACACACACACGAATTCGTACACACATTTTTCCTTATCATCTTTATTCTCCATCTTCACTTTCTCTATTCTCTTCCCCTCCCTCACTCGCCCCGTCCTCCCCTCTAATCCCTCTTACCCCCCCACCCCCTTACCTCCCCCTCCCCTTTGATCTGGCAGCTGGAATTTCAGCTAAACTCATGGGCTTGTTCCTGGCTTGTTCCTGGTTTGTTCCTGGCTTGCTCCTGGTTTGTTCCTGGTTTGTTTCTGGCTTGTTCCTGGCTTGCTCCTGGTTTGTTCCTGGCTTGTTCCTGGTTTGTTTCTGGCTTGTTCCTGTTTGTTCCTGGGCTTGTTCCTGGCTTGTTCCTGGCGTAGACGATCAACATAGCTCTGTATCTGTCAGAAATCCATGTTGTAGTTATCAACTTAATTGTTTCTTGGTACATTGATCGACAGTTGATGTGTTACGAACCTGTCACAGACCAATGCTGTGGGTATTAACTGGTTTCTGACTGCAGTATCAATAATTGATGTATTGGGTGCCTGTCGCTGATACATGCTGACGTTATCGACTTGCTTCTGGCTTTTCTGATCGATGATGAATATATTGAAACTGTCATAGTCACAGGCCGTTCTATTTAGAAGTTTAGTTATTTTTAGATTAGTTTCGCGCGACACGAATCGATAACCAATACAATGATATAATTGACAGTGTCAACTACTGTCGTTACTAGCTTAAGTGATACTGAATAGAGGTCAGATAAAACTCATTCTTCTTTTAAAGTGTATTTAATATCGGCTAAACTTAGATGAATATGTAATTAAAGAAGTGTGTCTGTGAGTGGGAGTCTTTGGTTTGAGGGGGAGGGGGTTATTTTGACCATTGGCATACTAAATTAAGTGAGACACTCATGTTCTACAGTGTACGGAAAGGATCTAGAATGGTCACAATGATCGGACTGTTGTTATGGTTGTTCTCAAGTTGCTGCAATTGGTGATTGGTAAATTTCATGACAGGTTCAAATCAAACATACAGTTTCTCAGGTATTGTTTAGCCCGCCAATGTTGTTCATACCACCTTTGCTGTTTACATCATGACGTTTTACGGACTAGCAATGTGCTTGAGTTTCGTGATACAAAAAGTGTGGGGAAAGAAAAATGATTGAGGCGACACATGTAAAAAGAAAGAAGAGTAGACAAAGTAGGAGGTTGAACGGCTGATGAAAAAAATGAAAGGTCAAAGAGAGAGAGAGAGAAAGAGAGAGAGAGGGGGAGGAGGAGGAGGAGAAGGAGGAGGAGGAGAAGAAGAAGAAGAAGAAGAAGAAGACACTTACTGCTGCTTAGATTGTATTGTTATTTGGACCTATGTTGTTTGGATCGTCCATGTTGTTCGGACCACCTATGTTGATTACAACGCATTATTTTGTTGTTGAAACCCACAGTGCTTTCCAGTCGCCTAAAGTTGTTTACGCTGTGTGTGTTGTTCTGACGGCATTTGTCGTTTATACCATCTATGTTAATTTTACCACCAAGGCTGTTTAAACCGCCTGGATTAAGACCACCTCAGTTGTTTATACCAACTATGTCGTCTAGACCGCATGTTTTGACCGCCAGTGTTGTTTAGACCAACTAGGTTGTTTAGACACCGTGTGTTGTTTAGAAGAATTATGTTGTTGGGACCAAGAGTTTTTTTTCCGGACAACTTTGTTGTTGTTGTTTTTCTAGACCACTTATGTTGTTAAGACCGCCGTCAAGCAAAACCTGCACAGATTCCGCTGGTTCAGTAGAACAAGATACAGGTATCTGACGTATCTAGTTACAGGGCGCAGGATAATCTCAGGCAGTGGATTACAATCACATTATTGGCATAGTTGGACAATCGTGCTTTGATAAGTTCAAACGACAGGGAAGGGTTGAACACCTCCGGACGGTTCCGACGACAGAGAGACGATGGCGTGGAAGATATCATGCCAGGGTCAGACGAAAAAATCGATGCCAGCGGTCCTGCAGGCTGACAAACGTGAAGGAGGAAAGGCGGAAAGCCACTGGATCCGTTGTGGGCCTTTTGTGTGATCGTTCTACCGGAAATTCCTGTCAGGCGTTAACAGAAAATGAAAAAGAAGCCCATGTTCCCCCCTCCCTCTCCTGTTACACACACACACACACACACACACACACACACACACACACACACACACACACACACACACACTCTCTCTCTCTCTCTCTTCTCACTCTCTCTCTCCCCATCTCTCTCTCTTTCACACATACACACACACACCACACACACACACACACACACACACACACACACACACACACACACACACACACTCTCTCTCTCTCTCTCTCTCTCTCTCTCTTTCACACACACA
>CM065715.1:22114590-22127090 GCA_033310375.1 Conus canariensis
GTGTGTGTGTGTGCATGGGGGGGGAGGTGTTTGATACTGGCATACTTAATTAAAATGGGACACTAATTTTCCATAGTGGACGAAAAGCATGTGGAATGATGATAATTAGACTTTAATATTGTTGTAAACAGATTGCTGCTGCTCATTATTGGTAAGTTGTACGATAGATTAAAAAGGTACAGTTTTATAAAGTATGGTTTGAATGGCATATATTATTGTTTAGGCCGCCTATGTTGTTCACACTGCCTTTGCTGTTTAGACTATGACGTTTTAAACATTGCTGCGTGAGTTTTGTAATACCCCCCCCCCCCCCCCCCCCGCACACACACTTACACCTAATAAAATTTGTGAGGAAACAAAGGACAACTCGGGCCGCACATGTAAAAAAAAGAAGGTTGGAAGGCCATTGAAAAATGAAATGAGAGAGAGAGAGAGAGAGAGAGAGAGAGAGAGAGAGAGAGAGAGAGGACTTTGTTTAGAAAGCCTCTGCTTAGGCTGCATTTGTTGCTAAGACCGACAGTGCTGTTTAGACTGTCTGTTGTTTAGATTTCATTTGTTGTTTATTTCAACAACATTTGTTGTTTAGATCGCCTTTATTCTTTATACCGCCTAGGTTGTGTAGACCATTTAGATTGTTAAGACCGCCTAGGTTATTTAGACCGCCTAGGTTATTTGGACTGCCTGGGTTGTTCAAACCCGCCATGTCGTTTAGACCACATTTGTTTTAACTGCCTTTGTTGCTGAGACTGACTGTATTGAGAAGACCGCCTGTGCAGTTGAGAAGGACTATGCTGTTGGGACCAACATTTTGTTTGGACAACCATTTTTTTCCCCTTCAGAACCAATGCTGCGTTAAGATCGCCTTCAGCAAAACCTCCACAGTTTCCCAAGGTTTAGAAGAGCACGATTCAGATATTCGACATGTCTTGTTACAGAAAAAAAACATACTTCAGGCAGTTAATCAAAATCACATTATTGGCATAGCTGGACAACGGCGGTTTGATGAATACATATGACAGGGAAGGGTTGAACACCCCCGGACGGTCCCGACGACAGAGAGACGATGGGCGTGGAAGATATCATGCCAGGGTCAGACGAAAAAATCGATGCCAACGGTCCTGCAGGCTGACAAACGTGAAGGAGGAAAGGCGGAAAGCCACTGGATCCGTTGTGGGCCTTTTGTGTGATCGTTCTATCGGAAATTCCTGTCGGCGTTAACAGAAAATGAAAATGAAGCCCATCTCCCCCCCCCTCCCTCTCCTGTTACACACACACACACGCACGCGCGCGCGCGCGTACACACACACACACACACCACACACACAACAACACACACACACACACACACAACACATAGAGAGAGAGAGAGAGAGAGAGAGAGAAACACACAAACATGAACACAAACACACATAAACACAGATATAAACACACACACACACACACACACACACACACACACACACACACACACACACACACACACACAAATTTGATGATTTGACTGCTTGTAAGATTCCATGTTTGTTATATGCAGATGATTTAATTATTCTTTCTCTTACAAATTTGACGACTTGATTGCTAGTAAGATTCCATGTTTAAAATATGCAGATGATTCAATTATTCTTTCTCTTACAAAAACTGGTCTCCAACAAAAGCTACATAATTTACATGACTATTGCCAGTTTTTGGGATTAAGAATAAATAGAGAAAACGCAAATGTTGTTATGTTTACAAAATGAAGCACTAAAATACCAATGTGTTTTTACTGTGGTTACAACATATTTCAAACGGCTGGCGAACACAAATATTTGGGAATTATTTTCCACAGGAATGGAAACCTATTGCAAGCACAGGAACACTTAAGTAAACAAGCGAGCAAAGCATTACATACTCTGTACATGTGTCCTTTAGAAATACAAAATTTAATATAGACACAATGTTCAAATTATATGATGCGTTAGTAACTCCAGTATCAATCTACAAAGCAGTAGTATGGTTCCCCTACGAAACCAAACAAACTGACTCCTTTGAAAAAAAAAAAGGTATTTGATGACTGTCTGACGTGTAAATTTGCACACGAAAAAATACAATATTAAGTTTTGTAAACAAATTGTTGGAGTTAACAAAAAGTCAATGGTACTTCTTGTATTAAGTGAATTAGGCAGATTTCCAGTAAGTTTAAAAATAATATGTGAAAGAATATCCTATTAGCTACACATTCTCGATATGTCATATTTCTCTTGCCCATAGAATGTATAAATGCATGCATTATCCAAAGGACAAAAATGATCCTTGGTTGACATTTGTTAAAGATACATCGATAAATATGAATATGGGCCATGCTTGGACAAATCAATTTACATTCAATATAAAAAGATGAACAGTTGAAATATTCGATATTGGAAAGGCAAGAAAAAAAACTCATCAAAACGTAATTTTTACAACAGTATTGTACAAGAATATAAAACCGAACATTATTTAATCACTGTTGCAGATCCGAGGCTCAGACAAGCCTTAACAAGACTTCGGATAACCGCCCATGACTTAAAAATAGAAAAAAGGACGATATCTGCATATATCTAGAGAACAAAGACTTTGCAATCGTTGTAATGTATTGGAAGACAAAGTTCATTTTCTTGATCACTGTGAAAAGTTCGATGCCAACAGAAATATTTTAATGAAAGGCATACAGTGTCGTAATATTAATGCTACAGTATTGTTCCAAGCTAGTTAATGACTATGGAGAATGCTCAGTCATTATTAGGGAAATTTGTGTATGACTGTTTTGTTCTTCTACGATAACCATATTGTGTCTCATAAACCCCGAGGTTTCATGACAACAACATTTATTCTATTCTGTTCTTTTCTATCCCATTCTATTCTATTCAAACACGCACACTTGGTAGGCCTATAATACTGAAGAAAACAAAACAGCACAAGCATATTCATGCAGCTTTGCAGATGTACGCCTCTGTTCATAGCCCAGCTGACGGTAAGGGGCATATGAGACAAAAGCAAGTGAAGCAGGGAAGTATTATATCTAAAGAAAAGTACTTTAAAAAAAGAACAAACATAGCGCAGACACATTAACGTGCATGCCACTACATATGCACGCTCTCAAATGCACATACTCATTCTTGCTTTGCATACCGAATGAGGACTTAAGTGACGTTTGAATCACTTTGACATAGAGTGGAAGGACAAAACGGGAAAACTTTATAGAATTGGCCAAGTTTTGTCACTGTGTTAAAGAAATATGTCAAGTCTGGAAATAGAGCTTTTCTGCTACCCCCCCCCCCCCCCCCCCCCCCCTCCAAGAGAGCCAGAGTTTGTAAGTGCTGTTTCAGGGAGAGAAACCCTCCTCAAGTCTCGCGTATTTCACTTTGGAATACAGTATAGGGATAGAGGAGTGGAACTAAAAAAAAATAGAATTGGCTAAATTTCTTCGCAATGTTAGAGAATTATGTCAAAATCTCGAAATATCCCATTTCCTTTAAAATATCGTTCCAGATTTATAAGCGATATCTCCGGGATGAAAAGAATATGATTTCACTTCTGACACTTGGTTTCAGTTCGAAACCTTGTCAGGATCTTAGAATTTCTGAGGACCACGTGTGTTTGATGAAGAGAAGCCCTAACAAGGTATGCTCATACACACACACACACACACACCACACCACACCACACCACACCACACCACACCACACCACACCACACCACACCACACCACACCACACCACACCACACCACACCACACCACACCACACCACACACGCACACACAAGTATAGGAATAGAGGAGTGGATATGTTCATGCATGTACTACATTGCATTGCGTTCTGTTAAGTGTGACGTTGTATACTTGCCTGGGCGTATGCATGTACAACACTGTTGAAGTCATGTCAGTGTCTTCTGAATATTTTGACATTTGCATCATATCTACCACTTTTTTTTGTTAGAACAATATTGTAAAAAGCAACTAAGAATACTTCCTAATGAGTGCAAAACACCCAGGTGCAGGGACAGATTATGGACCCCCTCTCCCCTCCCTAGAAATAAATCGCTAGAAAAGGAGCCTCTAACGTGTCTACCCGCAGTGACCTAAGAGTCACAGCAGCCTTGCTTCACCAGGACCATTTCCTTTTATGAACTGTGGACCAGTGTGACCGAGGACTCTATGACCATGTAGTTAGCGAGCTGTCTGATTGATGGGAACGTATGAGGCTGAAGGCGAGCCGCCTGCCCTCCGCTCTTCTTTCCTTTAATGTCGGCCGTCATCTTGCTGACGGCTGTGGATTGGAGCGTGAGTCTGCAGCTTCTGGGTCTGATGTGGGGGGAGTGGACTGCTGGGTGGCTTTGTTAGGATGAAACGTCTTCATTAGGGTTGGTTAGGAGTCAAGGTCTCGCTGTCTGTCTGTCTGTCTGTCTGTCTGTCTGTTCTCTCGTCTCTCTCTCTCTCTCTCTCTCTCTCTCTCTCTCTCTCTCTCTCTCTCTCATTGTTGTTCTGTCTCACTGTCCCTCCCTCCCTGACCGCCCCTTTCTCTGGCTGTCTGACTCTATGTACCAGTATCTCCATTCATGTCTCTGCCTCTGTCTGTCTGTCTCTCTCTCTGTCTGTCTGTCCATCTGTCAGTCTCGCTGTGTGTGTGTGTGTGTGTGTGTGTGTGTGTGTGTGTGGTGGTGGTGTGCGTGCGTGCGTGCGTGCGTGCGTGCGTGCGTGCGTGTGTGTGTGTGTGTGTGTGTGTGTGTGTGTGTGTGTGTGTGTGTGTGCGTGCATACGGTCGCACTCGTGTGTAAATGCGGAGTATTTATGGATTTTTTCCTTTGTTATTTCTCGACTTAACTACATATTTATAATTGAGGTGCACGTCTAGGGTGAACTTCAGTGGACTGGGCTTGATGGGATTAGTTTTTTTTTGTTTTTTTTTTTCGGTATTGGCTTTAGACATCTAAATTTTGCCCTGTGTCCGCTTGATAGGCCTTCTAGACGTATTACTACAGTTTTTCTGATTTTTTCATTGTACAAACAAACAAGTCCGTTCTCTCTCTCTCTCTCCTCTCTCTCTCTCTCTCTCTCTCTCTCACCCACACACACCACGCACACACACACACACACACACACGACACACACACACACACACAACACACACACACACCACACACGCACGCACCACACGCACGCACGCACTCACTCTCTGAGAGAGAGAGAGGTGAAAGAGGGAGATGATGATATGGTAATGATGATTATCTTTATTTCCAAAGATAACAGATAATCGTAAGTTTCTTTTTATCCGACCTTTGACCACCGAGCTGCACCAAACTGTCAGATAGGGTTTTGACAGACCTTACGTGTATTCAGAAGAAACATGAGAAGGTGGAAAGAGAGAGAGAGAGAGAGAGAGAGAGAGAGAGAGAGAGAGAGAGAGAGAGAGAAGACACTGACACTGACATTTTTATTGTCCGTTTAGCAGTTAAGCCTTTTAGACAAGGGGGTTGGCAAATGCATTCACCGATACAAAAAGCAGAAATTTCATGCGTACACGTACTCACACAGATACACACGTCCTCACCTTTCCCTCCGCCCCACCCCGCTACCTTTCTACTAATCCCCCAACATCCATACCGCCATAATCACACACATTTGACCACTAACCCTTCCCTCTCCCTCCCCCTATTCCGCCAGCTCACACACCCCCCCGTCCCCCCCCCCCCCCCCGCACCCCCGCCCTCCCCAGAACATCCGCACATTGGATCATCCTTATGTTAACCGGTATTTTGCTCAATTATCTTTTTTCTCACATACATGGCTTCAGCTATGTATTTAGCCACTTCTTTAACAACACGTTCATTATTATTAGATAACACTGAAGCAACGCTAGCATTATTTTGGTGGAATGAACGAGTATTCAACACACTGCAGCTTTTACGTTTGTCAGCATAAGTAGTACAATGAAACAAAAAATGTTCTTCGTTTTCTAATTCATTTCCGCAAGATGGGCAAATGGTGTCATTCGAATATTCAGAACTTAAGAACCATTGCTTACAGTTTTTCAGACCACTAACCCTTAACCTAAATCTGGCCAAACTGATTCTGTGCCATTTATTTGTAATTAACGTTAGGTACTTTTCTGCCTGAAAAATGCTTTTGAAAGAACAGAAATATGTATATTTATCGTTATTATCTATTTCTGCATTCCAGTTTTGTTTGAAACAGGAAATGAGTCTGTCTTTGAATTCTGTTATAAAACCATATTCGGAACAAACTCCCTGGTTCAGCCAAACAATACCAACGCCATTTTCAGTCAGAGTCTTTTGTACTTCTGACACCCAATTAAAGTGACCAGATTCGTGCTGTAACAGAAGCATTTCGTAGGCTTGCCTACATATTCTCGACATGGGGAGTCTGACTAGTTTTAACCAGTATTTGATGCATTTTACAGTAGTTGTAACGCGTAGAGAATACCTCCCAGTTTCTCCATATATCAGTTTATTTGATGTATGTAGGGGTACATTCAGATATCTTTTTATGGCAAACATGTGGACATTTTCAATCTGTTTACTGTCTTGTTCTAATCCCCAGACTTCAGCTGCGTATGTTAGGATAGGCTGAATTTGCGTATCGAAAAGCTTCCAAAATAAATTTATATCAATAGTGTTTAGTCTTCTTAATGATTTCATGATTTCCATCACTCCATTTTTTTGCCTTTCTACAAACATCAGACAGAGCATTGCTAACACTCAACTTTGTGGTAAAAGCCATCCCTAAGTATTTGTATGAGTTTGTTACCTTTACTTCTTCATTTCCATACAACCATCTTTCTCTATCACTTAAGTAGCCACCTTTTCTGAAAACCATTACATTTGTTTTGTCAAGATTGACAGTTAACTTTAATCGATCTGCCCCTTCTTTAAGACTATTTATTTGATTCTGGAGCCCAATAACTGAGTCAGATAACAAAATAACATCATCCGCAAACAATAGTAAGAATATTTCAGCCGCACCAGGAATAAGCTGAATACCATGTTTTCCATTGCTTGACAAATCAACAGCCAATTCATTTATGAAAAAGGAAAATAAGAGCGGACTAAGTAGACATCCTTGTTTCACCCCCCTTGGGCATTAAAGTAATCTGAATAACAACATTTATCTCGTACACAGGCTAATACAGAATCGTAAACACTTCGTATAGCTTGATAAAGTTTTCCTTTCACACCACATTTTCTCAAAACTGCCCATAAAACATTTCTGTTCACAGAATCGAAAGCCTTTCTGAAGTCCACAAAGGCAACATACAGTTTAGACTTTTTTATAAGAAACTTTTGTACTAACGCATATAGGTGAAAATATGATCTACGGTACTATAACCTGGTCTGAAGCCTGCTTGCTCTTCTATTATTTTTTCCTCTTTCTCTACCCACTTTGAAAGTCTTTTGTTTAAAATATGTGTATACACCTTACTTACAACACTCGTTAGGGCAATGCCACGATAGTTATCTGGCAGGTTTGGATTTCCCTTTTTATATATTGGAACAACTATAGATTTCGACCAATCATCTGGGAAAACACCAAGGTCAAACAATTTATTGAAATAAATAACTAAGAAATCAATTTTTGAATTGGCATGCTTCAGCATCTCACTAATAATTTTGTCCGGGCCAGAACTTTTTCCGGCCTTGAGATTACCAATGCTGGCTTGAACCTCATGCCTGGAAATTGGTTCGTCGAACAAAACATCTGAGTGATCTGTTGTTTCTCCCACATAGCTAAACTCGATATTTTCCTCTGGAGTAGATGATACATCCACATCATTAAAGACATTGTAAAATGGTTATGCCACTGTTCAATGGTAATAGAGTTGTATATGGCTGACTTTCTATTGACTGATCGAATAGTTTGCCAAAATACCTTTGGATCATTAATCGACTGATTGAGTTTGGTTAATCTTCTTTGGTCAAATTCATCTTTTTTTCTGTTTAACAAATATTTGTATTCTTTTCTTTCTTTTACGTACTCTTCTCTTTTTTCTGCACGTGATTTCTTTGAAGCTCGTTTAAATTTCCGTAGTGACCCCTTAACTGCCTTCTTTTTTCGATCACATTCCTTGTCAAACCAGTCGTTTTTCTTTTTCTTATTTCCTTTTGTTCTCATCATGCAAGAAGCAGCGCTGCAAAGTGATTTAACGAAAAGTTCAATGGAAATATTGACATCTGTATCTAGAGCTTGGTAGGCGTTCTGTAGGCTTTCATCAAATTCATGAGAACTTAATTCCTCTTCAAAAACACTAAGTAAATCGTCTGACCACACAAACCTATCTTCCACACCTTGTTCAGCTTCAGCTGGCTTTTCCACATCCTGTCCTACATTTGTCCACTGAAATTTAACTGGTAAATGCCAGGAGTCAATACGGTCTCCGACATTCAGCTTACAATGTTGCGTAGAAAACATATCTTTAGACATAATGACATAATCGATCACACTAGAGCCGTGAGGAGAAACATACGTAAAATCCCCAGCAGACTCACATTCACCACAACCATTAACTATGACACAGTTGATCATCAAACATAAATTCAACAAAGATTTACCGAAACTATTTATAACATCATCTTTTGAAAGTCTATGCAAAACATCATCAGTCACACAATCGTCATCATCAATATCAGGTGAGTAATGAGTCATCACTTCGGGTGCTGGTTGTTCAGATCCAGTTCTTGCATTGAGGTCACCCATTATCAAAACATTTACGTTTTCGTTTTCTGTAGCCTGCAAGATACATTCTTCCAAGTTCACGATCCCATCTTTGATTTCCATTGAATTGTACAAAGGACCATTTTCAGGGACAACATAACATGCGAACAATAACACATCTCTATCCGAGTTAAATACACATCTGTCAATCCGTATGGCCACAACATTTTCACAATTAACACTGACTACTGAAATATATCTGGAAAAGGATTTGCGCACTAACAGAAGAACGCCACCAGAATGTCTTCCATGATGTGACAATTTTCTTGCTGGAGCAGTAAACTTAACGAAGTCTTGAAGAATATTACTGAAATCAAAAGAACTATCAACAAAAGTCTCTGTCAAACACGCAACATCAAACTTCGAAATGTAATCCATGAAAGAAAAGTCATTAAGCTTGCTGTATAAGTTTTCCACATTGTAAACAAGAAATGTCACTTCCTCAAGATGATCCGGCCTGTCCTACCGTGTAGTCGTCCGTGCACTTCGCCTGGGTCGTGTGTCATTGGCAGGGCTCTTGTTGACAGGGGGTGACAAGAAGCGGTGTAGACTGCCGTCACCATGCCCACCTCGTCCCGCCCTACCTTTGCCACCACGAACACCACGTGCGCCCCGTGCAGGGTCAGACTGGCTGACCTCGTTGAAGCGACGAGGGGAATCCCCGTCTCTGCTTCCGCGTACTTTCTGCTGCCCTCTGCCCTCTATTGCGCTGTCAGCTGCCGGCTTCCTCGCGGTATCGGCGTTGGCCTCGGAAGCTGTTCCTCTGGCATCAGCGTCGGCGCGGTCGTCTCCTGCAGCTGCTACCTCCGCATAGGTTCTGGGATCCGGTCTTTTTGGGTTCCACAACCAGTCTGCCTCTCTTAAAGTAGGCCACTTTCCCCTCCTTCCTGGCTTCTGCCACAATACTGGCTTGTTGTTTGGTCAGGTCGTTGGACACTGTCACACCTTTCGCTTTCAGTCTTTCTCTGAAACTACGGTCTGTGATCACTGCCATCTTCTTCTTCCACTGACTAAACTTGACCACCATTGGTTTGGGTCGGCCGTCTCTGTTCTCCCCTACCCTGTGAGCTCGGGCGATGTCATCGGTCGTCCATTTCATCGGCCCCTCCACACTGTTGAGGGTATCGGCGATCAGTCTAGCACAAGTGTCATAGTTTTCAGACTTGGCCGTCTCAGGCACACCGTAGA
Organism: Conus canariensis; assembly: GCA_033310375.1. Taxonomy (NCBI): domain Eukaryota; kingdom Metazoa; phylum Mollusca; class Gastropoda; order Neogastropoda; family Conidae; genus Conus; species Conus canariensis. Next base: position 22,124,527 of record CM065715.1, read on the forward strand.
AGCGAAGGTTATCTCGACGTGAGAAACCTTCCAGTCTGTCATGATTTTCTCTCAGACAGTCCATTTCGCTTTTCATTTTTTCGACACTGGAGGTTAGTTTCTGAAATCCTTTTTCATTTTCGGCACACTGCCTAAACAAAACCCCAACGTCTTCTCTGGTTTCATCTAAGGACGAAGCAATCTCTTGTATATTCTTTTCAAGGCTGTCACATCGTTTCCCAATCTCCTCACACTTGCTTCTCACCAGTCCAATGTCAGATCTGATGGCGCTTATATTACTTTCCATGCTGGACAAACGACTGACAATAGATTCGAACCTCTCACTTTGAAGTTTGAGGGTGTCCAGTATCTGTGATGCTACGTCAGAGGAGAAACCTGAGTCTGCGGCGAGCTTGGAGGGGAAGTCATGGTAATCCTGTCACTGCTGGATTCAGTCACTCTATCACTGTTTGCAGTAGCCTCCTCTGTACGGCACTCGTTGTCTGTAGGCCCAGGGTTCATTTCCACATCGCCACAGCATAAGAGGTATGCAGCGACAAACACGAACAACACACCCTGCAGTTTGTTCCGTACGGCCACCACTCTAGTTCGCATTTTCAACACGAACTTGACACGCTTCGCCATGAAGTTCAGAAACGTGCCAAGGAACAGGCCACAACTTGCACGAAATCGCACGTTGTCCACAGGCATGGTCACTGATAGTCACAAATTTTATGTCACTGTCATCAGTACACTTGCCGCTAGGTGACTGTCAGGTCAGGTTCTGCCAAAAGGCACTAAGTAAAGCGCTAATTAACAAAAACGACTAATTTCAAGGAGAGCTCAGGAAAAAGCGTGTTGTCGCCACAGTGAGATCATCTCAGCCCCGAGGAGAGAGAGAGAGAGAGAGAGAGAGAGAGGAGAGAGAGAGAGAGAAGCCATTGCTGATTTTTTTTTTTAACATTAGCATTCAGTACTCTATAAGCACTATTAAATGTACAGCAAGAATGCATCCTTAAAATCAACGTTAGATGCTGGTCTCATGATGTGATTACAGTCTTTCAGTAAGCTAGTGAGTAAACATAGAGTTATGATCTGATTTTAAAAAGTCAGTAGACATGGAGGGAGGGAGGGGAGAGAGAGATGGGGGGGGGGGGGGGGGGGAAAGAAAAAAGGAGAGAATGTGTTGTGTGTGTGTGTGTGTGTGTGTGTGTGTGTGTGTGTGTGTGTGTTTTGAATCGAACACAGATACCCTACAGGGCTGGCATGTCCCTTTTCAACCTGACACGCCTCTGTCAACATCTTCGTTCCGTTCTCCACGTGGAAGTCCACCATCACTCACCGACATCATTCCAGACTGTCGTCAATTCCCTCTGGGCAGAGCGCAGCTGCCAGCAAAGCCCGGTATAGTGTGGGGTTGTTTTCGGTGTGTTTTCGTCGCTGTGTTCAGCTCGACGTTAGGGCAGTAGTTGTCTCTGCTTTGGTACTCCCTCAGTTCTTATAGAACAGGGAGTACTTTACAATGGGAACGAAGAAATGCTGTCTGTCTGTCTGTCTGTCCGTCCGTCCGTGGTCAAAATGTGTTCCACTCGCTCCAGACAAAACTACTGGGCCGATCTTTCTGAAAATTTGTAGGTATGTTCATTATGGGTCACGGATGATGCCCGATGTTTTATTTTACCGGTATAACCGTTACTAACGGCTGTAATGGCCCATAACGGTTTTTCTTCTTTATGGAATATCTCAGAAAGTACGTGGTTGATCTTTCTGAAAATTTTTAGGTATGTTCATTATGGGTCACGGATGATGCCCGATGTTTACAAGAATAGCGGTTACTAACGACTATAACGGCCCAAAACGGTTTTTCTTCTTTATGCAATATCTCAAGCGTATTCAAGATAAACTGGGAGTACGTTTATATACTTTGCATCTTGTTTTTGTTTGTTTTTTGTTTTTCGTTTTTACCTTTCTGGTGATCTCAAAGTGTGCAAGTGTCAGCAACAAGTGAAAGACATAGAATTTATGGAACGTGAAGCAGCAGATCACTGAGTGGAGGTGTAGGTTTGTTGTGCTTATTACGTGTGTTATGGTTGCGTCACCTGTAACATTCTATGAACGTTGCTCGATTTCGGTTAGTGAGCGAGCTCGAGGATTATGGTTAGGTTAGGTTAGGAGTAAGGTTGGGCTTGTAATGACTCAACGTGTAGGAGAAAGTGTCGGGACCAAATGTCCTGAACCAGAAAAATCAGTGGGTCAGGCCTTAGCTTATAAAAAGAACGCAGTAGGACAGTATGGCATTTATAGCAAATACTACCGAAGTCCTGTGGCAGGTTTAGCGGATTTTTCGATTTATATGAAGTCCACTGTAAGTTCTTGTACAGCTCTTTGTAAGTGTGTGTGTCTGTATGTACGTGTAAATGACAAGTCATGTCTGTCAGTATGTGCATTCGTATAGTGAACATGTCTAGACAATGTTAAAAAATGCGTCACAAATACATTTTGTATTCACATGTAATTCAAATGGAAAAAAAATGAATTAACGATCCGAAAAATGTGAAAGTATCTTAACCTCAAATCGATTAGTT
>CM065715.1:22132090-22142090 GCA_033310375.1 Conus canariensis
TGTGGGGAGGAGGGTGGGTGGGGGTACTAATATACATATGCTATATTACATGTAACATATTTAGCATTATATACCCGAGTAGATATATACGACGCTCTGTTCAAGTTACGTCAGTAGTTGTCTACATCTTTTGTTGTTTTTTTTATTTGCACTATATTTTCGTCTTCTCTTTATAGAGTACGTTTTGAAAAGCAAATGCAAAAGCCTCTTCCTGAGTACAAAAGACGCAATAACAGGGACGGATAGACAACTGGACCCCCGAGAAAACTAATCACGATGAAGGAGCTGCTAACGTGACAAACCGCAATGACCTACAGCTGTGCGAGCGCCGTGCTTCTATAAAACCGTTTCTTCCTATAAACTATGGACCAGTGTGACCGAGGCCTCTATGACCGTACTAGTTAGCGAGCTATCTGATTGATGGGGACGTATGAGGCTGAAGGCGAGCCGCCTGTCCTCCGCTCTTCTTTCCTTTAATGTCGGCCGTCATCTTGCTGACGGCTGTGGATTGGAACGTGAGTCTGCAGCTTCTGGGTCTGATGTGGGGAGAGTGGACTGCTGGCTTTGTTAGGATGAAACGTCTTCATTAGGGCTGGTTAGGAGTCAAGGTCTCTCTCTCCTCTCTCTCTCTCTCGTTTCTGTGTGTGTGTGTGTGTGTGTGTGTGTGTGTGTGTGTGTGTGTGTGTGTGTGCTCGATTGCACGTGGGCATTTCTGCAGTGTGTTTACGGAACTATTTTCTTTTTCATTTCTCGGCTTCATCTGCTTATTTAGATTAAGGCGCACGTTTTGGGTGAATTTAAGTCGATTGAGCTTGATGGGATTCAGTTTTTATGTATTGGATTAAGACATCTGAATGCTGCCCTCTCTCCATGTGATAGGCCTTCTTGACGTTTCACTGTGGTTTTGTGATTGTGTTTCCTTTGCTTCGTTGTACAAAGAAACATGTCCATTCTAGTTCCTCTCTGAGAGAGGGGGAGTGGTGAAAGGGGGAGAGAGGGACACACACACACACACACACACACACACACACACACACACACACACACACACACACACACACACACACACACACACAGAGAGAGAGAGAGAGAGAGGGGGGTATGAATCGAACACGGAATGCGCCATAGGGCTTGCATGCCCGTTCCCAACCTGACAAGCCTCTGTCAACATTTTTCGCCCGGTTCTCCACGTGAAATTCCACCACCACTCGCAGACATTGTTCCATTGCTGTCTTCAAGTCCCTCAGGGCAGAGCGCAGCTGCTAACCATGTTCGGCATTGTCTGGCCTTGTTTTCGATGTGTTTGTGTCGCTGTGTTCAGCTCGAAGCATTGGAAGCTTTTTCTGGGCTGGTTTTCTGTTCTTTTTCTCAGTGTTTCTCGCAGAGCGTGAAAATATCACCTAGAAAAAACAAGACACGTATTCATGGAGCCAAAGCAGCAGATACGTTGAACGGAGGTTCAGGTTTGTGGTGTTAGTCACATCTGTTACAGTAGCGATAACTGCAACGTTCTACAAACGTTACTCGTTTTCGGTAAGGGAGCTAGCTCCAAAATTAAGGGTAGGTCAGGTTCGATTTGGTTAGGTTAGGTATAAGGTCAGGCTTGCACTGACGCACCATCGATTAAAATATGATAGGGCAAAATGTCCTAAAGCAGAAAAACCAGTGGGTCAGGATGTCACTGGATATAAAATAACAGGACAGTGGGGCATCAAGTCCTGTGGCAGGTTCGGTTAATTTCATGATTAGCACAGAAACCGCACTAGGTTTTTGCGGAGGTCTTTGTCAGTATCTGCGTCTGTATGTACGCTTAAATGACGTCATGTCATCGTCAGTTGATGCATTTCATATTGAATGAACCCCGACAAAAATAATCAGAATTAGTAATTTTATGTTTATTTGAAATGAAAGTAGCAAAAACAAATTGTATTATAGTTGTCAGAATATTGAGAACGTTTTACCTCAACCAAAACCTGATGACTTTCAGTGGATCATTGACTGGATATATGACCAGAGCAGTCAAACTGCGGAAACTAGTGCAGAAAACTGGTTTTAATTTGGATCTGTTTTACCTCATAATAACTCACTGTTCTGGATACATACTGCATGGGTTTTTCTTTCATTACAAACAAATAGGCATATGCCTTTGTTTTTTCAATGGTCCTCTCTCTCTGTCTCTCTTTGTCTCTGTCTCTGCCCCCCCCCTCCTCTCTCTCTCTCTCTCTCTATTATATATATATATATATATAATGCTGAACAATTAAGTAGTAGGGGAAAACAAGTGCAGGTTAACAATTCTTCCATCATTATAATAGTGACTTGGCAAAGATTCGAAAAAAAAAATTGAAGATGAAGAAAATGGGAAAACATATATTATAAATATGAAAACCCTTAACTAGCTGCATGAGGGACCCATCACAATCCCTCTCGAAGGCAGATCTACATGTATTGTCTGCTCCTAGGCCTTTCGTCCGCTGGATCGGACTCATCAGGGAGACACGGCTGATTGTGTCTGTGCTCTTGGCGTCAAATATATATATATATACTTTTTTCAAGTCTGTTCTTTTGTCCTGTCCAGCAGTGATAGTTTTAACAGTACGATGAAATCTTGATCAGTCAATGCAGCACCAGATACCTTTCTCTCGAAAAAGACGGAGGAGGGTTTACTTCAAATGACCCATCAGTGTGGGGAATTGCGTCAGAGCCATATCTTCCTCGATAAACCAGTTCATGGCTCCGACAGCATGTCCTGCAGCTTTGACGCTTTCTGTGTTGACGACCGTATCAGCTCTTCCTTTCTCACTTGCTGTGGCTTTGGGATGATCAGAGGGTTTTATCTGGCCATCTGGCGCGCTTCGTTGGAAATCATTGCAATTTTTTGTGAAGGAGTTTTTCGTTCCAATTTCTCATTGATACGAAACATCAACCCACATTTGTAGACCCTCTACGAGTAAAGCCATTTTCGTGACTCTTGAACAGGATTCACTGTAATCCATGTAACGACACTTTTAGCTTTCTATCGCATTTGGAACACGGAGGTGGAGTTAAATCGTCTGCTTCGGTCACAGCTGGATTTGCACCAACCGATCCTGAATTTAAAAAAAAAAGGTTCGCTGGCCTTTGTCAACCGTAGTTTCCTCATTTGTGTAATCAGTTTTCCATCGCTGACCGACCGTAGTTTAAACGTCGCGAAAAACAAAACAATGGCAGCGACGAAGTTGTTTCCTTTGTGTAGTAAAGGAGGAAAACACAGCATCTTTGAACGATGCTAGAAATATTGGTTATTCATCATGCAAATATTTCAATGGCTGTTTTGCAGGATTTATCACGGAAACACTGCAGTGACTTTTGCGGTTACCTATCCGATTCTGTATGATTTATTTGATGCTTTGTCCTTGAGACAGGGGAATCAGTTGTTTACTTGTCTGCCAGTGTAAAGTTTCACTTGGCCAAATGACCTGACAGTGGTTAAAACTATTGACTATTTCGAGTTTGAAAAGAACAGCGTATGGAGACCGACATCTCGGTGCGTTACGGGGCTTGGTAACAAGCAAAATTCTTACAATAGTCAAAGGAAGCATGACATTGTAGGGTAAATGTAGCACTCCTGAACTGAATTCTTATCTAAGTCCCATTTTTCAGGACGTTTACCGACCAGATCGGTGACTTGCGTGCCCTGAGTTGCTCATGCACATGTATCAATGAAAGAAAATGAAAAACAAAGGAGAAGCAAACTGCTCTCTAATTTAGGTTCTCTCCGTTTGAAATCGATGCCATCTTTGACGCAACTATGATAAATGTTGTCTTCAGGGGCTAGAGGTTAGAAAAGAATTTAATTCATGCACACTTATTTTTGCCGCTCCCTCCCCTCTCTCTCTCTCTCTCTCTCTCTCTTCACCATCAATAGTAGTACCCTCCTATTGTTAGGCAAATGAAACAAACTGCAGCGTTACCGGAACACGACGAAAAAGCAGAAGAGCACACAGTTTTAATGCACGACACAAAACAGGACAAGAAATTTTTGGCAATATGCCTTCCCCAGCGACAAAAAAAAAAAAAAAACAGTACAGACATTAACATGCGCAATACTCCCTTTGTGAAGCCAAAGTGGTGACCACTTTGGCTTCACAAGGGGAGTATTGCGCATGTTAATGTCTGTACTGTTTTTGTTTGTTTGTTTTTTTTTGTCGCTGAGGAAGGCATATTGCCGAAAATTTCTTGTCCTGTTCTGTGTCGTGCATTAAAACTGCGTTACTTCACACTTTGTTTTGTGTGCTCTTCTGCTCCTATTGTTAGGCATTTGATCTTAACAGGATGACATGCGGAAATCGACCAGGAAGGTAATCGGGTATCAGAATTACGTTCAGCAAGAGTGACCCCGCCGTTTTCATAGGACAGACGCACGCCCAAAGCAATGTTGCCCTCTCGGTCAGCTTAACAGTTCAATGGGAGAGAGAAAGGGTCAAAACGTGGGTCACAGGGTGTGACATGGTGCCCCTGAGGCACCCGAACAGTAGACAGTCGATGTCCCGATCGTTATTCTGGCACGTGCTTCAAATCAAAGATGTGATTCTCTGGATCTGTTTGTTTGACCCGTAAACAGAAAATATGTCTCTCTATTTGCAACGGAAGGGCACACTTACCTTCCCCAGTTTTTCACCCGGAGTAGATCTGTTCGCCATTAAGGGAAAAGGGGTTCGAAAGGTGGTTAATGTCGTCATGGTTTGCTTGCCTCCCGTTTTGATGCCGGGGTCTCACAACATGCATCGTACAAACGTCTCCGTAAAATCTACCACTTTCTCTGACTGGAGTCTTTTTTTTTTCTTAAGTTTTCTTTTGTTCCCATGTCAGCATTACAGTTGTTTCTCTCTGAAACTCTTTTAGCTTTTTTTTAACAACTTCCCCCTTTCCCTAATTCTTTTATAGACGATGTCAATTTTCTCTTATAATCTATTGACTAGGGGGCGATTGTAACCACTGACCGGGGCCTACGTCTCACTGTTATTGTAGGTTTGCCATGTCTGTTCGCTCACGTAAGGCATTTTAATTTTGCCTTGGTTTTATTTCAACGCTTTTGATCAGTTGTTTGTTACGTTGAAACTGAGGTGGAAAATATTCAGTATGAATGGTTGGCATCTTCAGCACAGCCTAGCCTTATGTGTATCTTCAGCACAGCCTAGGTTTATGTACATCTTCATCACAGCCTAGGTTTATGTACATCTTCATCACAGCCTAGGTTTATGTACATCTTCATCACAGTCTAGGTTTATCTACATCTTCATCACAGCCTAGGTTTATCTACATATTTAGCACAGCTTAAGTTTATCCGCATCATCATCACAGCCTAGGTTTATCTACATCTTTAGCACAGCTTAAGTTTATCCACATCATCATCACAGCCTAGGTTTATCTACATCTTCAGCACAGCTTAAGTTATCCACATCTTCATCACAGCCTAGGTTTATCTACATCTTTAGCACAGCTTAAGTTTATCCACATCTTCATCACAAACCTAGGTTTATCTACATCTTTAGCACAGCTTAAGTTCATCTACATCTTCAGCACAGCCTAGGTTTATCTTCCCAGCTGATGTCGGTAGTCAAGCTATAATGTTCAGGATTGGAGAAGACAATCACACGCACACACACACGCACGCACGCGCGCGCGCGCGCACACACACACACACACACGCACGCACGCACGCACGCACGCGCACACACACACACACACACACACAACGTTTATTGATAAATAGATGAATCGCCAGACGGACACCACACACACACACACACACACACACACACACACACACACACACACACACACACACACACACACATACATACATACATATATATATATATATATATATAGAGAGAGAGAGAGAGAGAGAGAGAGAGAGAGAGAGAGAGAGATGAAATGTTTGCTTTTTCACGAAGGGATTTTTTATCTACGTGTTGACCATCCTGTAATGAGCGATGTGGTTGACTTGGCGATAATCACGCTGGAACTGTTGTACATTGCTTGCCGGGTCATTCATAGTTCAGCCTGCAAATGGGTAAATAATGAAAGCTTTTTGTGGCTGATTGTTCGGTGGGCTGCTGTTAGGATCCACACTGTTTGCCTATAGTCAATACTGCATTGAAAATTGATGATCAGTCAGTGTGGCAGAGGTTCCACACGGGAATGAATAAACAATGGACACGTTAGAGGGGTTTAAAGTGTAAATTGTGTCCTTGTCTTCTGGATAGCCTGTTCCTGTCATTCCTTTATATATCTCTCTCTCTCTCTCTCTCTCTCTCTCTCTCCATTTTTCCTTTTTTTTTTTTTTTTGCTGTCCCATCTTTTGTGCCACCTCGCTTGCATTGCACCCACGCCGCTCATTCCGAATCCCCGTCCACAGCCACAGCCCGCCCCAGCCCGCCGTAGCCCCTGCACCACCAATCTGCAGGGAGCAGTCAATGTCAAGTCGTCAAGAGGCAACTACCGGAGGAGACACCGCACTGCTGCCGAGTCACTTCGGTGGTGTTCAGTGGTGCTTATGCTGATCCAGCATACTCAGGACACCACCTACCAAAGCCCCCTACTGACGACAATAATTGCTTAGTCGCCGTGCCGGCGTGAGTGAGCTGTCCCTGCGGAGGGCGCCACTACGTTTGTCCAACGACAGCGCCAATGAATTTGCCATTGGCGGTGACCCCGACGGAATCAGACCTAGGCCATAGACTTGGAGAGGACATCGAAACTGAGGTCACCATGAGAGCAGGGCGCAGAATTTGAGGCTTTTTGTATGCTGGCCGATGAGAATGAGAATGATGAAGATAATGCAACGGATTTCCATTCTGGCCTGAGACTGCCTGACAAGACTGTACTCTACGCTTACTTTCATACCATATCCAGGCGTCAACCAGGCCCGAGAGGTACAGACACCTGCAGTGTTGGTTAGGAAATTTGAGCACCACTATCAAAGACACATCGATTTAAGTGGATGAAACTCGACAGTGTGGTCCCAGTCTTCCCAATTGAACCCGTGGCAAACTCAGCTCTGGGTAGGAGCCGGTCGGGGCAGAAAAATCCCACATGGCTCTGATGGGAATCGAACCCACGACCTCCCAGCCGGGAGCCGGCGGCTGGTTCCCACTCTCTTTTGTCGTTGATGATTTTCTATCTTTGTGGTCCGTTTTTTCGTCTTTATTTTGGAAACTCTTTAATCTTTTTATTTCTCTCCTGTCATATTGAATATCAATTTTCTAGTTATCATACGTCTGCTGGTAGTGAGTGAATGCATGTCTTGGATACTGACTGTCCGTTCTGCAGTGTCTGTTTGCTGTCATGGCTTTTTATGTTTTGCTGTTGTTTTTGTTGCTGCATTGGAACACTTTTGCTTTTTCACGATTATGAAAAACTAAAGCAAAAAAAAAAAAAAAAGGCTTTCGTGTATTCTCAAATGCTTTAGATGTTAGAACATCAGCCATCATGTTGTAAATTTGATGTATATGTTTTATAGATGATTCTACAATATTTATTGTTGTTGTCGTTTTTGAAGATAGTACATTTTTCGTTGTTGGGATAATCCCTGATAGGGCCGTGTTTGGCTGGCAGGGTTGTCAGAAAATCTTGAAACACATAGAAAATCAACCAAATTCAAACTACACTGTGCGCAGGGATTTCGTCCCATTCATTTCAGATTTACAAAAGTTAGACTTAATATTCTTGCTTCAGCACTGACGCATGGGCTGACCATCGTTTCGATTCCTTCAGTACCTTTTACTCAGCAGGGGAATTCTGAGCATTTCGCCAGTCGAACGCAAGGAAGTTGAAAGCATTCGGCGACTCAAGCAGCCGGTCATAGGTTGTATGAAAATGTTCTTGAAGAAAAGAGACAGAAGGCATAGAAGAAGCTTCAACAATCTAGTTTCTGATTCTAGCATCTTTTCACTTCAAATCCATTTCACCTTCACCACAGACAACAATGTATTTAAGGGTTGGGGGTCAATAAAAAGGAAATATTGTCTCATTATGTTCAGCCAATTTGCTTCCCAATGCACCAGAAATAGTGCCGCCCCCCCTGATTCCTCACTGAAATGTTCTGAGTTGGCATCTCCGGTGTTTCTGTTCTGGAGAAGGGTTTCGCCAAAAGCGATGTCAGCTTTTGGCTGTTAAGATCGATGGTATTAGTCAGGTGAATGGCCTTAAAGTTTTGGTCCGACCTCGAATAGAATGTTTGGATCCGAGGTTCAGGTACTTTGCAACACGGTTCGTAGTTTCGATTACAAGAAAATGAAATCCTGTCAACGTGTCTATCTGTCTGTCTGTCTGTTTCTGTATATGTGTGTGTGTAGTGTATATGCGCGCATGTGTGCGTGCGTGCGCACGCGCGCATGTGTGTGTGTGTGTGTGCGTGTGTGTGTGTGCGCGCCTGTGTGTGTGCCTGTGTGTGAATTTCCGACTACTTATTCTGATGTCTTATATTCAGTGCATCTTTTTTCTTAAATTTGATTTTCACTTCAGGCGTGAGCTGTTCGTGAAAATGCTATTTGTTCCGCATTTTATGTAGTTTGTATTAAATGCAAAATGTCCTTTAAGGTTTTTATTAAAACGTTGCTGCACTAGCAGAGTGGGGGTTAAAGATTTTAGTTCTTTCTGTTGTAATTCAAAATGACGTCACCAGTCCTGTTGCCCTTGATGCCCTGCTCTCCTGGTGTTCTCAGTGTTGTTTCTCCATCTGGATCCATGATAAATCGTGTCAAAAACTTCACTGTCAGGAAATTCGGTGAGGGCTGTTGTTGGAAACGGGCTTGATGGCGCTTTCCGGAGAGGGGCGCCTGTTCATGTTAAGTCCGCGAGTAAGCAGTCATCGTGGTCAGTATGGGCAGTGTCCGTAGTCGTGGGGTCAGAACAGGCACCACAGAGCACAGTTGAAGCGACTTGGTTGCACTGTAGTGTTTGCTTTCGGTGGTTGCCTCAACATGAGGTCATGACGATCAGGCATTCAACAGCGCATAGTTCCCCTTGGCAGGTTGCCCGATAGCAATATTGATTGCAGACTGTGAACTGATCATGTTGAAACTGCGACAAGACGAATCCGGGTGCAGGTGTGTATTGGACAGCCGGAGCAGCGTGGAAATGGAGCCATTGACAAAGAATGGAGGCGGAGATTGAAAGTAATCACCGCGCATGTTCCGCAGGAAAATTGACCTCAATTCAGATTTGTCGAGCTTTTCTCTGTCCAGTTTGTCATTAGTTTGCGGGGAATCAAGCCGGCCACCTTTGTCGCTAATTCGCAGTGACTCTGGCAAATCCACCTTGATTTGTCAAAACCAGCCGAAGGCCGGAACGTGTATGATGAATAGCGTGACTGGCTTCAGATGACGACTGCACGTAAGGCGAAGGGGGTCGATAGCAAAGCGTTCGGTCCCAAGCGTGCCCGCTCAATTATTCGGACACCACCGGTATTACACTCGCGTGCTCTCTAAAGGTAGGCACAGCTGCCGCAGGAACTCGTGTGTGCGGTTGTGTCCGAGCCTCTTGAGATGTCGAACAAAGGGTATTATTCTGCGATGCATTGAGAGTTAGTTACCCACCCCCACTCCCATCCAGTCCCTAGTACCACTCCACCAACCACAGATAATGGTCGGAGACTTCTGGAGGAGGGAAGAGGAATGGGGTAGAAAACGGGTCAATGTTTTGGGTCGATTGCCAAGAGCACAGAGCAAGTCACATGGCATTTTCTTTCATTGATTATGAAATTTAAAAAGTGTAAGTGAGCGTAAAACTGTGTTGTAGACAGTGTCCAGTTACTACGCCAGGACAACCAGATGTTTACGAGTTCCAACTCCGATTGATGCCCAGCTGTAAAAAGATGGCCATGTTTGTCCCCAGTTTGACGTGTTGTCGGTCTGGTGTCGTTACCCCCCCCCCCACACACACACACACCTTCTCTCTCTCTCTCTCTCTGGATAAATAATCCCTCATCTGAGGCGGATATGGATGGTTACCC
>CM065715.1:22147090-22152090 GCA_033310375.1 Conus canariensis
ACCCCCCAGCCCCTTCCTGGACACTTTTTGTTGCAGCGTATGTCTTCCTTGGTAATTTTTTAAGCTAAATCCTCCCTGGCTTTGTGGATCGTTTGGGGAAATAAGTGCAAAAGCTTCATGGTGCCCCACGTGCTTCTACTAAGATTTTGAGCCGCCGAGTAATCTGGCTTGCTGTCAGTGGGGGGTGGTGATAAGGCTTACGGCCTGTCTGATGTGTGTGTTGCGTCCAGATTGCAAGGACTGCTTGCAATTGGGCGAAGCCTTCGCATATGTTACTATTTTTGTTCTTGTTAGCCTGGCGGAGGTTATGTAAGCTGTGGTCTGGTCTTTCAAAGCCTCGCGTGCTTTTTGTGTATCAGTTCCCATGGAAGTGTGACCAAGGAAGTTTCTTTGAAAGTTCATGCCCATGAATGCTTTTCTGACGTGGTTACTTATACTTGACGGTCCTTCGCAGGCGTCGAAATTTATCTTCGAGCATTACGTATCTTGGTGCCGTCTGGTCATCCACATGGATAAGCTGAAATAAAAATCTTATCAAGATGCCTTGACCTCGGAGAACAAGTATTGGCATTCACCGTCCCAGCGCTGTGGCGGTTCTTCACAAGGGTTTGTGTCTGCACGTGCACTCTGCTCGGTGTGTGTGTGTGTCATTTTAATTCGTACAAAAGTCGTGTGAATGTATTGGTGAGAGACTCGTGGCTATGCAGTGATCTTCTGTGCTCGAGGTTTCGTCCAAGCTCTTGGTCGTCTCTGATGTGACCTTCTTACTAGGCTGGGATGTGCACAGTTTGTGTACTTGACCCAGACTCCCGGACTTGGAACCGTTCAAAAGTGCCGTCAGCGTTGCGTTCTTCACACCAGTGTGATCAGACAGAATGTGTGAAAGCAGATTTGCTCTGTCCTGCAAATGAGATCGATGTTTGTGCAATGCTGCAGTGTCTAACCAAAATGAGCCACGTTTTAATGCGTTCCTGAACAGGCCTTCGAATAAACAAGTCCACGACCGCTGTTGTACAGTTATATATGGTAAGTGGGGTTGTCTCCATCGCGTGAGAGCATATTTCCTTTGATGTCAGTTTCCTACCGGTTGTGGTATTGTAGAGGCGGTATGTGCGTTGACGAGATGCGCTATGGCATATTCTTGGATAAACTGTCCGTGAAACAACCAACTTGGGACGTTCAAGGTTCATAGGGAAAACATGCATAATTATGTTCTGCGAAGAAGACATATAAATATTCATGTACTTTCAGTATGCTTCTTTTCATATACACATTGTGTAGTTTCATTATTCTCGCTTAACATCATTTTCATTTTTAACATAATTTATGAACGGAACATAACATAACACAATTGTTACAAAGCGCGCAGAAAATCCAGACACCTACCTCCCCCAACCCTCCCCCTCTCTCTGTCTCTCTCTGCCCCCCCTCTCTCTCTCTCTCTCTCTCTCTCTCTCTCCTCTCTCTTTTCACTCTGTCCCCCCCCCTCCCTCCTCCCCCCACTCCCTTTCCCAATTACTGTCTTTCTCTGTTCGTGTGGGGGCGCACGTGAGTGTGTGTATGCGTGCGTGTGTCCCATTTACTTTCAGCCCATAACATTATCAGCCTATGGTTAAAGTGCAGTATTGATGAAGCACGAACCACCTTTTTTTCTTTTATGAATTCCGTTTGATCGAAGCCTGAAGAAGCGTGGAGGCAAATTTTGCAGTCGGAAGATGGATGAGGTGAGGAGCGCTTCCCAAGGGAAGGGGAAAAGACGCCAACGTGGCTAGGTCAGCATAGAGGGATGGCGTGAGCGAAACAGCAGGTCAGGACGTGAGAGCGTGTGCATTCATTGTGCAACATGTCCAAAGACGATCGGCATTACGGCCCTTAGACTGATCGCCCTCCAACCCATTAATTCTCCCGCCCCCTCCACCTCTTCTCCAACACAATTTAAATCAAATAAAAACGAAACGAAAATCAAAAGACTGAAACTGCTCGCGCGCGCCCCCCCCCCCCCCCCCAACACACACACACACGCACGCACGCGTGCACACCACACACACACACACACACACACACACACACACACACACACACACACACACACAGAGTCTACGGTACGAGTATTCACACTCTCTAAATCATAACGGGATTTGTTAGATGATAGAAAAATACGATTAGTCACTGGATTCAAAGACAAACACCAACACAATCTGAAATGGGCTGAAAGAGTTTGACAAGCTAAGGTTTCAGCCAGATCATTGGATTAAAGTAATTTTCCTTTTTTACTGATAGCCGACGGGCATACGTTTTGCCTGAAACGGAAAGTCAGTTGATCGAGCTGTCTGAAAAGGCTTTTTTTAACGTTTACCACGCTTAAAACAGGAAAGAATAAAGCCTGTAATGAACTTGTATAGCTGCGTGTATGTTGGCTATAAACCGATTTCCAACATCAGTGACTAAAGTTGGTGTACAGTTTTTAACAGGGAATGGATAAAAATGTGTTTTGTCGCACATTATGCATATTCGTAATATACATATTCGTACACATGTGTGTGTGTGTGTGTGTGTGTGTGTGTGTGTGTGTGTGAATGCACTCTTTTTAGTTCGTCATTTTAAAAGTGTGTTCGTTTTTTCAATGACTTCCTATGTCATCTCATATATTGCTTAAAGTGTTTCATGTTATATATTCAAAACGTTCGTAAGTGACAATATTAATATTGAGAGGTCTCGGAGCTCAGGTTTAATGACTCTTTCCTCCGGTGCTCCCTACGACTCTCCTGCTGTCCTTGGCTTATATATATATATATATATATATATATATATATATATATATATATATATATATATATATATATATAAGAGACAGAGAGAGAGAGAGAATATGTCTATACAACAGCAAACAAGGAAAATAACTGTTGCATTCATGATAAACACTTTTCCTATTCATCATTCGCTATTTACTTTACCAAACATCATTGCAAGATTTCCTTTCGTTCGTATGCACGACGATATAAAGTGCTAGACCACCAGACATTCAAGGATTCTACTATTGGAATAGAACAGAAATAGAACCAAATGAGAAATACAGCTTACAAGTATCAAATTAAAAAAAAAGCGAACGACAATCCAAGACTTCTAAACCTAACTGCAATAAAACAGTGCGGATTAGATGTTGGATGCAAGTTATGACCCTGCCAGTGTTAAATCTGCCTCTGACTATAGGGACGGATGATAAACACTCCCCTTCCACACATATAAAGAAATAAAAGTCCTAGAAAGGGAGGCAGTCGCTGCGTGCAATGGCATTCTGTGCACGAATAAAAAAAAAAAGCGTCCTCTCTTGTTACACTGTTGGGACCGGCTAGCGGATTGTCTGTCCACTGGTATTCTGTCCGTTTTATGGATGAAGTTCCAATGTAATGCGTTTACCCCCCTCCCTCTCCACGCACACGCGTGCGCGCGCGCGCACGCACGCACACACACACACACACACACACACACACACACACACACACACACACACACATACACACACACACACATACACACACTCACACACACACACACACACACACATACACACACACACACACACACACACACACACACACACACACACACACACACACTGCTCGTGGTATTTCATGAAGATCAAGATGTTCTAAAGAAATCAACAGACCAACATACAGACCGACAAGCATCCGACAGACAAAGAAGCAAGACCAAACAGTCCTGCGATTTGCGGTGTTCTGTCCGCCGCTAGGTCAAAAGAAGACTTTTCCCTGCTGACCATTGTAGAACGAGTTTGACAGTGGAGTGATTGAAGGTGGACATTAAAGGAGGGGGGTGGGGAGGTGGAGGGGGTGGATGGCCAGACTACGAAACGGAGGGAACAGACAGACCAGACACTGGCAATAAAAACGGACTGTGGCCTAATTGGTCTGGTCTGTTCCCATGGCGCTTTCTTTCGTCACTCAACTTCTTTTGTTCGATTTTAAAATCTCTTCTTTTTTTTCGAAGTCAGAAAAGTCTGAAAGGAAGTAGGAGCTGGTGATATAAACAACATCCCTACCCCCTGTTACTTCTGCCTCTGCATTCCTGTCTCTACCTTTGTCTCTCGTCTGTTTCTCTCTCTCTCTCTCTCTCTCTCTCTCTCTCTCTCTCTCTCTCTCTCTCAAATTTTGGTCTCCTTTTTTTGTCGCTATTTTTGTTGTAACTGTTGTGGTTTGCGGTATGGATGCTGCTGCCGTTACTGATGTTTTTTTTTTCTGTAATGATAACTTAGAACGGGTGTCACTGTACAAAATTAGTCATTGACCCATATTCGCCGAGAACGGACATTCAGATGACTCCGATAAAGCAAATTGTTTTGTGTTTGATTAATCCAGACTTTTTGCCCATGTTGTTATCGTCGTTTTTCTTTATTCTCCTCCCCTGTCTTATTTTTTTTGTGCTTTTTTGTTTTGTTTCTTTTAAAATGAGAACGTAATGTCTGTGTCACCAAAATAGTAAGTTGAAATGGACACCGGAAACAGGAATTTTCAAGCATGTCTACAGCAGAGGTTTAATGAACTAACAGCCAAGTGCGAAATCACTCTCGTTGTCGTTGACCGTAAACGACAGTCATGCAATCTGGAACAACGGACGCCCGAGATCGTGAAGATATCGATCTGAAGCACTCTTTATATGCGTGGGGGAAAGGGTGAGTGGTTGGAGGGAAGAGAGAGAGAGAGAGAGAGAGAGAGAGAGAGAGAGAGAGAGGGGTGTTGCTTAGCATGCCGGGCTGTTTAACATTATGGATCTGTTTTGGTCAGAGTCGGCGGCATTCCCGGATGACAAGCAATACAGGAACACGAGAACACCCCCACCATCGCCCCCTACGTAAAAAAAAAAAGTGCTGTGCGGAGTGATTTATATGCTCTGGTTGTTGTTGCCAGCTTTGGCGAGAACACAATGTTTCATAATGAAAACGCTGTGCTGGATGATTCCTCTTTGTTGTTTCTTTAGAGAAA
>CM065715.1:22157090-22162090 GCA_033310375.1 Conus canariensis
GGCTGAACTCAACAGAACTGGACGCCAGAGACCAGGAGCAACGTGGGTCGTCTCGTTTTCAAATCTAGCATGCAGACTTTTATTTGATGCATTGAGGACAAAACATTGTTCTGATATTAAATGTATTTGTTGTAACAATGTTTCCAGTCCGCAGATTTTTGTTTGAGTTTCCTGTGGCTTTTCCAGCTGGAGGAATGTTCTCGCATAGAGTGGTGGTGATGTTTTATGTCAGTTCTGGTTGTTTGTTTAAATCAGCGACTAGTCTCTTGCATAGTCCTTGACAGAGATGTATCTTTGCTGAGCTTACTGATCTTCATTCTGCCCCTGATCACAGTGTCTGTCTGTTCATCTGCCTCTTTTATATCTGTTCTCCACCCCCTCCGGTTTGTATTACAGTATCATCGTTTTATTTACTTCAGTGTCAGTGAATGATAGATAAATGGTTTGTCGTTTTATCACAGTGTCTGCAGTAAGCTGTGTGCAGCAGGACAACATTAAGCTGAACGCCACCATCCAACAGTGACAACTTTTCCACATGAAGAAAATGAATCTCATTATTGAAAACACCCAATCATTACACGAAAACGGGATTGTTCATGTGTGAACAGCTATTTGTCACGTGATAATAGGCATGTTCATTTACAAAAAAAAGAGGGGGGGGGGGGGGCTTTATTATATTTTGGGGTTAAAGGACTATTTGGAGTAGAAATGCTGACCACATGGATGACTGACGAAAATAAAAGCCATGATTTTCTTATTTTCTCCTGAAAGGTATTGACCATCAAAAACAGCTATCAAGCAAAAACAATATTTTCGTCTGATATCACGTAATTTTGTGAAAATACGTAAAAATGAAAGTACAACAACTACTACAACAACTGTTTCGATGTGATTTTACGTTTTGGACTGAAAATAACCGAGTGTTTTGTTCCGTAATACAATTTTTCTCCATGTAAGACCAATGACTATCACTTGAAGGAAACGGGTTTGGTGGAGGATCAAGGATGGAGACGGGATTATTCTTTTAACGTTTCAGTCCATCTTCTTCCAGCCGCGCAGGTCATTGTGTCTGTTAGGATTTGATTGCGTTAGAAACATCAGCATGTAACCCCTTAGAAACAGCTGGAAAATTGTGATTCCTCTCCCAAATTGTGGAAAAAGTTAATATTTTCAAAGTCTGATCTTTCCCACTCTCCCTCTCTCCTCCCCCCGCCTCTCTCTCTCTCTCTCTCTCTGTCTCTCTGTGCGCGTGCACATAAACACAAATCCCTATGAGTACGATGAATTATTCAATTGATTTTTAACGCCTACGGATGACGATCTTGGGCCAGGGAGTAACCCGTACAGTCTGTCCTAGTCGTGCACACAGACGTAGTGGGAAATCACCAGAAAGGCGCCACATACACCGAGGCATAGTCACTGGTGTAATGGAACGTTCTGCATCCATAGGCCTAATTAAGCAAGTTGAACAGAAGGCCTGGGGGGGGGGGGGGGGGGGGGGGGGTTGTGGTGGCGACAGGAGGAGGAGGAACTGTAGGAGAATGTTGTTGGAGTGCTTCATCAGATGGCGTTTTTCACTTATGTTACCATCATGCAGCAGTAGAATTCACGAAGAGTGCATACAATTAACTTAACCAAGAAGTTTTTTGTTTAAATGAAACAGCGGGAGAAGAAAGTTGTTTAAGTCGAGAAAAGGACTTGCATGGAAACGATTGTCTGTCAGTTCGACACGCAAATTTGTTTGGTTCAAAGTGAATCGAGAAACATCGTACAGCAGACTGAATTCCATAAAAGACAGTAGGTTAACTTTCTAACAAAATGGATAAAAGTTAATTTTCATACTCCTGTTTCGTGTCCCACATAACCATTACGCTGCTCAGCCAGCCGTCCGTCTACTTCCCTGCCAATAACAGCATAATCCTATATACCACCCGCTGAACAAGGACATGAAAGAAAACACTGCTTGCCTCAGCTATTAGGCTGGGAAGCTTTACCACAGGCTTCCATCAACCAAATTAACTCGGCTACTAAGTCTGTTGACTTAAATCCGTCCCTTCAGTGTTCGGTGGTCTTGGACGAGAATGGAAAACATGCAGAAACAAAGACGCCCAGTGAAGCAGCTGAAAGATTTTGCGCACGCACGCACGCATGTACATACACGCGCGCTCGCGCGCGCGCGACCACACACACACAACACACACACACGCCGACGCACGCACGCACGCACGCACGCACGCACGCACCCACACACATACACACAACACACACACGCACGCACGCACGCACGCACACACTTAATCCCCCTCTCTCTCTTTCCTGCCCTCCCCCGCTCCCTCTATTTCTTTCACGTGCGCGGGCACACACACGCGCGCGCGCGCCACACACACACAACACACACACACACACACCCCCACACACACCACCCCCTCTCTTTCTCTCCCTTTCCTCTCCCCCCCCCCTCTCTCTCTCTCTCGCGGCGCACGCCCACGCAACACACACGCACACACACACACCACACAACACACACACACACACACAATGTCTATTTGTTAATTGAATAGATTTCTGGGTTGAGTGGAGCAAGGTCAGAGGGTCCAGAAACTCTCCTCCAAAAGAGATGAAATATTCGTAAACACTACTCAAGAGCCAAGGAGTCTTCGGGGTTTATCCGCCCTGTAAAAAAGAGCCACAAAGACCGGAACCATGTCCGTTCCTTCATCCTCGGCTGAAAAAAGCAGATAACGGACTCGTCTCTTTTTTTTTTTTTTCTTTTTTTTTAACGGCTTCACGAAGTCTGGTGGCATTATCATTCTTGACCACCGCCAAGATGGCAAACGATGCTTAGAGTTTGTCGAGATTTGAAATGGCCTATGAATGGAATGCGGAAGTGGCGGAGTCATTTGTCTGGTGGGCCTGTACGGCCCTCCGGTTACAGCATCAGTCCTCTTGATCCTAAGGCCTCCTCGTTTCCATTCCAGTTCGAGATAGTCATGGGCAGAGGAGGTTTTCTCTTTGTAGTCAACGTTTCTGCAAGCTCCGACCCCTTTATGTGCCTCAGATGAGGCTTTATATTGAGGACATGTATGTGAGAGGATACTATGAACAACAAGCAAACGAGCAAATAAGTAAACAAAGAATGAAACACGCACGCACGCACGCATGCACGCACACGCACACACACTCACACAAACACGCGTACACACAAACCCACACAACACACACACACACACACACCACGCACGCACGCCCCACGCACGCACGCACGCACGCACGCACGCACGCACGCACGCACGCACACACACACACACACACCACCACACACACACACACACGCCATGCGTATGACACGCAGTGGTATCGTAATTGGACATCATTCCCGTGATGATGGAATTAAAAAGAGCTGTACCTAAAACGTAAACAAGCAAGAATATACATCACCAGTAGTGAAGCTTGGAGAAGAAGAAGAATACAAAGAACAGTTTCTTTAATATTGTTCTTTTTCCTACCCAATACCACGCCATTCACAGAAGGCTCTGAAGTGCTTCCACTTCAGGACAAAGAGAACAGGATCACCCAGCCCAGCCGCCAAAGCCGGTCAGTGAATTATGCCAGAGGTAACGAGGGTCACAGGCTGACCAGCAATTCGGCAGAAAATCGAGGAACAGCCCTGAGACCCCGACGTTGGTTCCCTTAAACCTCCTTAGACATCAGCCCAACGTGATCGGCTGCACGGGGAATTGGTTCTGATCGATAGGCACTCGGAGATTGCCGCACAAGATCAGTGGGAGCGGTGGTTTGGGGGTCGATGCTGCCGACTGGGAGAAAGCAGCCAGGGATTGTTCCGTCTCCGGACCTAGGACGACGATGCGTGAACTCGTGTCTCTTGTGTCATTGTCCTTGTCTTCCTGTCCTCCCCCCCCCCCCTCCCCGGCCTCCCCTCTCCCCTTTACCGTCTGTCCTCCTCTTTCAACCCTTGCTCTGTAGCTGTTTTCGTTACAGATACAGCTTTCGCTTCCGTCGGAATACTTTGTGAATTTCCATTTTTTAAAACGGATTGTGAACCATGCTGGAAGCTTAACGTTACCATCTCCCTCTCTCTCTCTCTCTCTCTCTCTCTCTCTCTCTCTCTCTCTCTCTCTGATTGTTCAACACTTTGATCTTGGCCAAAAGGCCGAGAAGCGATTTGTACGAATTTTTTCTGACATATTGTGGCTTTTGTATCAGTAACAAAGGCCTGCAACGTAATGATCAAAGGGTAGCTCAGTCTCTTTCCCCCTCCTCCACAGTGCCCCGATCTCTTTCCCTCTGTCCTTAATTTACCCGTGCCTCACCTTGTCGCACTTACTGTTTGTCTTTCTAATTATAATAAGAATAATAATAATGTTAATTTATATAGCGCCCATTCTCTAAAAAATAGGGCTCTAAGCGCTTACATATCCAACAACACCACCACCACACACACACACTCTCTCTCTCTCTCTCTCTCTCTCTCTGTCTTGTCCTTTTCCTCTGCCTTTACGCGCCCCGTCCCTGTTCTGTAGGCGTGTGCCGTCTGTGCCTGCACATCCGGTCTGTTTGTCTGTGACGTCAGTTTCTTCACATTTCCCAGTGTGTTACCAGCGGTAGTTGAGAGTGCTACTAATGCGCCAGTGTTCTGGCAGTGGGGAGCTGCGGGCACCATGTTTTCTATCTGTTGTCCTGTTCTGGACGTCATTCTACAACATCCCATAGTCTCTCGCCTTGCTCACACGGCTTCATTAGTCGGTATTGTGTTTCCGTCTCGGGCATTCCGGAATCGATGCTGAGTCAGAAGTCAGAGAGACACTGTTTTGATTTTACAACGCCTTGAGAGTAGAGCAGACTTCGATTTAGCCTGGGACAGAATATTGGAGATAACTGTTCAAAATGAGAATGATGAATTCGAGTCAGCAAAATGTTTATGCTCCGGACGACCATTCTTTGTCTCTGTCCTACATGAACAAGCAGGTCACAAAGACACG
>CM065715.1:22164590-22167090 GCA_033310375.1 Conus canariensis
AAATCTCCGACACGCGAGTGAGAAGAAGACACTGAAAACGAGCAAACAAACGGACAAGAACGAAACATTCACCAAAATGAAACGACCCGAACTGCGGACATCAAAAAGAAAAGGGGGAAAAAAACTTACGCTGTGAAGAAGAGTGAAGATGCAGATGCGCACTGGTCATGTATGGCAGGTTTGTGTCTGCTTGCTGGTGCGACTGCATCTGCATGTTTATTCTGCACTAAGCGGAAAAGAGCGGCAAGAACGTGGGGCTTATTCCGGAACATTAATCTTCCAGTGGGAGGTTTCTTGTGCATGACCTTTGCAGATTTCCGTGGGCATTCATTATTAATCCCCACCCCAATCCCTCTCTCTCTGGGGAGAAAAGACTATAATGGTCATTTCTGTATTCACGTGATCGTTATGTGTGACAATACCTTTGCAATCATTTACATAATCCTTAAATGAACGGTTTGTGAACGAAGGCAGAGGTTAGTATTTCCATGAAGTATAATTATAAAGAGGTGTACTTTGTTCATTGATTCTCCTTGGGGGTGTTCTTTAGTCTTTGATTCTCCTTGTTCTCCCTGTCATGGTAGTTGGTGTTGATGTTACTCTTTTCTCTTTCTTCTTCTTCTTTGTTCCTCCTGATGATTATTTTCCATAATTTTGTACGATCTAAACCTGAAGGGAAAAAAAGATTTTGTTTAGTTTTTGCGTGTCCTAGAAAATCGGTTTTAATGCGTCTGGGTTTTCTTCTTCTTTTTTCTTCTTCTTTTCTTCTTCTTCTTCTTCTTCTTCTTCTTCTTCTTCTTCTTCTTCTTCTTCTTCTTTCTTCTCTGCTGCTGCTGCTGCTGCTTCTTCTGCTTCTGCCCTTTGTTATACCTGACGAGAGTTTTTTTTAGTTCCAAAGGAAAATTACTATATCATCTGATCTGTGAGTTTACAGATGAAAAAATTTAGATCGGGTTTTGCGTGTCTTAGAAAATCGGTTTTAACGCATTCCGTTGTTGTTTTTTCACGTCTGTGTGGGGTGTTGACTTTGATGAGATGACAGCCATGACATGACCCCTGGTGGTCGGCTTCTATATAAACAGCGTGAATTGAATTTACCTTCTTGTTGTTGTCGTTGTTGTTGTTTGTTCTACTTGTCCTTTGTTTCACATATGATTTTCAGTTCCGGAGGAAAATTAGTATTTTTCATCTGATGTAAGACTTCACGAAGAAAGATTTTCAAGTAATTTTTGCGTGTCTTAGAATATTTGTTTCAGTGAGTTCTGTTTTTTCCCCCGCATCTTTGAAGGGAATTGGCTTTGGTGAGGCGGCAACCCTGATACGGCCCTTTGCGGCAGGCTTGGATGTAAACAGCGTGAATTAAATTCTCCTTCTTGTACTTGTTCTTCTTCCTCTGCTTCTGGCTACTCTTCTTTCCTCTGTCATTTGATATCCCTGTTCCCGTCGTCCCCTTTCTTCCCGAAAGACACAGGGAGAACGAAGAAATCATAGAATGAAAACTATTGAGGAGAGAGAGAGAGAGAGAGAGAGAGAGAGAGAGAGAGAGAGAGAGAGAGAGAGAGAGAGGGAGAGAATAACAGTCTTTAGTATTGGCAGTGAATGTGGAGCCAGGAAGTGGCTGGTGACCTGTGTGAGCGAAGAGGACTCGGACAAAGTCGAAGAGATTAGTGGAAAAGCGAAGCGAGACACTTGCCATACTACCTTTTTGTGCTGTGTCGTCTTGGATCAGGACAAGCGCCAATGAGTTCTGTCTAAGTGACCCACCAGCTGTCTAGAACCTCTACTTGGGGTGGGTGGGGGGTGCATGACGGCCTCTTACACCCCGTTTCCATGCTTTCCCCTTTACAAGTACATCCAGGACAATTGTGTTTATATTATCTAAGAAATATATGCTTGCTTTCAGACAAATATGCTTTCTAGAACGATGAAGAAGCGATAACATTTTGAACCAAAAGCAATAGTCCTCCAAAGGGAAGAGAACTGTATAGAAAATCACAGTGCAAGACAGTGGCCGAAAATTAGAAGTGGCATTGTGATTTTCTATACCGAAAATATTTTGAATCACAGTAATATGGCTTTTGATCATCATTACCTGTAAATTGGAGCTGTACCCACGAACCGTGGTGAATTATGGCTTACGAATCAAATTCATTCTGCAAGTTTGTTAGATGAAAGGATCGTGTATTTTTCAGTTAGAAATTGAAGGGGGACATACACACGACGATTACAGTATTTAATTAAAAGAATGTTGTATTCCTAATGGACATTTGGTATTTACGACTTGTGCACTGTGTATTCTCTCGCATTGGAGACAAAAAAGGCCAAAGTAAAATATAGAAAACAATGGTGGTCCACGTTGAATCGATAAAACGTTTACCCGAATAACTGCAGCAAAGCGACCGGTTTATGTTGTTTAGTTAGAGAGAGGGTTGTAGAGAGGGCTTGTCTCATGACACTTTCATCAAGCAAGACTGATTGAGCGACCGTGGCATCTGAATTC
>CM065715.1:22172090-22174590 GCA_033310375.1 Conus canariensis
ATTGTGTAGATGATATACGGGAGGAAGCAAAATACAGAAGTATCGGTTGCTCAGACCTTTGCTCTCTTTTGATCTCCGACCCCTTTCATTGATGTACAAGATAAAGTTATGCTTGTGGCTATGCAGTGCGCATATAGTGTAAACTGCCTCAAATTTAAGAGAGTTATGCATGTTACCAGCCGATTAGCTTTGCGCATTCTTCTTCTTCCTCGTTCGCCATCCTGTTAGATGAGCAGCCCGGTATCACCGATGAAGGCTGCCGTCCGTCGCAGCTCCTCCAGGGTGCCGTACAGCTTGGCTTCCACTGCTGTCGGTGTTGGCCAGTACTTTCTCCTGGATACTGCATACGTCGTACAGACTTGAAGGATGTGGTCAGTCGTCATTGGTCCCTCACCACAAGGGCACTCTCCACTCTGTCCCATGCCAAAATTTGTGTGCATGTGGTGGAGCAGGCGATTGTGTCCAGTCCTCTGGCGGAAGATCTTGACCTGTTCCCGTCGTCCCAGCAAATGGTATGTGTCTTCTGGGTTGTATTTGGGATGCAGGAGGCGCCATTTTATTCCTTGCTGTGCCTTGATGATTGTCCTAATTTCATCGTATGACACCAGGTTGTTGGCCTGCTCCTTCTGTGCACCGTCTTTTGCCAGAATGTCCGCTTTTTCGTTGCCTCTGATGCCACAGTGTGCTGGTACCCATTGTATCACCACTTTGTGTGTGTGTATGTGTGTGTGTGTGTGTGTGGGGGGGGGGGGGGTGCCCATCTCGCTTGTTCTCAGCAAAAAAGGTGTATAGCTGCCCCGATACTCTACGATTAGGTCCATTATGCTATGCTTGTCAGTGTACGAGTTATACGTATGGAGACAGAGAAGAGAAGAGAACGACACGATAACATCATTAGCAGTAAAGGGACAAGGTGGGAAAGGAAAAAGAAGAACAGTAGCAGTAAGTGGGGGACAGGCAAAAACGAAAAAAGAAAAGAGGAAGAAAGAAACAGCAACAGTAAAAACAATAGGTGGATGTGGAGGAGAAAGAGTAAAAGAAGAAACAGTAACTGTAGCGCAGTAAGAGGACAAGGAGAGAAAGAGAAGAAAGGCGCTGTAACAGTGGCAGCAATGACGGAACTGACAACGAGAGAAAGAGAAGAGCAAGAAAGCAGCATTATTAGTAGCGGGGAACAGGGAAGAAAAGGCAAAGGAGAAGCAGGGAAGAGACAAACAAACAAAGAAGGAATTGGTCACAGTAGCGGCAATGAAGGGTATGTAAAGAAAGAAAAGGACGAGAAAGAAATAAGCGGCAAGAATAATGGCAACGAGGAATTGGTCAAACTAGAATAGTGAAACAAAAAGTATGATGGCACAGTTTGTTTCAGCTTTATTATCGGCCAGCCATAGGGTCCTTCCGTCTAGCAGCGGAAGATCAAGCCAGTCTGAAACGTCGGCAACAAGATGAGGACAAAGAATAAATTAAAAAACGAAAGCAACAAGAAATAAAGCTGAAAGAGAATCTACGGCGACGATGGCAGCGACAATAACAACAGAAACACACACACACACACACACACACACACACACACACACACACACACACACACACACACACACACAGCCACTGTCCCTACACGCACTCACACATCTGCACACACATGTGAACGCCAATCGACCCCCCCCCCCCCCCCGCTGTACACCACCCTCCATCCCTCCAGCACATGGTGCACACGCCTGCACATATTCCAATTTTCGTGCTGCATCCCCCCAAGGGAGATTCATAATTTTTTGTAACACCTAATGAAAGAGGAAGGCCTCACAGGAGGGCCGTTTGCATGCTCTGGGGAAATTAATGCGCGCACCGATTTGACAAGTTGGACTTTCATGATTTGAAAAGCATGATGAGCACAATCTGGAAAGGGGGAAAAACAAGAAAACAAACAAACAAAAAAAAACCCATCACACACTCCCCGCGCACTCAAGCACGCACGCACATATGCATGTTCGTACGCGCGCATGGACACACGGACGCACGCATGCACGCAAACGCGCGCGCGCGCCGCACGCACGCGCATGCACGCACGCACGCACGCACGCACACCACACACACACACACACACACACACACACACACACACACACACACACACACACACACATGCACTCTCTTGCGCGCGCAGTTGCTCACTAATTGTGAAGAGTATATTCCGGTAGGTAAGAGGAGGGAAAAAAGGGACAAATCAATTTCTCTCTCTCTCTCTCTCTCTCTCTCTCAGAGAGAGAGAGAGAGAACAACAAAACACACCACCCCTCTCTCTCTCTCTCTCTCTCTCTCTCTCTCTCTCTCAGAGAGAGAGAGAGAGAACAACAAAACACACCACCCTATACCATCATGCACACAGACGCCCTGCTGTGATGTGCAAAAAGAAACTGAGGGGAAGGGAAGACACGGCGTGGACCTGACTCACTGAAGTCCTCTAACAGAAATACATCCACCGAGAAGCGTTACGTAGAAG
>CM065715.1:22179590-22194590 GCA_033310375.1 Conus canariensis
ATGTCTCACCTACATAGATCTTACCGCACAGCTGACAGTGGATGGCATACACAATGTTGTGGCTCTGGCAGGAGAAAGTGCGTTTAATAGTGAAAGAGCCTGTGGGGCCATGTAGGATGGTGTCTGGTTTGGTGAGAGAGCAGATTTTGCAGTTGGGTTTTGAGCAGGGGAAAGTACCTGGTGGCTTAGGTGTTGAGATTTTGTTCAGCTTAGAGCGCACCAGTAGGTCGTTGAGGTTTTTGTCACGTTTGAAAGTGATCATTGGTGTGGTCTCAAAGGCAGGTTTATGGTTTTCTACTATGTGCCAGTTAGACTTCAGGATCCTGCAGATGGGCAGATTGTGAGGATGGAAGAGAAGGCAGGCAGTGGGTCTGTCTGTCTCTTTGGGAGGTTTAGTTTCCAGAGTAGATGTTCTGGATTTAGCTGCAGTGCGGCTGAGAGCATCACTGATGACGGCACTAGGGTATCCACGGTTGGTGAAAAAATCAGACATTTTGGCTGCTTGTATAGTGAAATCCTCTTCGCTAGAGCACAGTCTGCGTAGGCGAAGGAATTCAGAATATGGAATGCTATTTTTAGTGGACTGGTGGTGGGAAGATGTGTAGTCCAGGTATGAGTGCGCATCAGTAGGTTTGTAGAAGACTGAGGTTTGAAGCAGTCCATCTTTGAGGGAGATAGTGATGTCCAGGAAATTAACTGACTGTGAAATGGTGTAGGTCAGCTGGATGGATGGATGGAAGGTCTGTGCAAAGTTGAGGAAATTCTGGAGGTCATGTTCTGGCATGGATGTGGCTCCCAATCCATCATCTATGTATCTTTTGTAGAGCTCTGGTGTTGGGCCTGTGTAAGAGGTTAGTAGGCGGTGTTCTAGGTGTCCCATGAAGAGGCAGGCATAGGATGGTCCCATTTTGGTTCCCATAGCAACACCACTGATTTGTGAGAATGTGTGGTTGTTGAATTCAAAAGTATTGAGGGTGAGGACTAATTCTGCAAGTCTGACTAGTGTAGCTGTGGGAGGGTGTTGTTGGTTGGGGGGCCGTTTGTTAAGAAAGAATGCGAGGGCCTTCAGTCCATCAGCATGAGGGATGGAAGTGTAGAGAGAGACGACATCAAGGGTAAAGAGGAGGCTGGGTTTGAAAGTGGGATCTGTGTTGTATGAATTAATCATGTTGAGTGTGTGTGTAGTGTCTTTGAGGTATGTGGGGAGGCCTTGTACTATGGGTTGGAGGAGAGAGTCTAAGTACTGTGAAATGTGTTCTGTAGGGCAGCTGCATGCAGATACTATGGGTCTGCCGGGAGTATTGGTTTTGTGTATTTTAGGGAGCAGGTAGAAGGTGGGTTGTTTGGTGTCTGTCATTATGAGGAGTTTGGCTGTCTTCGGTAAGTTGTTGTGTTTGATTTCTTGTTTAACTGTGGTTGAGATGAGTTTCTGGTGTTGGGGGAGGGGTGATGCTGTGAGTGGTGTATAGAAATTTGTGTCTGACAGTTGTCTGTGTGCTTCTTTTATGTACAACTGTTTATCCCAGACCACCACTGCACCACCCTTGTCTGCTGGTTTGATGACAATGTCTTGTCTTTGTCTCAGTGATTCAAGGGCTTTTTGTTCATCCCGTAAGTGAATTTTCATTGTTTTATTCGTTAATGTCTCACCTGATGAAGACCTAAGAGGTCGAAACTAGTTGTGTTTCGTCTTGTGACTCGTTTGTCCACGTTCTCTGGGCGGTTCGCTAACATTTATTTAAGATTTGTTTAGATTTCCGCCTGCAGTCCTCTCGCTTTGCACCTCGCTAGGTAGTTGTTCATCCTGGCTGTGCACCTCCAGTTGTCCCGACCAGTCAGTGTTCCCTTTCCTTTCCACCGTCAGCAGACGCTTCTGTTGAAATTACGGCAACGGAATGCATTTTGGTCGAGAGATAATCGCGAATTGATATTCGGCTTTCCTCGTTCACATCGTTCGTGGTGCCCTAGCTACTGTTTACTCTCGTGGTCAAAAAGCATCAAAGGCGCGTCTAGGCAAGCATGAATCTGAAACACTGACCCATGGGCTGTATTTTTGTTTTTCAAAATCATATTCAAATACAGCAATGTGTTTTCTGACCAACACTGTTACCAAGTATGCATCACTCTCTCTGTAAAAAGCGTGGTGTTTTGTGCTGCCTAAATGACCTAGGGACCCAGCTGTTTATGAGGGGAAGGCGGGGACATAATTCTTGTGCCGATTTCAAGAGAAGCTGGGGACAGGGCGAGGAGAGGGAGTACTAAGTAATTCTGATTCATTTTCAGTTTAGAAGACGTAAACAGGACGAGCGTATCAGCCCTCAGCATGGTTTCCCCCAGCTGTCTCCGAGCCAGTTCATAGCTGGAGAGGACTCTCTTGAACAGCGTACGTTTCCAGTTCCCGGTAATAGTGGTGTAAGGAAAACCGTGGAGGAGCTGTCACGAGGGCTTGTTTGTCCACAGACAGATGACTGACAGTAGGTCTCGTTTCCGTTGGACTCTTGGGTGACTGCAGCCTATTGAGACTGGAGATTAAAGCGCAGTGTGAGTGCGCACCCTGCGCGCGCCTCTGTGTGTGTGTGTGTGTGTGTGTGTGTGTGTGTGTGTGTGTGTGGTGTGTGTGTGTGTGTGTAAGGCAATTTTGTATTTCTTAATACATTATATTACATAGTGATAATGCAGTGGAAAGGTCTGATAAGAGCAAGGTGCTTTCTTGGGTGCGTTCTTTTCACTACCGTATCCCCGTCCATTCTCTCTCTCTCTCTCTCTGTCTCTGTCTCTGTCTCTCTCTCTCTCTCTCTCTCTCTCTTCTCTCTCTCTCTCTTTCTCTCTCTAACACACACACACACACACACACACACACACACACACACACACACACACACACACACACACACACACACACACAAAAGCGTCCCTGCATGCATCCAACCGCCTGCTCTTCTCTTGCAAACGAACACACGTGTGTTAATTTGACCTCAAGGTGACAGAGAGTATTAAGAAAAGAATATGAATGTGCTGCACTCAAAGTACAGAAAGGAGAGAACTGCTCCTCTGCTGATCGAAAAGCGCACCATGTTACAGCGAAGTTAATGAATGTCAAATGAAGCAGCGCTGTTCTGACTGGGTATAATCTGCCTTATCCTTGCTTTATACTGTCTTGTCTTCCGCATCTTCATGGCTGTAGGGAATTAATGGACTGACTTGATGACAGGCCTGATATGGCCCCTCGTGGTGGAGGGACGTTGATGACATGAATCGAATTGAACTGAAATCCTCTTAGTCACATTACTGGCACTGTGCTCATACTGGCTTCTCTAGACCTCAGCTGTACCCAGTCTTGGCCAGTCGTATCCTTAACACTGACAGGCCATGGGGAGCAGTCAGTACCAGATCATCATGAGGCAACCCAGCAGTTGAGACACCGCACTGCTTCCGAGTCACTGTGATGCCTGTTCTGATACAATATACATAGAACACTACTAACAAAGCCCACTGCTGACAATGATTGCCCAGTCATGAGTTTGTCTTGTCAGCTGGCAACTTGGTCGTCGGTGTCAACAGTGAGAACAGAGGGAATCGTGTGAAGACAGTACCGTGTGGTTCTGGTGGCTGATTTACTGACCCCAGCTCAAAAGGTTGGTGGTTTATGACAATCAAGTGTCTGTAAGCTCCCTGTTTCTATTTGAGACACTGTATCATTTTAGTGTTGGTGTGGTATTACAGTTACAATGCCCATAAGTTTCCTTATTTGACAACACTGGAGGGTTCACTTCAGTTAAAATACCAGAAGGCTGCTTCCTTTAACTGACGAACTTTTAACTGTTAAGTCTGATATTTTTTGTTAGTAGAGTGCTCATAAACTGTCTGATGACTGTGTCTTTTACAGCCAAACACACTGTTCTTTATAACACACGGTCATCTTCATGTGATTCCTCGCGCACTGTCACAGTGCAGTTGAAAAGAGTAGGATCATTTGATTGTCCTTATTTTGGACATGGACTCTGAATTCATTTTTTTATCACTTAACACCTAGCTATGGAAATAGTAAATGCTGGGCTTTTGAATACTGATTACATGATCGCTGCATCTTCTGTGATCATCATCAGCAATGACGTCATCCGTTATAAAAGCGGAACGCTCAACAAAAACTAAAAGACTAAGAAATTACTTTCCTGTCTGCAGCTGAGGTGCTTGTTGAGGACAAATTGTCTGCCAGTGGCCGTACGCAGTATTAGAATTACTAAGAGATAGGGATGGAGGAGGCGGAGAGAGAAAGGTAGGGGTGAGTTTGAGCAGGCGAAGGAGTGAAGAGAGGTAAGTGGAGGGGAGAGTGTGGGGGGAACGTGGAAGACATTAAAATTGTCATTCTAACCCGCCGGATAGAACGTCGCTATTCTGTGCCACTGGGCACAATCCACGCCAGACTCTGGCCCTCAGTGGCCCTTCACAGCTGGTGGTGAGGTGTGTAGGTGAGGGCGCTCTATCAATCAGGTGAAATCCTCCCCGTCCATCCCCCGTCCACCTTCCCCCTCCTCCACCCCGCACCCCACAGCCGATCACGTCCAGCCGTTGTCTGAGGAGAGACAGCCGAGTAAAAGTGCCACAGGCTTTGCTTTGATTGCGCTTGGATTATTTACACTGAGAATGGCCAGGATGATTCCGTGGGTGGTCTGATGGCCCATGTATTATCCTGCCCATTCATTCAGGATCGAAATTAGTGGAGAATTAATGTTAAAGATGTGAAGAGATAAAGTGAAAAGATGATTTACACATATACTTTTCTACCACCATACTGACACATTGATGGAATTTCAGTCTTTGTAGTGGCTTGCTGACAGGAGAAAGGACAGTGACTGACGTGTCCAAGGTCTGTTTTCGTTTGTGTGGAGTCTGAAGAAGCCAATAAATCAGCCATTTTACCGTTTAAGAATGGTCATCCCCGAATCCTTACATTGATGTAAAACCCAACAGTTATTTTTGAAGGTACCAAATGCATTTTTCCTGCTTAGATGAAAACAGTGTTTGATCGCAAATAGAAGCCTATGATTAGAAATAAAAACCTAGTATCACATCGACAATGATTGTCAGTCTGCCTGGCATTGGTATGTATCTCGCCACGACTGCCGTTCAACACCACTCTGGATGATGCCTAGGATGGGTTGGTCCCAGAGTGGACAGGATGGCTGTGGTGAAAGCCTGGCCCGGTTACACCATCTCTGTACTGATGCGCGTGACTGCGGACAGAAAGCTGTCGACATTCCTGGCTGGGCTATCGTTGGTCTTTGATTATAGCTCAGTGACCAGCCTAGATTTGTTGTAGTAGTAGCAGTAACAATGTTGATAATGGTCGTAATTAGAAGAAAAGGAAATAGTACATTTCATAGCGCTTTCCAATATTTTAAAGACCTTTACAATAACATGCGCACGTATACAATATCAGTTTTTTCACAGACACACGCGCGCTCTCCCTCTCCCATCCTCCCTATCCAGGCATACAAACGCCCATAATCTAGCCAACACCACGCACACGCGCGCGCGCGCGCACGACACACACACACACACACACACACACACACACACACACACACACACACACACACACGCGCGCCCGCCACACACACACACACACACACACACACACACAACACACAGAGCAAACAACTACGACAGGAAGGCACATAAACAAGGAGGGTGTCAGGGAAAAGGCGTCTTGAAAAGAAATGATTTCAGGTTGATTTAAAAGAAATGATTTAGGTTGATTTAAAAGCAATGATTTTAGGTTGATTTAAAAGAAATGATTTTAGGTTAATTTTGAAGGATGACAGAGAGACTGTGGGAGGTGCAAGTGGGCAGTGATTTTCATATTTGCGCCACAGAAATACTAAAAGCCCGTGGGAATATGATACGGAAAATAAACTTGTTGATAGCAGTGTAGAACCAGACGCTTCATTTACAAATGACACGACATACAGATAGCTATAGAACTGGCTATTGTATTGTATTATAGTTGGCCGAGGTATTAGGAACAGAAAAAGAAGAGATTTTTTTTTGATCGACCTACTTTGATGCAATGACTGTTCACAACAAGAAAGTCTTAGACATGACCATTCCTGTCCTCAAAATTAAATTCTATCAGGTCTTTTTTTTTTTCAGACCATGCATGTTTATTTGGGGAATAGTTGTTATGGAGAGTTAACGTAATCACTCTGCTGTTAAACTACTGTCGTTGACGTCATTTCTTGATGGTTTTGGTGTGTGTCATCTTGTGAATATTTCTCAACTTGTAAACAGCCCTTTTTTCTATTGTAGATGTGTGCAATAACTTACAAATATGCACATATTAATGGTTTTGTACATGGCAGTGGTTGTAACACTTCTAAGAATTTTGTTGTGCAGTTTTTATGACGGTGAATGTACATTCACAGTAGGGCTGACATGGGCAAGCTTTGTTGAGTTGGACTTGATATGATCAGCTGTAATGCAGACACGCGATCGCGCGGGGCAAACACGCACGCGCGCGCGCGCGCGCGCACGCACACGCACACATACACACACACACACACACAAACCTTGAAATGGGCAATTTCTCTAAAGATGAAAGCTAGGCTGATACCCACCCACCCACACATACAAATTAACCTGAGTGGTTCTTGGCAACTCAACCCACGTCCTTGGATAGATGACTCTGTTACGAATTGATTTTGCCCAGAGTTATTTTCTTCTCCGAAATGTGGGCCTTTGACGTACGAGGCAGTGCTCCACAATGGGTCTGCTTGATGGAAACCTGAGGAATTTCATGTCTGCGTATCTCTTTTTAAAGAGACCCTGGAACGGATACAGCTAATGTCCATTTACTTTGTTGTATGGCGTAGGTGAATCGGGGAATAGAGGGAGAGCCGCGGGGCGAAAGGGATGATGAAGGATGTGTGGGATAATGGGGGTCTTTGAACTAATTTGGTGTTGGCTTTTGGCGGGGGAGGAAAATGGGTGGCATAAATAGAGCCAGTATAACATCCCCGCCTTTCTGTTTGCACCTCTGTACTCCCACGTCTGTCCTCTTTCGCCACCATCCGTGCCAAGTCTGGATAGAGTGTCCTATGATCACGCACATTTCCTTGGTTTAACAAAAAATCTCTCGGAAGGGGAAAACACCAGAATTAGGTACAGTGGTACAATCATGAATTGCAGCAGATTCCCCAAAACGAATTACAGATTTTAACAATGTACTTTTTCAAATCAGTTACAGACACTCGTTTTGTGGTTGTAATGGGAAAAACAGAAGTGTTATGTTTGTGCATGTCCTGTGACAAATTAACATTGTGGATTATGTATGACTCGTTGATTGTGGATAGTAGGGAATATATTTCATGTGTGAGCTAAAAAAAAATTTCAGTTTTTATCCTAAAGAGAATCTCTCTCTCTCTCTCTCTCTCTCTCTCTCTCTCTCTCTCTCTCTCTCTCTCTCTCTCTCTCTCTCTCAATTTATTTCAATTTTTTTTAGATTGTTCTGCATACAAATTTACTACTATATTTCTAAATGAATCTGTGTTAGTTTTTGTATGTGTATGGTTCTTAGTATGCATGCGTGAAAAAAATATATGTATCTACATACATTCATAGTTACATACATACATACACACGCACATACATACATATACAGTATGTATGTACACACACAATCACACACACACACACACACACACACACACACACACACACACACACACACACACACACACACACCACACGCGCGCGCGCGCGCGGTTGGTTTGTCAAGTGCATGTCATGGTCAGACATTGAGCACCATGCTAGACACAGTGAAGGGAGTGGAGGGAGGGAGGGAGTAAGTGGGGTGATACGTTGACCTCAACGTCCTTTGGCCTGGGGCAGGAAGCTGGTAACAAACCCTCGGTGGTGCCTCCAGTGGGATTGACACTGTCTGGGTTCTCCGACAATCGGCAGCAATTTCCCTCACACGCCGATCTGTATTGATCAGAAAACCATTTCCCATGGACTCCATCGAGTTCGGCCTCTGCTGCTGTCTGATGATGACCCGCAAACAATGGGAGGCGCTGTTGTTGGCACTGGGTCGGATACTGTTGGAGTATTGCCCCCACGTGTCTCTCTATACTGATCTTTCCAACTCCATACCCACCCCCACCCCCTTCTCTCGAAAAGAATGCCTGTTTGTATAGCCCCCCTGCGTCTGTACACTGGTCTCATTGATGGGTTTTGGTATCTCTTCATTCAGACTGGAAAACCATGGAACTGGGTGAAGGATATTGTTAGAAGGAAGTAAGGTGGAAGATGAAAACTGGAACAGGTAATAAGGGAAGTATCATTTCCCTTGTGAACAAACGTTGGCCTTTAGGATGAATTGCTACGTGTCTCTCCCCCCCCCCCCCCCCCCCCCCCGTTTTTAAAGACTACGTAGTTTTTTCTACCTTTTTTAAAGACTACGTAGTTTTTTCTCCGTTTGTAAAGACTACCATAGTTTCCTTTGGCATTTTAGGTCCCTTTTAATCAAAGACACGGTGTTTCCACCATGTAGAAAGTAAAATGTGTCATTGAAAAAGAAACATCAGCCCCCACCCCCACCCCCACTCATCTTCCTCTTCCGGCTGTACCCGCCCCGACCAGGGTAAAAACGAGGTCAAAGAGAGTGACTGAACAAGGAGGATTACCACCAGAAAATATCCCAAAGGTGGAGAAACAAACCATCCACTCAGTCTAGTATCCTCCATATCCCCATTCTCGACATCCCACCAGGAAGTCCTTGTCTTCCTTGTAGGTCTTGGTGCACATAATCTACATCCGAAAGAACAGTCTCTGTCTCTCTCTTTCTCTCCATAATATATATATATATATATATATATATATATATATAAACATATAAACACAGAATTCATTATCGGAACTATGTGATTAATATCCAAACATTTTTGCAGCAACCGCTGAGTCTTCAAGGATAACAGCAACGGAGTGAAAGAACTAATTGTCCAGAACTTCCGACATCACGTGCATAAACTATTCTTTCCTTCTGCAGAAACAGCCAGAATAACCATTGGAAGGCAAGTGCCAGCTGTCAATGGGAATACTGCATGACGCATTCTCTTGGAACGACAGATGTAGTGTCTCGTCCTAAGAGAGGTTCTTTGTACATGTGTACGCGCACGCTTGCTTGTGCTTGTCGAGCCAGGGACTGCTAAATCTTCGCCATTTTCCTTACGACGTACTTTTAGCTTGTCTTCTGTGCGTATATCTTTCCCAAAATCGTTGTATTGGCAAAATATCATTGCAGAAGAACGGTTTCTCTTATCTAGCTCTGCCTACGAAGCTCGATAATTTCACTTTTCCATATACTTCTAAGCAGTATTTCATGTAACAGATCATATAATCGAATCGCCGAAGAAACAATTTGTTCTACGGCGAAAAAAATGTGTAATTTGGAGGAATCAAGGTACGTCGTAAGCAAACATTTTTGGTTGAGAAGAGTGACGTGTGACATGTAACCTGTGAAAATCAAGTGTGTCGCTCTAGATGGACACAGCCTGGCCTTTTTGTTGTTTCCTTCTTTGTTTTATCATGTATCCGACACAGAATAATGTGAACTCCTGTCCTCAACAGCATCCGCCACATTAAAATCAAGTTTTTCCACTTCAAGGCATGGCCCAGTTATTGAAGGCGAAGAACGTCAAGACTTGAAAGCCTCAGATCAGGAAAGACCCATTAGGCAGTTACAAGCCGGGCACCGCCCAGTCCTTGTCGCACATACATTTGGAGGGGGCAGGAGGTGCGTGAGGGAGAGGATGGGCAGTTCCGTCAATTTAAAGCCACTACCAGCGATTAGGATGGCGCCAGAAGCAGACGACCTCGCGTGACTCTTTCCCCACGAAATCTCCAGATCTAGCGTCATCATCTGCGTGAACCCGTTGCTTCCTGCTGCAAAAACAATCTAATGGGGAGGCGCGGGGCAGCCATTAGCGGAGACAATTCACCACGCAGGCTGTCGGAACGGCCACTACATAGCCCTCGTCCTGCAAGACGACCAACGTTGATTTCACGGCATGGACAGTATTGACTGGACTGGGCAGAGAAGCACCTGCACTGGACTTCGTGGCGATGGGGACATGCTCTGTTGACTGATGAAAGCCGTTGCAGCATTAAGAGAATCGATCGATTTGAACGTGTTCAAATGACATTCAGAAAATAGATTACATTTGTTGAAGCTTGAATGTGCATTGTTTTGCTGTTCAGTTTACTTTTGTCAACAGTCTTACTTCAGCCTTCACTGTATACATGTCCTAATCTTTGCCATCATCATCATCACCATCATCATCATCATCACTCTTATTCTTCTTCTTCTTCTTCTTCTTCTTCTTCTTCTTCTTCTTCTTCTCCAGCATTTGTCCATGGTTCGCTGTTTTGATATTTTATTTGCCTGCGTGACTGTTTTACATAATTATCTTCTATACCCTCTCTCTCTCTCTCTCTCTCTCTCTCTCTCTCTCTCCGCACACGCACACCGACACACACACACCACACACCACACACACACACACACACACACCACGCACGCACGCACGCACGCACGCACGCACACACACATACCACACACACGTGAAGTAGGATGTTTCAATGCGTGTGTTTACATGCGGGACCCAGAAGTCTCACATGAAAGACTCAGGGGAGGTTGAAGTCTATACGCATATTAACTCTGAAGATAAGGTCTTCACCTGACTGTAAAGTGGCGACAGATCTCAAGACCTTTGGGGCAAGACTGCTATAGTTTATATGCATTGCAACCAACCTTTGTGGTCACTATATGTTTGAGTACACGCAGTGACTGACTCCCTTTTTCTTCTATTACACTGTCTCAGGCTTTGGTGTATGGTTCTATTCTTTGTCGTGTGTTATGCACCCTTTTCATCAGATACCATCATCAAGTATTGATTTTCCGGTCACAGAGTATTTTTGTGATGGCACAGTCAGCTTTGCAAGACTAGTCAGCAGACACTGTCCTTAATTGTTTGTTCTCTAACAACACATTTCTGTTTTCCTAACAGTTATGATCCCCTCGGAAAGCTTAGTCTTTGGACGCTGTTCTCAACTTATTTCTTATCCGAAGATATCTTTTTTTTCCGAGCGCTTGTTAGCTAGGCAGGCCTAGTCTCACTGGACACTGTTCTGCACTGTCAGTTATCCAAACGGAGATTTGTATTTGTAAGTCTACAGTCAGCTTTGGAAATCGGTCATTGGGCAAGTTCATCAAGTATTTGTTATCAAACCGGGGGTAGTTATCTTTTTTTGTAACTGCGATCACCTGTGCATCTTTGATAATAAGACATTCTGCAATTATTTGTAACCTTGACGCAGTTTTTGTTTCTGTCAACTGTTATCAGTTTGGAAAACATAGTCATTGGACGACATCAGTCTCTGGTAATCCTACAGATTTTGTTTAATTACTGTCCTCCACTTTCTGTAATCGCAGATTTCTGTTTTTCTCACAATAGTGATAAGCTGGCCTTCCGGTAAGCCTGGCTACAATTCGTGGTGAATCGTATTTGCACTGATGCAGGTCATCAAAACGTTCCCTTCTAGAGAGAACGCGAGTGTGTTTACATTCCTTGGAAAGAGACAAATAAATTTTCAACAAATGTATTTTTAGAAGTCAGAAATAACACATTTAAGTTTGCACACTACAACACTCCCGTACTGGTCGTCAGCAACAGAAGTTATACAAAAGAATACAGTCCAGTTCTACACATCACAAGACAGTGAAATGCAGTGCAATACAACACAACATTTGATATAGTACACAAGTAGAGATTGACGTTTTTTTCACGTTAGACGAGCTCTCGGCTTTGCGTGTAATTGCTTACAAGTATATTTATTTGGAGCACATTTTTTCATTCTCGTTGAAACTTTTGAATGACTGCTTGGCGAGTGTACTTCAGATCTCACAATCAACACAAAACTGAGATTGATTCTGGTGTACATTCTTAAGTTATATAGGTGAAAGCCAAACGATGCGTGTCCCGAAATAGCATGAATGTAGGGCGAGACAATGATGCGGATGAAGCTCACGCGACAATATAAGGTAGACGTGCGTCATAAGGCGGCAAGAGGAGAGCCATTGACTTCGCCAAATCGAGGACACACAGTCACACTCCAATACGTCTGACAACAGAACATCTCGGAACTTCGCTTTGTTGTCCGGAGGAAAGCCGTGTTGAGCCGATGATGGTCGGCTACTTTGGCCGCTGACGTTCAATGCAGTTGACTTTGTGGGGATTGCTGTCCGCCATTGTTTGGATAGTAACCTGTCAATTGTTTGTCCATGTCAAGTATTGTCTAGGTTAATAACGGTCCTGTCCTCTCTCTCTCTCTCTCTCTCTCTTCTCTCTCTCTCTCTCTCTCTCTCGACCGAGTATTTTCTGTCCCTTACTGTCCCCTCTGTCTCGCTAAGATGATGATGTAATTAGGTTTGCTGGTGGTAGTGGAAACGGAAATGATGGTGGTAGTGACGGTAATTTGTGTGTTGTGTGTGTGTGTGTGTGTGTGTGTGTGTGTGGTGGAGAGAGAGAGAGAGAGAGAGAGAGAGAGAGAGAGAGAGAGAGAGAGGATATATAGTGCTGTCATCATGAAATGAGAATATCCATCATTTCGAATCGGATGAATGTATGGAATTATTAGTAAACTATGCATTACCGATGTCCTTTTGGAAACTTTTTGTACCTGAAGGAAGCAAACAAGATCTGTTCTTAAAGCTTTGGTGTTATGTGTTTGTTAACTGGAGTCCACAAAGAAGGGGAAAAAACGTGTGCCTATTAAACACAGTATGAAAACACGTACGAGTCACGACTCTGTTACAGACAGTTCGGAAACAATGAGTATAAATGTGTCTGCTAAAGTTTGGAAACGGACAGACACAGCTTTTCCGTTATACAGAGTGTATGGAAACACAACTTTTCCGTTATACAGAGTGTATGGAAACACAACTTTTCCGTTATACAGAGTGTATGGAAACACAAATTTTCTGTTATACAGAGTGTATGGAAACACAACTTTTCCGTTATACAGAGTGTATGGAAACAATCTGAAAGAATGTGTCTGCTGCACAGTGTGGAAAAAGACCTAGACATGTCTGTGCAAACGGACAAAAACAATCTGACTGAGTACTTTCAAAAGTAGGTGCCCGTCACGAGAAATAGACACAACTACTTCTCCGTTACACACATTCTGGAAAGACGCAGATGTAGTGTGTGTGTGTGTGTGTGTGTGTGTGTGTGTGTGTGTGTGGTGTGTGTGTGTGTGTTAACATGGCTTGTAAACAGGTAGACGGTGCGTCACAGCTGAACACAGTCTGGAAACGGGCAGAGGAAGGATAGAATAGGTAGAAGCACAGACGAAGGTAGAAAATAGAAATCAATGAAACATAAGTAAATAAAAGATAACATTATTTTCTCAGAAAAACAATTTTAAAAGTGATATTATTTCATATGGGGGAAAAACCAACATTTCCCAAGGGTCCAAAGCAGAAAGGGTGCGATGAAAAAGCAAATGTGTACCCTGATCGTATTTTTTGTTGCCCCACTATTACAGAATGAGAAAAACACTAAGCGCTGAATGACTAAAGGAGACAAGAGCAATGAAGCCTTTTTAGTCACGAAGGGATCGTTAGCAGCAAAAAAAGCATCACACGAATTTGGCATGAATGCGCGCGCGCTCGCGCGCGCGCGCGCGCGTACACAACACACACACACACACACACACCACACACACACACGCACAGTTTAGACTCTGTAGATGCTGGTGGAAGTATCTCGGTTATTAATTAAATGAATGCTTATACGGACATCTTTACTCTGTTTTGATCTAGACGATACGTTCATGTTTCCTCTTTTGATTTTGGCACTGATATTTCATGTACGTGGTGTCTGAAACACGTGGGACATAAAGTCAGATGCACAGTTGAGATGGAAGAGGCGGGGGGGGGGGGGGGGTGGCAAGGGGGAAGGGAGTGGATGGGATTGCTAGGCATGAAACTTTCCAGACACAAAGGATCAGACAGCACGGACAGTATTGTTAACAGGATATCGTTCTCTTCCTCTCCAGCTTGTTCCAACAACGGTTTTCCATTCTCCCTTTCCTCAGTGTTGTTTATGACAATTTTTAAAAAAATTGCTTTTATGTATTTGTAAAAGACATTGATGTAGTCGTGATCACTGCAATGATGCTTTTTTTTTTCAAAATAGTCTCAACCACTCCATCCCCCTCCCTTTTTCCCTCCCTCCTTCCCCCAGCCTCTCTCTGTCTCTGTCTGTCTGTGTGTCTGTCTGTCTGTCTCTCTCTCTCTCTCTCTCTCTCTCTCTCTCTCTCTCTCTCTCTCTCTCTCTCTCTCTCAGGTACAAGCGTAAAATGCGAATGCGCTCGTGTGCACCCACACACGTATACATATATGCACAAAAATCATTATGTCAAATGGAAGCAAAGCTGCTGGGAACAACAATAGCCACAGTTGTCTCAGAACAGGCCGTAGTCGTCATGGTACAGAATATCATAACTATTGAGAGACTAGTCAGGTACCTCGTTTAACGGCACCGGGACTTCATAGTTCAAGTCTGGTGCCAGAGTCGGCGTGGACTGCGGACTGCGTGCGTTTTGGTATTTTGTTTCCGACATTTCTTAATTGTGTTGATATTGGATGACTGTGCTGGCCATGGCAGGGTCAGGATGAACTGCGGTCAGTTCCACTGTTCTGTGTCTCGGGACTTTCGCATGGAAGTGTCTCCTTTTTGGAGCAGGTATCGCCTCGTAAAACGTAGCTGATGAATGAATGGGCTGAATGTACCTCTTATAACTTCACTGTCATTTCTGAGAAAACAAGATCACCACGCTGAAGTTTGAAACACGGCCTCACACCGTGAGTTACAGACCCCATGCTGGTGAATCGCCCATCTGACTAAAGTGGGCTGGTCGACAATTTTCAGAGGACTC
>CM065715.1:22204590-22212090 GCA_033310375.1 Conus canariensis
TGTGACAGGTCAAGGGAGGGTGTGGCCGGGACTGTAACAGGTCAAGGGAGGGTGTGGCCTGGGACTGTAACAGGTCAAGGGAGGGTGTGGCCGTGGACTGTGACAGGTCAAGGGAGGGTGTGGCCGTGGACTGTACAGGTTCAAGGGAGGGTGTGGCCGTGGGACTGTGACAGGTCAAGGGAGGGTGTGGCCGGGGACTGTGACAGGTCAAGGAAGGGTGTGGCCGGGGACTGTGACAGGTCAAGGGAGGGTGTGGCCGGGGACTGTAACAGGTTCAAGGGAGGGTGTGGCCGTGGACTGTGACAGGTCAAGGGAGGGTGTGGCCGTGGACTGTGACAGGTCAAGGGAGGGTGTGGCCGGGGACTGTAACGGGTTTCAAGGGAGGGTGTGGCCGGGGACTGTAACAGGGTCTCTCTGGCCATTTGCCTGCCTGGCTCTCTCTCTCTCTCTCTCTCTCTCTCTCTCTCTCTCTCTCTCTCTCTCTCTCTCTCATTTCGGTTTTTTTCTCTTTATGTGTGCACTGCACCTCACGTTGTTATATGCCGGAGGCCTGAAACATCAAAATTGTGTTCAGTTGTGTTCTCTGTGTGTGTGTGTGTGTGTGTGGTGTGTGTGTGTGTGTGTGTGTGTGTGCGCGGTGTGTGTGTTTGTGTGTATGCCTGTGCCTGTGGCTGTGTGTATGTGTTAAAACATGCAGATACAGTCGCACATATACACATGCACTCTTTTACACATAGACGCACGTGCGTGTGCACACACGCACGCACGCACACACAAGCACGCGCGCACTCACACACACACACACACACACACACACACACACACACACACACACACACACACACACAGGCAGGGAAGGAGAGATGCAGGGAGGTAGGTGGTCACTGTACACACATGCACATATATACGTAATTATATGAAACAATGCATACGCACAGAAACACAGACAGACAGACACACGTGTACACACACACACACACACACACACACACACACACACAGAGAGAGAATCTCATACGTACATACGTACTACTGCACCCAGAATCATCGACTTACATTATTAAATGTCTTGGCAATTAATGTTAGTACAAAAGCCCACTTTTTGGCAGACAGCAGTTCCAGTGTTGGAATCAGCCACTTAGAGGCATTCCACAAGTTGAGGCACTTTTTGTCTGTGAGTAACCAGCCATCCTAGACACAGAATGTAAGTAACTTTGATCATCTGAATGCCCTAGCCAGCCACCGCACTAGAAAGAAGTCATTCCTACAACAGAGCGATCGTTGAAACCGATAGCAATTGACAGAACATGAAACGGACCTCGCCGACTCCTCCTGAGGCCTGGGTCAAAGAGTGATGGCAAAGCTGGGTCAGCAAGACAGGTGCCCAGCCTGTCTGTCACTGTCTTCTTCCTCTTGTGGGTACTGGGGAAACGGATGGCGTCGACATGTAAAAGTGTCTGTATGTCAAGTGACGGTTTTTCTGTGTGTGTGTGTGTGTGTGTGTGTGTGTGTGTGTGTGTGTGGTATTTGTACGGTTTTGTTTTAATGTATAATGGTCTTTCTTAATCCCTTTTGTGATTAATTGTGCGAAATAATGACTAAATTTAAAACGCACGCACGCACGCACGCACGCACGCACGCATACACATACACACGCACGCACGCACGCACACGCACGCACGCACGCACACATACGCACACGCGCGCATACCACACGCGCGCGCGCGCCACACACACACACACACACACACACACACACACACACACGCGCACACACACACACCGTCTCTCCCAGCAGGCTATTGGAGTAAGTCACGACTTCTGGTAACGGCTTTTAAGAAAGAGAAATTGGGACAGAAGACGAGGCAGAGGCTATAATCTGACTTTCACTTGCACGCGATAAAACCGGGTCTGTTCAGCTGTAAATGTGATCAGAGGGACCATTAGAACGGCCCTGAAAAGTTTCTGAATGTAGCCACAGGGGAACATTAGAACGGCCTTGGAAAAACTCGGGGTTTCACAGTTTAAAGAGCGACTTAGCCAGAATATGAGGGTCAGCAGAAAACTCCTTGGTCTTCTTTTGTTTTGATTCTGATGCCGTCTTTGAAGGAAACGTTTTAAATGAAGAAGTGGAAACTTATTCTTGCCGAAGTTTAAGCTTATCTGTTTACGAAAATTTAAAAGCAAAAGGCAGAATCAGGTTTTGTTGAAAGGGGGAGATGTACAAAGAACAGTTCCTGAAGAATGACGGATTAT
The DNA here is from genome assembly GCA_033310375.1 of Conus canariensis. NCBI lineage: Eukaryota > Metazoa > Mollusca > Gastropoda > Neogastropoda > Conidae > Conus > Conus canariensis. The sequence goes on from CM065715.1 coordinate 22,206,847, forward strand.
CACTGAAAGCGTTTGAGTGGGTGTAAGCAAATTTATGGACACGCACAATAGTTGTGCTGATAAAACACCATTCTGATTCAGTTACGTTACACATCGTTCGGGTAGTGGGTGCCACAGAGTACTGCTTAATCAATGAATTAAAACTCTCTTTAATCATTCTATAAAAATTCCTTATTATTTAGATATTTCCTTACTTTGATGTCGTTCGTAGTTTCATTTTCATTATAGCCCAGTCGAACTCCAGAGACCTTTTGCAGTCAGGCTTTTATTTAATAACCCAACAAATTTCCTTTGATGTCCGCCTAGAAAAAGACTGATGTGGAAATAGAGGAGACTGGATAAGATTTCCACCAATATCCACACAGTGAAAAACTTTTTTTTCTCCCGACTGTAACTGTACAGTAATTGATTTTTCTCTTTCTCAGAATTAAGGTCAGGACAACTGAGTTAGCTAACCTTTATCAAGACCTCCAGCAGAGAGAGAAAGAGAGAGAGAGAGAGAGAGAGAGAGAGAGAGAGAGAGAGAGAGAGAGAGAGAGAGAGATAAATCCTCTCGTCATTATCCAATCTTAAGAAGGATCGCCTCCAACGGTTGAACAATCTAAATCCCCGAAGATCCTCCTTGTCACTCTCCAGTGTAGACCATTTTCCAGCAAAACACGATGTTCATTAATGTGTTACCTCTGCCGTTCAGTAGTTTGTGTTTTCAAAAACAGTGCCATAATTAAAAAGAAAAGTTTTTTCAAAATAGCTTTACAATTGGGAAGAAATAGTTCCACCAGACAATGAAGTTTGGAATCTTTCCTTACAATACTTGGCCTTATCTGGCACTCTCCACTGCTGTCATAGGCAGCTCCAGAAGACAAGAAAGAAACTGAAGAAACAACGTAAAAAACGGAGAAAAGGAAAGAAAGTGAAGAATAAAAAGACGAAAAGAAGAAAAAGAAAAGAGGAGAAAAAAAAGAGGGAAATGTATTGAAAGGTATTACAAAAGAAGAGGGAAAGAAGAGAAAACAGGAAGGGGGGGGGGGGGCTAAAAGGGGGAACGGAAATGACAATGAAGCACAGTTGTCTTCGGTATTTTTCGGCCGGTTGGACAGCCATTGCCGTTGTGAAGCGAATGGTTTCTTGCAACTGCCAAAGTAAGGAACATTTAAACACAAAACTCGATGGATTGACGAGAAATGGGCATAGGTGTGTGTGTGTGTGGTGTGTGTGTGTGTGTGTGTGTGTGTGTGTGTGTGCGCGCGCGCGCGCGCGCGTGCGCTCGGGCGTGCACATGCGCTTGTGCGTGCATTTTCTTTATACATGGATGCGTAGGTGCTTGTGCGTATTTGCTGGCCCACGCAGCTAAAACAAAATGTTACGGTTCAGTACAAATGATGCTGTCGGCTGTCAATGTTTTAACAGTGGTAAGACTGTACGGAAAGAATGAATATTCTTGTTACACGACAATTCATAAACTCAAGGGATGGTGGGTCACGTATGGACAATGCCGTGAACTGCTTCCAAAATGATAATATTGTGAATCCATTGTCCGTGGAGAGGCAGCCAAGTAAAAGTGCCACGGACTTCGCCTTGATTGCCGCTGAATTATTTACACAGAGGATGGCCTTTTTCCCTAATTCTCCAAATGATTCAGTGGGCAGTCCGATGGCTCATTCATTCAGGATCGGAAGTGTTTTACGGATTAATGTCAAAAATGTCAACAGATGGAAATATGGTTCAGTAAATACTTATATGGAATTTAAAAGTCTTTACATGTTGTGAACTGGAACGAGAATGGACAGTGACTGAAGTATCTAAGGTCTGTTTTCAGTTCTGTGGAGTCTGAAGAAGCCAGTGTATTCAGATCAACCATTTCTCGTTTGAGAATGTACATCCACAAATCCTTAAGTTGATATTAGTACCATCAGCCGGTTTGAGTGTACCAAATCCGTTTTTCTCGCGTAGATGAAAGTAATGTCTGGTGACAGCAGAAGCCTCTCTTAGCAGTCCTCAGATGCAGTAAGGCCGCCAGGCAATGGCATGTATCTGGCCATTACAACCAGTCCAACAGCATCTTCCAAGCTGCAGTGGACGGCGAAGGTTCAAGAGGTGGGCCGGAGACCTGCTCGATAGCTATGGTGAGAGAGACTGGTCCATCCCTATCTTGATGCGCATGACTGGGGACAGAAAGCGGTCAAAAGTTCTGACTGATACCTTTCGTGACAGCCAAGTGATGGACCTAGTTATCATCATCATCATCATCATCATCATCTTCATCATCTTCATCATCATATTTTGATGATACTACTACTAAAATGAATAATAGGAAGAAATAGGACATTTCTGTGGCACTGCACCAAGTCTCAGAAGCTTTTCATAATAACAAGAAACAGACATGTGTACAAGCACACACACACGCACATGCATGCACACACACACACACACACACACACACACACACACACACACACACACACACCAAGTGAGGCGCACACATACACACATCTCTCTCTCACTCTTTCTCTCTCTCTCCTCTCTCTCTCTTCTCTTCTTCTTCTCTCTCTCTCTCTCTCTCTAGCTCTCTCTCTCTCGCTCTCTTCCCACGAGCTTGTCACGTGGGGGTTGGGAGAAAGGGTAGGATAGGAGCTATCACTGGTGGCATTACCCCCACGGCAATCATTAAGACCCTCACACACAGCCCTATCCAGGTTCATCCGGTCAGAGCTCAGCAGGGCAGTCCACAGGGGGCAATCAAGAATGGATCGTCAAGGCCTCGCTAGAGAGTCGTTCTTCCTAACAGTGCAGCTTGAAGTTGTCCCGATCAGTCAGTGTGTCTCTTTCCTTTCCACCCTCAGAAACATTTCTGGCAATGTTACGGCAAAAAAACGCACTTTGGTCAAGATTCTATCGTGAATTGATATTCGGGTTACATCCTCATAGTGTAATATCACAGGGGTTTGAAAATTGTGTCTGAGCCACTGTTTACTGTCACGAGCAAAAGGTATCAATGTTGCTCGTCTTGTGCAGATCCACGCATCGATCTCAAACACTGACCCTTGATGGCATTTTGTTTTTTAAAATCAGATTGAAATACAGCATTGTCTTTTCTGAACGGCTCTGCTACCAAGTATACATTACTGTCTTACTAGAAAGCTTGTTTTTTGTGATGCCTAAACGACCTAAGACTGGCTGTTTGTGGTCGAAAGGCAGGGACACACCTTGTGACGTTTTAAAAGGGAGGTGGGGAAAGGAAGAGGGAAAGGAGTTCTAATTCCGATTGATGTTCAGTTTCAAAGATATAGATCGGGAGAGTGTAGCAGCCTTCGTTATGGTCTCACAAGCCGATTCATCGCTGGAGAGGACTCTTTTGAAAAGGGTACATTTCCAGTTCCCAGTGATAGTGGTGTGAGGAAAAGTGGGGGGAAGCAATCACGAGGACTTGCTCGTCCACAGAGAGATTACTGACAATAGGTCCGTTCACGTTGGACTCGCGGGGGTTACAGCTCAGTGGAAGTGCGCACACGTGCGCGAACCTCCTTTTGTGTGTGTGTGTGTGTGTGTGTTTTGAGAGAGAGAGAGAGAGAGAGAGAGAGAGAGAGAGAGCTGGCAGGCAATTTTTATTTATTTAATACATGGTATGACATAGTGATAATAGAGTGGAAAAGGCTGACAAGAGCAACATGCTCACTCAGATGTTTCCACTTTCACTACCACCCTCCCCTTACACTCTCTCGCTCTCCCACCCCCCCCCTCTCTCTCTCTCTCTCTCACACACACACACACACACCACACACACACACACACACACACACACACACGCACACACACATACATACACACACACACCACACTACACCGCACCACACCACACACACACCACACCACACCACACCATACCACACCACACCACACCACACACACACACGCACACACACACACACACACACACACACACACACACACACACACACACACACAACACACACACAAGCGCACGAACGCATGAACGGATGCATCCAAGGAACTGGTCTTCTCTTAAAAATAAGCATACATGTGTTACTCTGACCTTAATGTGAGAAAGAGTATAGAAAAAGGGGCAAAGGCATGTCAGTGTGCTGTACTGTAGGAACAGAAAGGGAGAGAAGTGCTCCTCTGCTGATCGAAAAGCGCACCGTTGTGCAGCGAAGTTAATGGAGTGGATGTCCAATGAATCAGCGTTCTGATCGTGTATGATCTGCCTTTTCTTCCTGAATGCTCCCTTATCTTCCGCATCTATGGCTGTAGGGAATGGACTGACCGGATGAGAGGCCTGATATGGCCCGTTGTGGTCGAGGGATGCTGATGACATGAATCGATTTGAACTGAAATCCTCTTAGTCACATTACTGGCACTGTGCTCATACTGGCTTCTCTAGACCTCAGCTTTACCCAGCCTTGGCCAGTCGTATCCTCAACACTGACAGGCCATGGGGAGCAGTCGGTACCAGATCATCATGAGGCAGCCCAGCAGCTGAGACACCGCACTGCTTCTGAGTCACTGTGGTGCCTGTTCTGATACTATTTACATAGAACACTACTAACAAAGCCCACTGCTGACAATGATTGCCCGGTCATGGGTTTGTCTTGTCCGCTGGCAACTCGGTCGTCGGTGTGAACAGAGGGAATTGTGTAAAGATAATACCACGTGGTTCTGGCGGCTGATTCAATGACCCCAGCTCGAAACGCTGATGGTTTATGACCATTCAGTGTCTATAAGCTAGCTTGTTCTTTTTGAGACTGTATGATGTTTAGCGTTGGTGTCTTAATATAGTTACAATTTTCCTTCAGTGAGGAGTTCGACAACCGACAGGTTTACTCCAGGTTAAAGACCAGTAAGCTGCCTGCTTAATATTACGAACTTTTAACTGTCAAGGTTAAGGTTAAAGATATTTTCAGATACAGTGCTCATAAGCTATTTGAGACTGCTTTACTTTATAACACACTGGTCATCTTCATGTGATTCCCACGCACTGTCATCATGCAGTTTAAAAGGGTAGGATCACTTGATTGTCCTTAGTTTAGCCATGGACTCTGAATTCATTGTTTTATCACTTAACACCTAATTACTGGAGTATAACTGTTAAGACTGGGCTTTTGAATACCTGATTACATGATCGATGCTGCTATAGCTGCTGCTGCCGCTGCCACTGCTGCTACTGTAACTATGATTGTGATCATCAGCAAAATCATCATTCGTACAGCTGGAACGCTCAATGAA
>CM065715.1:22217090-22239590 GCA_033310375.1 Conus canariensis
CTCTCTCTCTTCTCGTCTCTGTCTCTGTCTCTCTCTCTCGTCTCTCTCTCTCTTCTCTCTCTCTCTCTCTCCTGTCTGTCTTTGTCTCTCTCTCATTATTTGTTTTTGCATTTTACTTTACAAAAATGCAGTCCATTACCAGCCCCCACCCTCCTGGCAATCTCTACGCACATGTACACACACACACATGCACACACACACACACACACACACACACACACACACACACCACGCAACCACACAAACGCACGCACGCACGCACGCACGCACACACACTATCCACATCTTTATGTATATCTGTGAATCTATGGATCTGTCTGATGTATCCATCTCTCTCTCTGCTCTCTCTCTGTCTCTCTCTCTCAATCTATCTACACACACACACACACACACACACACACACACACACACCACACACCACACATTATATAATTATAATTGTGTGTGTGCGTGTGCGTTGCTTTGTGTGTGTGTGCATGTGCGTGGTGTGTGTGTGTGTGTGTGTGTGTGTGTGGTGTGTGTGTGTGTGTGTGTCCTCGGATAGATGACTCTGTTATGAATTGATTTTGCCCGAAGCCATTTTCTTCCCAGAGACGTGGGCCTTTGACGTCAAGGGTACGACGCCATGCTCCCCAATGGGTCTGTTTGATGGAAACCTCCTGAGGAGTTTCATGTCTGTGTGTTCTTTTAAAGAGACCCTGTATCGGATACAGCTAACCGTTGACTTTGTTGTTCGGCGTAGGTGGATAGGGGAACGGCGAGTTGGAGCCGCCAGCGAATGGTATGAGGAAGGGTGTATGGGATAATGGGGGTTCTTTGAACTAATTTGGTGTTGCCTTTGGCGGGGTAGGAAAATGGGTGGCATAAACAGAGAGCCAATAGAACTCTCAGGCCTTTCCCTTTGCATCTCTGTACTTCTACGTCTGTCCTCTTTCCGCTCCACCTTTACCAAGTTCGGTCAGGGAGAGCATATTATAGTGAGGATTACTACCATAAGATATCCAAGTGGTGGGGATACGCCCCATCCACTCTCTCTACTATCCTCAACATCCCTATACTCGACAGTCACTGGAAATAATTGTTGTTTGTCTTGTAGGTTTAGATGAAAACGATTGACATTGAAAAGATAGCTTTAGATGAAAACTTTTGTCAGCGAAAAGAACAACACACACAATACACACATACACCAACACACACACACGCACACGGACACACACACAGGCATACTCACACCACACACACACACACACACACACACACACACACACACACCACACACACACACACAACCACCACCACACCACCACCACCACCACCACCACACCACACACCACACCACACCACACCACACCACACCACACCACGCACCGCACCCACCACACCACACCACACCACACCCACGCGCGCCCCCCCCCCCCCCCACACACACACATGCAAGCGCGCACAGAGAGACGCACACACATACATACAGCATATATACATCTATGTGTATGTCTGTGTATTTAGTTATTATCCATCTGCCTGTATATATCCATATCTGTCTGTCTGTCTGTCTGTCTCTCTCTCTCTCTCTCTCTCCTCTCTCTCTCTCCCCTCTCTCTCTTCTTATTATATATATCATACAGACTTTAAACTCATGGCTGGAATTTTGTCATTATTATCCAATATTTCGCAGCAACCTGCTGAGACTTCAAGGATAACACCAACTGAGGGGAAGAATTCAGTGTGCAGATCTTCCGCTATCACGTGCACAAACTATCCTTCCTTCTGCAGAAACAGTTAGAATAACCATTGGGAGGCACGGTATAGCAATCAGCGGGAATAATGCATGACGCAGGCTCTTGCAACGACAGCTATAATGCTGCCATCTTGATAGGGACGTGCGCACGCGTTTGTACCTGTATGCATGCACAGTTGCTTGTGTTTGTCGAATCAGGAGCTGCTACATCTTTTCCGATTTCCTTACAATGTACGTTAAGCTTGTCTTTCTATGCCTATATATTTCCCAAAAATGTTGCTATTGGCAAATATTGCAGAAGAACAGTTTCTCTTATCTCTCTCTACCAATAAGGCCTGCTAATCTCATTTTTCCGGATACTTCTAAGCAGCGTTTCGTACAACAAATCATATATTTGAAACACCGAAGAAACGCAGGTCAGCTTTAAGAAAAAAAAAACCCGGTGGAATCTTGGGCAAACAGGCTTTATCGTAAACAAACATTTCTGGTTGACAAATGTGACATGTGTGGCATGTAACCTGTGAAAATCACGTGCGTCGCTCTAAAGTAGGACATAGTTGGGTTTTGTTGTTGTTTGTTTGCTTCTTTTTTTATTTGTGTGTGCCCCACACAGAAGGATGTGAACTCAATTCGTCAACAGTATTCAGCATTAACCATATTAGATTTCACCTTTTACACTGCCAGGGCATGGCCACGTTTCTCTTGTGGAAGAATGCTAAGACTGAATGCCATAGACCGGGAGAGAGGCATTAGGCGGTTACAAGTTGAACACCATCCGGTACTAGTAGCAGATATGCTTGGGGGTGGAATGGGGGGGGGGGGGGGGGTAGGTGCCGCAGGGGGTGGGGGTGGGGTGGGGGTATCAGTTCCGTCGATTTCAATCCACCACAGGCATTCAGGATGGCATCAGAAGCAGATGACCTTCGCGTGACTCCTTCCCGACGAGATCTCCAATCAAGCGCATCATCCGCGTGGAACCGTTGCTTCCTGCTGCAAAAGCAACCCATGGGGAGACACGGGGCAGCCATTAGCGGGGACACTGCACCACAAAAACAACCCACTGGGGAGACACGGGGCAGCCATTAGCGGGGACACTGCACCACAAAAACAACCCACTGGGGAGACACGGGGCAGCCATTAGCGGGGACACTGCACCACAAAAACAACCCACTGGGGAGACACGGGGCAGCCATTAGCGGGGACACTGCACCTCAAAAACAACCCACTGGGGAGACACGGGCAGCCATTAGCGGGAACACTGCACCACATAAACAACCCACTGGGGAGACACGGGGCAGCCATTAGCGGCAACACTGCACCACATAAATAACCCACTGGGGAGGCGCGGGGCGGCCATTAGCGGGAACACTGCAACATAAAAACAACCCACTGGGGAGACACGGGGCAGCCATTAGCGGGAACACTGCACCACATAAACAACCCACTGGGGAGAGACGGGGCAGCCATTAGCGGGAACACTGCACCACATAAACAACCCACTGGGGAGGCGCAGGGCAACCATTAGCGGGGACAGTGCACCACGCTGGATATCGGAACGCCCACTGTATTGCCATCGTCCTGTAATACGACCAACGCTGACTTCGCAGCACGGGCAGTACTGACTGGACTGGGCCCTGAAACACCTGAACTGCCTAGGGGGAAATGTTCTGTTTACTGAAGAAAAGCCATTTCTGCACGAAGAGGATCGATTGATTTGAACTTGTTGCAATGAAATGTCAGGAGACCGATTACACTTGTTGAACCTGGAATGTGCATTTTTTTGCTGTTCGGTTTACTGATCTCAGTATTCTTATTTCAGTCTTCACTATACACGTTATAATCGTTGTCTTCTTCTGCAGTTCTCCATGCTTTTTTGTTGATTATACATTTGTTTGGGTGTGTGATTGTTTTAATCCTACCTTTAAATGACAATACTAAATCTTTGAGAAATGATATCTGAACACAATATTAGTCTCTCTCTCTCTCTCTCTCTCTCTCTCTCTCTCTCTCTCTCTCTCTCTCTCTCTCTTCCATCCCGGTGATATATGAATGGAATGGAATGCTTTGGTACTTGTGTTCACACGCGGGACCTACAAGTCTCATCTGCAAGACTTGGAGGAGACTGAAGTCTGTCCATCCGATGACTCGGACCTGTATGTAAAGCGGGGATAGAACTCGAGATCTTTGGGATAAGACAGCAATGGTTTATATACAATACAGCCAACTACCTTGATCAATGTAAGCCCATCAGCAGCTATGTCAAAATCAATAGTGTACATCAGCCAGCAATAACATGAAAAGTCAAGAGACATTGCCATCTCTTAATACAGAAAAGTCTGTTTAAGTGCCTTAAACAGATGAGATTAGGAAACGAGTGTGGATTGTCGTTCGATAGTCAGGACGGATGGGTTATCAATTAAAAAAACTGAAAATCAAAATATAAACAAATACACAATATGCAAACTAACGGTTGTTCAATGTGTTGTATATATATATATCAAAGAATGCCATTGTACCATCGTACTGACATTAGACGAGCTCGATGCTTTGCATGTAAATGCTTATGAGTACACTTATTCTGAGCACATTTCTTCATTCTCATTGAAACATGTGAATGTTTCTTGACGAGTTTAATGTAAATCTTACAGTCAGTGTTAAACTGAGACTGATTCCAGTATGTATCCTTAAATGGAGATTTCTTCATTATCATTAAAACATGTGAATGTTTCTTGACGAGTTTAATGTAAATCTTACAGTCAGTGTTAAAGTGAGATTGATTCCAGTATGTTTGCTTAAATTACATAGTGTAAGCCGAAAGAGGTGCATCCGGAAATTGCATGAATACTGGAGGAGACAACGACGTGGATGAAACCCGCGTGACAAGATATGGTTGGCGTGCTCCACGTCACGGTGAGGAGAGCCATTGGCTTCTTCAAATCGAGGACACGCAGTCTAAAACCCAGTACCTCTGACAACAGAACGTCTCGGAATTTCGCTTTGTTGACTGATGGAAAGCCGTGCTGAGCCGACGATGGTCAGCAACTCTGCCTGCCGACCGTTTAGTGGGCAGTTGACTTTGTAGTGATTGCTGTCCGCCATAGTTTGGAGACTAATCCGTCAATTGTTTGTCCATGGTCAAGTGATGTCTAGCTTTATGTAGGTCCTGCCCCTCCCCCCCCCCTCTGTCTGTCTGTCTGTCTGTCTGTCTGTCTGTCTGTCTCTCTCTCTCTCTCTCTCTCTCTCTCTCTCTCTCTCTCTCTCTCTCTTCTCTCTCTCTCCCAACTCACCAGGTGGTTGCTCTGCCCTACCACCCCTTCCTATCTCACTGCAATTGTTGGATTGGTAAGTCGAGTGAGTGGGTTGGTTGGTTGTGGTGGTGGTGGTTGTGTGGTGTGTGTGTGTATGTGTGTGTGTGTGTGTGTGTGTGTGTGTGTGTGTGTGTGTGTGTGTGTGTGTGTGTGTGCGTGCGTGCGTGCGTGCACGCGTGCGTGTATGTGAGAGAGTTTAGTGTTTTTTTAAACTTTTATTTTGTGGCACAGGCAAGCATGATTCGTTATTAAAAGTTCGATGTCGCATGTTTGTTAAATGGGGCCTGGAAAGAAGCAAACGGAACATGTCTTCTACAGTATGAAAACAAAAAGACGTCACGGCTCCGTTACAGACAGTTTGTAAAGACGAAGAAGGAACGTATCTGCTTCAGTTTTGAAACGGGCAGAAACAACTTGTCCTGTTATACAGAGTGTGGAAACTGTCAGAAATAGTCTGTTGCTTGCAGCGCGGAAACAGAAACAGACACATCATTACAGTCAGTCTTGAAAGGGGCAGAAAAAAATGTATGTGTACGTAGCACAGTCTGGATATCGGCAAAAGTCACATGTCCATCACAGGAAACAGGTAAAAGTCACTTATCTGTTATACTAGGAGCCGGAATAGCTCAGTTGGTAGAGCGCCTGACTCGTAATCTTGGTGATCCTGGGGTTGCGGGTTCGAATCTCCGCCGGGGCGTTTCGGTACAGGGGGATTTTTCCCTCGGAGTTAACATTAGTTCTGACTCCATTTCCCACACAGTCCTTCGAATGAGACTATAAACCGAGGTTCCGTGTGTGAACGCACGCATAATATCTTGCACACACGTAAAATCCCATCACCAACTTTCGGAAGAGTAGGCCAGTTTGGCCGTTGGTATGGATGACACGTTACACACAGCATGCACCCTGCGTAAGAAATGGAAAGAATGAAGGAAGTAAAGAAACTGAGTGAACGATATTGAACGATATTGACTGGATGACACGGGAAACGACTGAATGAAGCGCCAGCTGGCAGCTCTTCAGTCGGCACTACCCAGGTAGGCAGCCCGTTGTGTAAGCGAGTGTTGATTTTAAAGCGCTTAGAGCTTGGTCTCTAGCCGAGAATAGGCGCTATATAAGTATTCATTATTATTATTATACTTGTATGTAACAAAGCCTGAAGACAGGCAGAAATAATGTCATTGTTACACACAGTCTGGAAACAGGCAGAAAAAGGGCTCTAGAGATAGAAATCAGCGAAACTTAGATAAGCAACAAAATATAGAGCAGTCCTGCATTTCCAGAGTGTCCAAAGTGGTAACAGTGGAAGTAATACTTTTCCTGAGAGATCGTCTCTGTGCTCCTGACCGTATCTTACGTTGCCCCAAATGTTAAAGAATAAGAAAAACGCTAAGCACGGAATGACGAAATAAGACAACAGAAATGACACATTTTTACTTACGAAGGGAGCATCAACAAGTTGACATTGGACGAGTTTGGGCAAGCATGCTCTCGTGTTCACACACACGCGCGCGCGCGCGCGCGCACACACACACACACACACACACACACACACACACACACACACACACACACACACACACGCACTCAAGCACGCACAGAGAGAGAGATGAGAGGAGAGAGAGAGAGAGAGAGAGAGAGAGAGAGAGAGAGAGAGAGAGTAGATATTTGTGCAAGTATCTAGATGAATTAAATGTATGAATGTAAGGACATCTTTACTTCAGTTCGCGTTTCCTCTTTTGATTCTGGCACTGATATATCAAGTACGCAGTGTCTGAAACATGTTGGCATAAAGGCAGATGTATGTAAAGTTGAGATGGAGGAGGCGGAAAGCAGCAAAGGGGAAGGGAGGGGGGGGGTAGTTGGGCATGAAGCATTTCACACAAAAACGATCAGGCAGCACTGGCAGTATTGTTCATTAGGATATCGTTCTCTTCCTCTCCAGTGTGTTATAACAACGGTTTTCCATTCTCCCTTTCCTCACTTTGTCGGTCAAGAGCGTTTTTATTTGCTTTTATGTATTTGAAGGAGACATCTAATGCAGTCGAGATCACTGCAATGCTTTTTTTTTTTTCAAAACAGTCCTTATGCCCCCTCTCTCTCCCTCCCTCCCTCCTTCTGTCTCTGCCTGTTTGTGTGTCTGTCTGACAGTCACTCTTTCTCCCCCCCCTTCTCTCTCACTGTCTGTCTCTGTCTGTCTGTCTGTCTGTCTGTCTGTCTGTCTCTCTCTCTCTCTCTCTCTCTCTCTCTCTCTCTCTCTCTCTTGTAAGATGCGAATGCACTTGCGTGCACCCACACATGGATATGTATATATATATATATATGGGTGGGTGGGTGGGTTGGATGGGTGTGGGTGTGTGCGCGCGCGCACCGAAAGGACTGAGAAGCGTTCGTCTGTTCAAATGGAAACTGTACGACTGGTAACAGCAACAGAAGTACTTGTAGTGCAGACACGTGTCAAATCATAGACACACTTTCGAAGTTGATGTCAATACTGACGTTTCCCTGTGGAAAAAATGCAACTGTTTTGTCTCACTGTGTTTAAAATTGATATGCTTTAGATCAAGTGGCCTTTCTGTGTCAGAACAAGTTGTACACATCATGGTACAAAGTAACAGAGTTTTCAAAACACCAGTCAGGTATCTCTTTTTACGATAACACGAGTTCATTATTCAAATCTGGAAGAGTGGCGATGCAACGCATGTGTCTTTGTGTCTTCTTTGTCAAGCCACCTTCAGTTTGTACAGATACTGGATGACTGTGCTAGCCACGGCAGGATTAGAATGGACAACTGTCGATTCCATCGTTCTTTTTCACGGGACTTTCGCGTGGAGGCATTGTCTTTTGGAGGAGGTATGGGCTCGTAGAAAAATAATTGCTGAATAGATTGGCTGAGATCAAGGAGCATCTGAATGCACTATTTTCATTTCGTCATCATTTCTGAGAAGACAACATCGCCACGAGCGAAACATAGCCCCACAGTATGAGTTACAGAGTACGTGATGGCGAATTACAAACCACACCAAAATTGGCCTGGTCGCCACTTTTCAGAGGACTTCCACTGCAGTGTTACTGTGGCAGTATTTTTCAAACCAGCCATCATTTCAACTCTAAACAAGATGTCTTCTCAATGATCATTCACAGTTCTGTGCAGTGTTGACAGATACTAGTCTTTTCTATGCACTCTGCCTTTTCCTGATCACATCCTTCAGTTTCACTCGGTTTTTCTTTTGAAATCCATCTAATGACATTGGCTTTGTACAGCCCTCCAGGAATAATTCTTAAAGTTTTCCTGCGATCCTCAACAAGAAGCATAGGTAATGTTCGACCACGGTAGTCACTAAGCTTAGACCCGGTGTAACAGCCCGTTCTTACCCCCCTCTGGAACTTACCCCCGGGGTAAGTCTGGGCTAGCCTGCTTTTACCCCCAGGGGTCATTCTAGGACTAGCTAGGTATTTCGACTATATTACAGTAAATCAGTGTCTCATGAGTGTTTGTGTACCTTGTGCAATGCAGACAACCAGTGGTCAGTGTCACTGACCATTGGTCACTTTAATGTATATCAGAGTATTTAACTATTTTTACAGCTAATTAGTGTCTCCTGAGTGCCTGTGTACCTTGTACAATGTAGATGACTGGGGGGGGATCAGTTCCAACTAGGGGGGGGGGAGTTCCAGCTAGTCCTGGAATCACCCCCGGGGTAAAAGCAGGCTAGCCCAGACTTACCCCGGGTAAGTTCCAGAGGGGGGGGGGGGGGTAAGAATGGGCTGTTACACCGGGACCAGAAAATCTGAGTTTGACTCTGGCTTTCCACTGAATCAGTCTAGCAAAATCATTTCAGAGCTTTAGGAAAGGCATTTTCAAATGTCTGAAGTGCTCCTGCAATGTTCCTGTTCAGCAGGCTTTCACTCAACAACAAAGTTTTTAATTCTTTAAAAATTAATGTCACTTGATATTGTCCACATGTCGTTGTATCAATGAACATCCCAAATAGAATATGATGAAAAAAGTGGGTCACGGTGGCCAAGATTGTGTGTGTGTGTGTGTGTGTGTGTGAGAGAGAAAGAGAGAGAGAGAGAGTAAACGTGTGTCACTTTTTCCACATCCAGATCGAGTCTCGTACTCGGATACAAGTCAAGAGAACAAAAAGATCCTCTCGAGTTTATCAGTTCTTTCAAAAAGAGCCTGAGCCTGACAATACAGTAAAAGAAGGTGGCAACTTTGATGAGAGGCAGTAGCGAAGGAAAAGTTTTAAGAGAGTAATAACTCATTTGGAGGATCATGAATTTGGATGCATTTTAAGGCGACTATGATCTAATTTTGGTAACCAGAAATGATCTTGGTCTAATCCAGTGTGAGTTACCATGGTTTAATTTGGACTACCGTTCGTAGTTTCAGTATTAATGCGCTTTGTTTACGCTGTTGGTCACCATAATTTAATTCTAATGACCATAACGTACACTGGATTCTCATAATCGACATATAGCCAATACTGTAGCCTCATTAGGGTAACTCTGACCCCATTGAGGGTAACCATGGTACTTGGACACAATAGCATGTGGGCACAATCACAGGTTGCCACAAGAAGATGGAGACACTATGGCACAGGGTACATGGACACAGTGGCACATGCACACAGTGACTCATAGGCAGAATAGTGTGTGGACAGAGTGGCATGTGGATACCACAAGGGGACACAGTGGTACCTGGGCACAAAAATACGTGGAGACAATGGCATGTGGGCACAATAATACGCGGACATGATAGAACGAGAACGCAACAGCATGGAGACCCAATGCTTGGACTTGTACATGGACAGAAAGGCACACAGTCACTTTTTCCATGGTTTCAAACACTGGATAAAAAAGTCAATGAAAATAGATCTTGATGCTGCCGTTTGTATTCTCTTCAGCTCCCACCCACCCCCACCCCCACCCCACATCCCCACCCTCTTCCGGTTTTTTTGCAAGTTTCTATTTTCTATTAACTGTGCCACCAGAACCACTAGAAGTTAATAATGGAGACACGGATATAAAAGATGACTACGTGTTCCGTGTATGCCACCATGAAGAGTTGGACAGTGATCTGGCCTGAAACTATAATAGTAACAGCAGTAGCAGCAGCAGCAGAACCACCACCACCACCACCATACCACCACTACCACCACCATCACCCCCAGCACCACCAATACCAACGATAAGATTTCTGCCTCAGGGCCTTGCCCAGGCAGAAAACCTTGGACCTCCTTGGCCAAGGCTGGCCAATAACTGAGACAGTGTGGAGGGCTTAGGTAGACGGGTCTTCGCACCAGCACTGCAGTGATAATGAAGTCTCGAGGTGTTCCCCTGGGGGCCCTGGGGCGTTCCGATGTTCTGGCTGACACATCCGCAGACCGCTTTAATCAGCGCTATGGGAAGGCTTCTATGATTCCTCTCGCTCTCCCCCACTCTCCTCCCTCCCTCTCTCCCTCCCTCTCTCCTCCCTCCCTCTCTGTCTTTCTTTGTATCTATCTCGGTCTCTGTCTCTATCTCTCCCTAACACACACACACACACACACACACACACACGTGCACACACACACGCACACACACACACACACACACACACACACACACACGTGCACACCACACACACACACACACACACACACACAACACACACACACACTCACACTCACACACACACTCACACGCGCGCGCACATGAACACATGCACAGAGACACATAGACAGACACAGAGGGAGAGAGGTGATCGCACACAAACACGTATATTATCATCGGTGAGGAAGGAAAAAGATAATGCAAAACGTGAATGTCCAACCGCTTCGTTGCCAGAAAATGAACGACTGCGATTAACTGGGTTTCTCTCCAATTTTTTTTTCGTTTTCTTTCTTTTTTGTTGTTGTTTTTTTTTGCTCAATTTTCTCTAGTGAAGGGGGTAGGTTTTGTGTGTACGTGTTATGATAACACGCCACTGTACTAGCATATAGAATTGTAAAGTAGTAATCAATACGAAGGACGTGTTTTAAACGTGGTTAGGAACAGGCGACAATTCCTATACAGTACAGACAGTCGGATCAGGATAATCAGTATTAGAATACACAGGGTTTTCATTATATCCTGAAAGTTTTCGGGTGAAAAGAATGTTGTGATCCATGACCCTTAGGACGTGGGTGCCAGGGCAGATCAGTGATAATAGCACATTGTTCGGAGTTAGATTTTGAGTTTGAACCCTGTCGTTTTTCAACATGAAAATTGCCATGTTCGCTTTCTATCACGATGTGTCCATCGATCTAGAAGTGAGAGTGTAACTATATAAGATAGGTCCCGGTCCCCATTCTCCAGAGATGGTTTTCCACCGTCTGTTATTTCTCCTGTTAGTGGGAAACAGTCTGTGCCATGATCAACACACACACACACACACACACACACACACACACACACACACACACACACACACACACTTGCACACAACGAACAAATTCAAAAGAAAGAATTCTTAAGACCAAAAGTCCAAATCAAGTGATTCTGTAAAAGTGCTAAAATTCTCTTTGTCAGATGTTTTTCACAATAACTTCTCTAGGGCCTAGCTAAGGATAGTTAAAAAGCTATGGCTATTTTTGCAACACTTACTTGGTTCATCAACAATAAGGCATTCATCTGTACGTTTATGTATTTAGGGAGAGAGAGGAGGATGGGAAAAGGGGAGACGTCTTCAAAAGGTAGACACTTTCTGACAGACTCTTTGCAGACTTTGTGCAAACACATTCCATCTGATATAATTCTTGATTTAGACAAACCTGTGGGGAATTCAATGTCTGAGCATACTTGCGGTTTTTGTTGTTTGTTTTTTTTTTGTTGCTTTGCACGTTATGTAAGTGGAAAGAGAGAGAGGGGGAGGAAGGGAGGGGGGAGAGAGAGAGAGAGAGAGAGAGAGAGATTATGAAGCGAAATTTTCTGTTTTTCATTTCAGAGTACATGATACGAAATTATAGCTGATGTTTCATTTTAGAGTACTCGGTATGAGATTTTGCCTGTTATGTTTTAATAAATGGTATCATCGCTACATTCTTGAATACATTTTGTGTAGGACCCCTACCCTTGTGGTCTGTTTTCTGTCCGTCAGTCAACTAGATTATGCAGAGACAACTGAACTTATTCTTACTAATCTGCATGGTAAGAAATGATGTTGTGCAAGGACGAACCCGTCAAATTTACGTGCAGATCCTGATGTAAAAGCAGACCCAGAACATTTTTTCACAAGACTATTTGATGTTGGTGGAGGTCTCTGTGACCCTCTTTTTTACTAGTTCTGGTTTTAACAAGCTGTCGGTTCTGATCCTGCAAACAAGGGGGCTAAATATACGACTTTTCCTTCAACAAAATGAGATACCGGTTTCTTCATAAGCTTATTATGTAAGTCATTCATCTTGCATGAAGGCTGCCCTACTGACTGGAAACATAGTGTTTGTCATATCGAGCCGTTAGACGCTTTTAAATTAGCATTTGTATGCAAACAATGTCCAGCTTGAGGCATTATAACCAGATTAAGCGCTGAGCAAGGCTCATTGACCTCGTTAATGAATTGAACGTAAGCTGGTTTAATCTTTCCCATGCTCTCAGTCTGCATTGTTTCGGCCTCACCTCCGCTGTTCAGTCCTCCATTATTTATTTCTGCACCACTTGAAGTGTGGATTGGGTTGACACTGTCAACGGGCAGCAGGGAAATGGGGCATCTGCTGGAAGAGAGCGAGGGTTGACCGAGAGTTGTGAAATTTGCAGCGCACAGAAGCCCCACGCCTCCACGCCCCCACTTCCCCTCGATCAGTGGACTTTGGGAAAGGCTGACATCCATATTTGTGATGCTCTTGTCATTGGTGACCCCCACCCCTTCCCTCTTCATTTCACTTCCCGTCTCTTTTTTCCCCTTCTCTCCTTTCAGTCCTATATTCTTCTCCGTGTGTTATTGTTAGGCCAGAGAGAAAAGAGAGAGAGAGGGGGGACAAGGAGGAGGAGGGAGGAGAGAGAGAGGAGGGTGAGTGAGAAGAAAAGAGGAGAGAGAGAGGGATAGAGAGTTTGAGTGAGTTAGTGAGAAGAAGAAGAGAGAGAGAGAGAGAGAGAGAGAGCCAGAGAGAGTTTTGCAACAACGCTACAAAAACAGTTTCACTGATGGTGGATGGGTGTTAATATGTACAAAACACATTTAAATTTGATGTGATTTAATTCGGGCAAAGGACTGTCAAAACCAGTGACCGTTACGATTTTGTTTGCTTTATTCATACACTTCCGATTTTGTTTGGTTATGTTATACACTACCGCTCTGTAATTTCTTTGTCAGTATCGGTATGTTGGGGAAAAAAGGCAGAAGGAGAGAGCGCAGTGACTCTTGAGCAGCAAGCAATGAGAGGTGTAGGCCCAACAGCATCTTCTGTGAGATGTCTGGCTATCAATGGCTGTGGACGTTGACTGCTCCAAGCGTTGTCTGTCAGGAGTTAAGAAAATTCAGCATCATGAAGCCACGTAGAGATTCACTCTCTGTCTGTCTGTCTCTGTCTCTCTCTCTCTCTGTGTCTCTGTCTCTCTCTCTCTCTGTCTCTGTCTCTCTCTCTCTCTCTCTCTCTCTCTCTCTGTAAGTATTTGACACACACCCTTCCACTGGACAGCCTCACACCCCCACTCTCTACCAATAACCACTGTACGCTTTGACTTTGGTTTGTTTCCTAAATGAATTGTAATTTGTTGCAAACCCTGGCATCCTATTTTCAATCAATGCACGTAAAAACTGAGAAAAACAAAATCCGCGAGTTCCTTCTTAATGAACCAAAACTTTGGCACAAGCTTCTAAACGCAAAAGCCCCGAGCTATGAATGTTTTATAGTTCGTCATGACCTGGATAGAACGACCGATTTTCTATTTTTGTTGTTGTTTTTCCCACACACACACACAAATCCAGATCGTAAGGTCAACAATCTTTGTTCCCCACACGGCCGCTTTTATTTAGGAACAAGCTCTGACTGCGTTGTTCCACACTTTGGTTTTATTCACCATCTTGTCGCCTACGAAAAAACGTTAAACCACTTTCTTTTTCACCTCGCGCGCGGCGCGCGCGCGAGCGCGCGCGCGTGTGTGTGTGTGTGTGTGTGTGTGTGTGTGTGTGTGTGTGTTGTGAGGGAGGGAGGGTAGGGATTCGGAAGGGGGATGAACGGTGGATCGGGTGGAGGATACGGAGAGAGAGTAACGGGGTGGGGGGGTAGAGGAAGCAGGATTGTGATAGAGGAGTGTATAACGTGTACGCATGCGTTCCATATGTCTACATCACGACTGTTCATGAACTTTGATTGTTGTGACATGAACTCACTCTCTCTCTCTCTCTCTCTCTCTCTCTCTCTCTCTCTCTCTCTCTCTCCACCCTTCCCCTCCCTCTCTCTCTCTCTCTCTCTCTCTCTCTCTCTCTCTCCTCTCTCTCTTCTCCCCTCTTTTCTCACTCTCTCTCTGTACGCGTGCGTGTGTGGTAGGAGAGGGAAGGATAAGACGGCGAGGTGGAGGAGGGGAGAATTGCTAGAGAATGGATGTAAACAGCGGGTGGACTGGGGGGGGAGCTGAGGGTGAAGGAAATAGGGCTATGAGCGTGGGCACGTGCGTTCCATGTAACTTCATCAACTTTTTGATTGCTGTTGTCTGACATTTTTCATTCCCTTGCCCGATCCCCCTCTCTTTTGAGTTTCTTCTCAGTCGTTCTCTCTCTCTCTCTCTCTCTCCTCTCTCTCTCTCTCTCTCTCTCTCGTGCGCTTTTGCGGACAGAGAGAGAGAGAGAGGGAGAAAAAAACACACACACACACCACATGAAAAAGAACAGGCAGGCAGAGAGAGAGAGAGAGAGAGAGAGAGAGAGAGAGAGAGAGAGAGGGCGGCAGGCAAAGGGAGAGAGGAAGCGGCGAAATGGGATATGAATTATAGACGAGGTTGGTGGAGAAACAGTAAATATTTTGCCATGAAATTAAAGTTTGATTTGGTAATCAATGATCCATGGAAATAGCGTGCAGGACACTAAAAGTACAGGTCAAGTGTATTTAATCAAACTCATTCGCCCATCCTTTGTGTCCCGTGTCTGTTTTATGTGCTTTCTTCTTCTCATTTCTTTCGTTTTCCACCACTCCACACCCATCACTTCCTCACGGCTTCCCCTCCCCCCTTCCCTGCACCGCATCTCTCTCTCTCTCTCTCTCTCTCTCTCTCTCTCTCTCTCTCTCTCTCTCTCTCTCTGTGTGTGTGTGTGTGTGTGTGTGTGTGTGTGTGTGTGTGTGTGTGGTCGCGCGTGTGTCATGTCACTGTGCCCTCTCTGTCTGTCTGTCTGTCGTCGCGTCTGTCTGTCCTTCTCTCTCCTCTCTCTCCTCCCCCACCCCACCTAATCTTTTAAGCATTCTTTCTTTCCCTTTGCTCTGATTCTTTTAAACCATCAGGCACTTCACAGTTTCCATTTCATTTCATTGCTAAGTAGTTTTATACAGGCTTTGATTTATCTTCAGAATTCCGAAACTGCCACTGGTCCTTAAGTTTAGTCATTTGTATAGTTTTCAGTTCAAATTTCAAGCAGTTTGATTATGAGATGAAATGGCTTTTAGTTCCCTAGTTAAGAATAGACAGATGGGATAATTAAGGGTCGTCATGCACTTTGATATAAAATTGATTTATAAACTATGATACAGGATTGTGCCTAATTGTGCTTCTTATTTCATTGTTTATTTCCACGGATTGTGATAGTGTTGTGGCATCTTTTGGGTGGAGTTTTTGCGCTCAGTCCTGATATAGCTTTACCTAATTAAGCTGTCACTGGAAACATTGTATAGCATTGTTCCTTTTTTTCTTTCTGTCGGTTTGTGATCCTGTTGTGGCATCTTTTGTTTTGGAACTTCTTGCACTCAGTCCTGATATAGCCTTACGTAATCGAGGCTGTCACTGAAGACATTGGAACGTTTTTCTTGTTGTTTCTTTTTATGTTTGTTTCTATTCTTTCTTTCACTTAATCGGAAATGAAATGAGGCAGGGAACAGTAAACGATAAACAGTAAACAAGTGGGGTATTTTTTGCTCCCATAAGAAAACCTAACACAGAGTAACTTTTATTCAAGACTGGCACAGCCTTTTAAACTTGAATAAAATCAGACAAATACATAGACGAACAATCTAATAGTGGACGAACAATCTAATAGTGGGGGAAAAAAACAAGTGCAGGCCAACAACTGAACTGTCTTCATAGTAGTGACTTGGCAAAGATTTTGACTTAAGGAGGGAGGGGGGTGTGGGGGGGGGGAGTTTGAAGATGGAGAAACTGGGAACATGAAATTAAGAAAATATGTTACAGATACGAAAACTCTTCACTAGCTGCATAAGGGAACCATCGCAATCCCTTTTGAAGGCAGATATATTTGTATTGCCCGCTCCGAGGCCCCCCGTCCGCCGGGTCGGAACTCACCAGGGAGACACGGCCGGTTGAGCCTGCGCTCCTGGCGTCAAACAGAGACACACCACAGTCCATAATACTGTGGCGTTCACACCACTAAGGGTGCAAAAAAGTATCTGATAGCACCCCCAAAGCAGCCAGCGAAAAGTAGTAAATGAAACCAAACGAAAGTGTGGGGAGGAAAAAAGGAGAGTGTGTGGGGGGGGGGGGGGGGGGGGAGTTTGAAGATGGAGAAACTGGGAACATGAAATTAAGAAAATATGTTACAGATATGAAAACTCTTCACTAGCTGCACAAGGCAGACATATTTGCACCGCCTGCCCCGGGGGTGCAAATATGTCTGCCTTCGGGGGGATTGCGATGGTTCCTTTGTGCAGCTAGTGAAGAGTTTTCATATCTGTAACATATTTTCTTAATTTCATGTTCCCAGTTTCTCCATCTTCAAACTCCCACCCCCCCCCCCCCACTCTCCTTAAGTCCAAATCTTTGCCAAGTCATTACTATGAAGACAGTTCAGTTGTTGGCCTGCGCTTGTTTTTTCCCCCACTATTAGATTGTTTGTCTATGTATTTATCTGATTTTATTCAAGTTTAAAAGGCTGTGCCAGTCTTGAATAAAAGTTACTCTGTGTTAGGTTTTCTTATGGGAGCAAAAAATACCCCACTTGTTTACTGTTTCTTTCACTTGACATCCTTTTTTCTTGTGTCTACCTTCGTTTTCTTCCTACTTTTTTTTTCTTATACTTCTTTTGCTTTTCCTCCGTTTGCATTCTCCCTTTCTTTTTTCTGCCTTTTACCGATCTTTCCTTTCCTTTCGTTTTTTCTTTTTTCTTTCCTTTTTTTCTCTTGCACCGAAGTAGTCCATAAGAATTGGCGGCGTGCAGAGAATGTAATGATCATCAAAAACAGATCAATGAGAGCACAGGGTCTATCATGGCTTCATTCCAACTCTCCCTCCCTCCAGCCTCTCTCTCACTCTCACTCTCTCTCTCTCTCACTCTCTCTCTCTCTGTCTATGTGCGTGCGAGAGAGAGAGAGAGAGAGAGAGAGAGAGTGTGTTGTGTGTGTGGTGTGTGGTGTGTGTTGTGTGTGTTTCTCTGCCACCTATTCCCCCCTGTCTATCGGTCTTTCTATTTCACGGGCTCTCTCCGTACTACGGATTTTTTTTTAATCTGAAAGGATAAGGGAGAGAAGGAAGTTTTGTGTGAGCTAGGGTGCTTTGGGATGGGGAAGGGGGAGGGGAGAATGAGGGCGGGAAGAAAGAGGAAGACAAGAAAATAGGACAAAAGAAGGCAGAGTGGGGGCGAAAGAAATGGATGTAGGAAGAGCGATGGCGAGAGAGAATGGGCGGAATCGACTCCAGTGTGTCCTAGAAGTTGTGCACAGTAGTCCTGCCCACCTCTCTCTCTCTGTCCCTCCCTCTCATGTCTGACAGTAAAGCCATGAGATGGGTTTGTTTTTCTTTGTAAAAGGGCGTGGTCTAAGAGAACGGCAGAAAAGAGGTAATTGCCAGAGCAGAATTTCCAAATGGCGGAGGCACAGCTTACTACAAAAGATCCCATGGAAGGAAAGGGGTGGGAGTGGAAAGACTTACAAGAACAAAGCGAGATGAGAAGGCCGCGAAGCCAGAGAGAAAGTGGACAACAATAAAGAAAAAAAAAACGTAACGTGGTCTTCATTTTTATCAGTCGCCGTGGCGCACTGGCTAGGGTCACGCTTTGCGGACTGGGAGTTCATGGGGACAGTTGTTGGACTGACGTAGTGACGCCCCCCGGATATGGACGCTCGCTCACGCCATCTCCCCGACTAATCAGTTACACTCGTCAGCAGTGGGGTAGAAGTGGTGTTCTGTGCATGCTGGAGCAGAAGAACCACCCCGGAACACCTCCCAAGTGACGCGGAAGCAGGGTTTCCTTTGGTGGGTTGCCTCATGTCGACCTGATGTCGACTGCCCCATGTGGACTCACTGGCCCGGGGCTGTGACAGGGCCAGGCAGGGTGTAGCTGTGGACGGGGGGAGCCGGAATAAGCGGCATGGGTGTGATGCTACTGAAGTGGCAAGGACGCCAAGAACAAAAACGTTTTCAGTCTCTTCGATAGGTTACTGGATGGGATATATAACGGAACTTTAATGCCCATGGCAAATGTGTATAGATATGTAGGTATACATTCTTCCACTCGTTTAAGCTTTACTTTTGCGCGTAACAATCGTGCATGCAGGACCAAAAGCGCGTTAGTATGTTTAATGAGGTTATTCTTGTCATAAAATCTTTTTTTTTTTCAAATTGTTATTATAAAGTAATCTGATGTTCAAATCCAACCTATGATAGAGTATGAGAGGGAGGGGGCTGGGGGTGGGGGTGGGGGCTGAACTATGTGGATTGGATACTGCTGCTGTTTATTGTGGAACGCGTCATTTGTATGCCTTCAAGAAATTTCTCCGAGATTTGCTACACAGACCTAATGGTTTTGTCTACGGCGAGACAAATCGATATTGTCTATATATGCTGTCTGTAGTTAGATACATCCAATACTGGCTAAAAATTAATTCAGATGGAATTTGAAAGACTACCTCACAATGCATACATTATGTTGTCGAATGTTCAAAACAGCCTGTAGGTATATAGACTTGGTATTGTATGGCTTAGTCAAGGTGTCAGAAATGTTAAAGCCTTTTTGTACATGAATGTTTAAAAAAAACTGACTATAGAGGAGAAAACTGGGACTTTCACATTAAAGATAGTGATGAATTTGATTTTTTTTAATGATAAATGGTTTACATAGTGTGTCAAGCTACATGTGAATGTCTGTTAACAAAGTATAGAAGCGTATAATGACAAAATTACGTTTGGTATTTCTGACGTCCCTATCCATCACTCTTGCTATAGACAGTCAAGGAATCGTTATCATCTTTGTCTATAATGTGGCGCGTCAAGAGGAGATGAATTTCATTCTGTGCCTGCTTGCCCACAATTTTGTGTTCTCAAAAGAACAATATTTTCCGCTTTTTTTGTCAAAAACAATGCATATTTAAACTTTTCATCTTAATGTCCTCAAGAAACGGGAATATTGTAAAGCAGCTCATGTTACATTTGAACACATCGTTTAAGAGAAGAAGTCTGTATTTAATTTAGTGATTTACTAATTCATGGGACTTGATATCTTTTCCATGCAAACCCCCCGTCGATGGGGCTATGCTTCATGAATAGACTCTCTCTCTCTCTCTCTCTCTCTCTCTCTCTCTCTCTCTCTCTCTCTCTCTCTCTCTCTGTACACGCTCGTGGACGCGTGCTGGCGTAGGCATATGCGCGCGCATACACACACGTGCGCGTGCACGCGCGCGCGCGCGCGCACACACACACACACACACACACACACACACATACACACACACACACACACACCGCCTACGTTTCTCACACGAAGCAATTGGAGTAAATTTCAACCCCTGCTAATGGCTTTTGAGAAAGGGAAATTGGGACAGAGGCCGAGGCAGAGGCCATATCCGACTTTCACTTCTACGCGATAAAACTGGGTGTAATTAGCTCTGGATGTGATCTGAGGGACCATTGGAACGGCCCTGAAAAACTCTAAATGTAGCCACGGGGGACCGTTAGAACGGCTTTGAAAAACTCAGCTGGGGTTTAGCAGTTTAAAGACTGGCTTAGCCAGAGTATGAGGGTCAGCACAAAACTCACTGGCCATCTTTTGTTTTGATTTTGATCTTGACTTGGTTGTAAAGGCTCCTTGAAATGAAGTATGGTGCAGTTTTTCTTTTTTTCTTGACGATGTTTATGCTTACTTGTGTGCGAAGATTTAAATGCAAAAGGGGGATTCAGGTATAGTTGAAACGGGGAGAGATAGACAAAGAAGTTTTTTTTTTTAGTTGCATAATAATCGTGGATTATCACTGAAATGGTTTGAGTGGGTGTAGACCAAGGTGTGGACAAACGCAACAGTTGTGCTGATACACACAGTTCTAATTCAGTGACACCGCGCACCTTGTAGTATAGTATGCCACAGAGTCAAACTTGATCAATAAAATTAAAACTCGCTGTCATTGTCTAAAAAAGAATCCCACATCCTTTAAAGATTTCCATATTTTCGATATCTTTCATAGCTTCACGTTCATTGTAGCCCAGTCGACCTCAAGAGACCTTTCGCAGGCAAGTGCTCGTTAATAAACCCAACAAATTCTTTCCTCAGATGTCCCCTTTGAAAAATACGGATGTGGTGAAAGAGGAGGCAGGATAACGATTCGGTTAGTGTCCACAGAGCTGAAAAGTCTTTTTCCCCCGGCTGTAACTTTATAGAAATCGATTTTTCTCTTTCTCGGAGTTCAGCTCAGGACAATTGAGTTAGCTATCCATTATCAACAGCTCCGGCACACAGAGAGAGAGAGAGAGAGAGAGACAGACAGACAGACAGACAGACAGACAGACAGACAGACAGACAAGACGAACAGAGAGGAGAGACGAATGAAGTCATGTGGGGTGGATGTTTCAAGAAAGAGAGAGAGAGAGCGGGAGAGAAACTAGGTGGGTGGGTGGGGAGTAGACAGATAGGTTAGGTCTCTTCTGTCAGTATTCAGTGTTAGGAAAGACCGCCATCATCATTTGAGCAATCTAAACACCCGGGAACACCCCACTCCACCCAACCCCCGTCCCTCCTTTCTGTAGTGTATCATCCAACAAAAAATCAATTCTTGATCAGTGTTACAAGTTTCGACGTTGGGTAAATCGGACTTCAGTAAACAGTGTCATAAGAACAAGCATTAAGGTAGCTTCGGAAGTTGGGAGGAAATCTCCCGACTTTTGACGTTACTTTAGAGCTGCTTATCATGACACTATTGTGACAAAGGACCCGACGAGTAAAAGAAAAAAGCGTCTTGGTATCAGAAGGTATGACTAGAACACAGTGGATGGAACCAGAGAAATTCAGATTCAGATGATTTATTCATATAATAGGCCAAGACCCCTTATGAAGGAGTGTGTGAACATTCATAGCACCATAGTCGTTAGCAATGGAATCAGATTACTGAACAAAACATATATAATTAAAAAATGTTTTCAAAAAGTGAAGATTTCTCTATACTTAAAGGATTTGAACAAAATTACGAAAACTTTTCAACATCTTCAGCAGAAGTAGATGAACAGAGCAGACTTAGTTTAAACGAAGATGGCTGTCTGTAGTATTTGGGGTTAATGAACTTTTCTCTTATGCTCATGAGAGATGGACAGGACAGAACGAAGCGTAATTCTGTTTTCTTTGATACTTTACATAAAGGACAAAGCAAATCATAATTATTACATGATCGATATCTAAAATGATGGATGGCTAATGTAGATATTCCTAATCTGAATTTAGCTGTTACATGTTTTAGGTGCCTGTCTATATCTAAGGTTAAGTATGTTTTCATGTCATGAACATCGCCTGAGTTCCTATAAAAAGCAAACCTGTCACTGTTATGAATATGACTGGACCAATTCTGCCATCTGCAATCAACAAGCCGTTGGCGGAAAAGACATAAGAATTCCTTGATATTACCAACCCCTTGATTCAGCCAAGCAAAACCAAATCCACATTTAATCAGACAGAGGCGCACCTTGGTCACCCAGTTATTTTTACCTTTAGTATCTCAGTCACATAACATGTTGTACGCCTTTTGAGGAATTCTGAAGTCTTCCATTTGTGTCAGTTTCAGCCAGTAACGGATGCATCTGACAGCAGAAACAATATATATGGGGAATCGATCAGTTTCACCGTAAATGAGATGATTTGGAGTCCGTCTGTCTACACCTACAAATCTCTTCACAGCAAAGATATGAACAGATTCATAATAGACAGCCGCTTTTTCTAGACCCCATAGCTCAGAGCCATACTGTACAATCCTGAATATTAGTTTTATAAATAGCGTGAATGAAGAATTATTAAGAATAAGAACCAGAGAGGGAGAGAGAGAGAGCGAGGGGGGGGGGTGAAGGGGACAAGAAAGT
>CM065715.1:22242090-22252090 GCA_033310375.1 Conus canariensis
GGCTTATTCGTTTTTTTTTTAACACCGCACCATATTCATAATTCTCAAAACAAACTTTTTCAACAAAACATTCGTGTGTGTGTGTGTGTGTGTGTGTGTGTGTGTGTGTGTGTGTGTGTGTGTGTGTTGGTTGGTTGGTTGGTTGTTTGGGTCATGTATTTGAAGTTGGTTCATCTACGTTGATAATTTCGACTCTAAATTAATTTGAATATCATTGTATTGTCAGTCGGTCAGTGATGCCCAGTGGTATAAACAAACAGCTGGAAAAAAAACCGCTAAATGGAGAGGGGAGGTGGAGAGATTGGAGGGGTGAGCGATGATTAGGTGTGGAAGGTTGATGAGAAATGATCTGTGAGTCATTTGTGTAAAAAGATGACAGGACTGCTTTAAACAGAGATTTTGGATATAACAAGATTTTTGTCGAAAAGGACCAGCCATCGGAAAAATCGGCAACATATTTTCAACGACCCCCCCCCCCCTCTCTCTCTCTCTCTCTCTCTCTCTCTCTCTCTCTCTCTCTCTCTCTCTCTCTCTCTCTCTCTCTCTCTCGTCCCATCCTCCTTCCCATGAGTTTGTTAAAGGGCCTATTACCGATTGACATTAAATCATCTGAACCTGAATCTCCCTGTGTGTGTGTGTGTGTGTGTGTGTGTGTGTGTGTGTGTGTGTGTGTTGTGTTCCCTACACTGTCTTTGCGCGCGCGCGTGTGTGTGTGTGAACACGTGTGTGCTTTTATGCGTACGCATACATGCGTACATGTGTGTGTCTTTGAACGTGCGTGCGGTGTGAGCCTCTTTCTATGTGAGATTTATTGTAAGCTATTCGTGTTCCATTTACAATTGTTTACAAAGCGTAAACCATCACCGCCGTCGTCATTGCCGCAAATATCAATGCTGTGACCGTGCCCAGTGTCCCGTCATGGTTCACTAACTCGCAGTCAAGGGAATAATGTGACCGTGAGAGGAAAGGCGTTGGTGGTAGCGGTGATGGTTGTGTGGGAAAACAGCTTCACCTTGGTGATCCACACCGTCAACGACGTGTTACCGGATGAGCTGTCGTTTCGGCGGATGTCGCGCTGCCACCGAAAAGAAAACCCGAGAAGCCGGGATGGTTCTCCTGCTCTGCATTCACCTCAGTGTCGCGGACAAATCTATTCATTTAGCCCATTCTCCAGGCGGAAATCCATTTGAACCAGCTCTGCTGGGGAGTGCCACAAGAGCTGTGCGTCAGGCCGAGTGGAAGGACCGAGGCTGGTTGACGAGGGCAGGAGACAAGAAGAGACGGGGACCATGGAGATTGGTGGAGATAGGTAATTGTGTGCTGTCAGGTCTGAGTGACGCGCTAATGGACTGACTCGCCACCGGGCTTGTCAGTGGGGAAGTTATGTCGCCACCTTAATACTCTTTCTTGTTCTGAGAGAACGGGGGGGGGGGGGGGGGGGGGGGGGGGGGGGGGGGGGGGGATTGATTCTCTGTCTCAGAATCCTGCCAAAGTCAGAAACTTATCCAGACAGCTCATCTTCGTAGGTCTTAGGCTATTAGGTGTGGCTAATTATTGTTTGAATTAGAATGGGTTTTATTACAATTCTTTCGGTGGAAACTTACGAATATTGCTCTCTCTCTCTCTCTCTCTCTCTCTCTCTCTCTCTCTCTCTCTCTCTCTCTCTGAATACCAGTGTTAAGGAATCTTATGGCTGGCTCTCTCTCTCTCTCTCTCTCTCTCTCTCTCGCTTGCTCGCTCTCTCTCTCTCTCTCTCTCTCTCTCTTCTCTCTCTCTCTCTCTCGCTTGCTCGCTCTCTCTCAGAATACCAGTGTTAACGAATCTTACGGCGTGTTCTTGCTGTAACGATTTTCTTTTTTCCATTCTTTATTTCTTTTTCTTTTCTCCTTTTTAAAACTCTCCTTTTGCTTCTTCGTCTTTGTCTTCTTCAGCTTCTTCTTCTTCTTCTTCAGTATTTTAAGGGGTCCAGTCTTCTGTATTTTACCAGTGTGATGTCTTGATTTCTTTGCATGCTTTTTATTTTTATAAGTAATGTCCCTGTTTTCGACTTCGGCAGATTCTGCCCTTTTTATGTCGTTACCATGGTGACGACAATTACACCAGAAGTTTAGAGTATTACCCTGTTCACTAACTGGCAGTGAAGTTGTATGAGGTCGCCGGAAACGAACGCAGACAATCACAATTCAAAATAACCGACAAGATGTGTTCGTTCGAACTGTTAAAAACCATTTATTAAGCAGTTCGAACGTTCAGCTGTGTCCTATTGAATGTTTTCATATAAAGGGAAACAAAAAAACAGTGTGTCCGCTGGATTTTCCAGATTCCATATTAAATGGACCAATACGTCTGGTGTGTGTGTGTGTGTGTGTGTGTGTGTGTGTGTGTGTGTGTGTGTGTGTGTGTGTAAGAGAGAGAGAGAGAGAGAGAGAGGGAGAGAGACGTTTCTTAGCTAAAGTCTCTGACAGTAGCGTTTGAAAACTTGTTTTTTTACCGAGTGTTTCAAGAATTCGAGAGTGAGAGCCTCGTGATTTGGGTGATGAGGGATAATACGCTTTTGTGAAAAATAGGTTGTAAAACGGTTTCGTCTGTGCTTTTTTGTGTTAGACATGGTGCTGGTTTCTGAAATGAGACAGCATCAGAGCGGCCTCTGAACAGATTAAGTTATGGGATTCGTTCTTATACTTTCTAACCTGCAGTGTATGTTCAAAGACGGATTGCGTCATGAACAGCAATATCCGGCATTTTTGAGTGCTGCGTCTCATTGGTATTTTCCAGTATTCCGAGAATTCGAGAAAGAGCCTCCGAGTTGATGGCGATGAAGTGTGCCTTACTTTATTTCTGCTTTTTATGACAAGATCGGCTGCGACGGAATTTCGCCAGTAATATTTGTTAGAACGCTGTCTTTTTCTAGGATAAAGTAGCGTCAGAATTTGCCCACAAGTGATTTACTGGTTAGATCAGCAGGTTTACTATTTGCTTTTAATAAATGTTTAGAGATGGGTTCCGTAAATACAGAACTTGGCCATGGCTAGGTCAGAGTTGTTCCATTAGGGGCCGGTACCATAGGATCCAGCACCAAAGTGCCCTGCAAGGTATCATATTCTTCGCTTTGTTCATTAAGTTGATTGCTGCTTGTGTGCAGATTGGCACATGGCCCAAATGATTATGACACCTGATTACATAATATTATGTTGTATCATTGTTGCAGAAATGTCACTTGGCTCAGAGGTAGCCAGATAATGAATACTGACAGGTCCCACCGGGTCTCCACTGGTCGCATAATGATCATAGACTCTAGACGTTTGGTTGTTGACCGATCTGCCGAGTCTTATTCAAGGCTTGTTTCTTGATGATTTTGACAGATGTAGACTGATATTGTAGCAGTGGTTACGGTCAGTTGAGATATCTAAAGTTGGCATTTTCACGTCGATTTAACTGGTTGAGAATTTTCTGAAGGACGTACATAATCTCTCTGTGTGCTCTGTCCGTCTGTCCGTCTGTCTGTCTGTCTGTCTGTCTCTCTCTCTCTCTCTCTCTCTCTCTCTCTCTCTCTCTCTCTCTCTGATCTGTTAGACATTTAGCAGGCCATGAACCAACATTTCAGTAGAATGAACTGTCTTGCTTCCTTCTTCACCCCCACATCGCGTCAAGAAAGCATAGCATCTTTGTTTCCATGTTCCTGTATTACGAAACAAATATTAGAAACTGATTGAATCACAAAATATTTTTAATAAATATCATTTTCAGGAAAGTGATCTCCGATGTTGCTTGCAAACTCTCTAAGAATCTTCTTCTTCTTGGTCGTCCATCGATCCGATGATGACTGTCCTCATGAGCCAAGTCCTTGTCTTGTGTGGGCACGGAGGTGGCTGGTTAAGCCAATCCTTGATCGGCAGACGCGGGTGCAGTGGGAGCAAGGAAACTGTCCGGGGTGGTCAGGATTGGTGTTTGACGCCTTTCTTCTTGCCCGTGCTGCAGTCACATCAGCTCGCCTCTTCTCCTCGAAGTTGTCACGCGCTCGGATGGTAAGGGCGCGCCAGTCTGGTCTGTCCATAGCATACAGCTCCATCTGTTTGGGAGGGATGTCAGAGTGTTTGATGTTGGACTTCACGCAGTCCTTGAACCTTTTGCGTGGTCTGCCTTGGTTCCGCTTTCCCAAGGTCAGTTCGCCATACATGAGCTGCTTTGGCAGCCTGTGGTCATCCATCCGGACCACGTGACCAACCCAACGAAGCTGGGCTTTCAGTATCATGGCCTCGATGCTGGTCATCTCAGCTCTGTCCAGGACCTCGAGGTTTGTGATCCGGTCTTGCCAGTGGATTTTCATAATTGACTGCAGGCTTCTCATATGGAACTTCTCCAGCTGCTTCAAGTGTCTTTTGTACACAGTCCATGTCTCGCATCCATAGAGGAGGCTGGTGAGGACGACGGCTCTGTACACCTTGAGCTTTGTGGAGAGCTGGATGTTGTGCTGGTTCAGGACACGAGCTCGGAGGCGACCAAGAGCTTGACTGGCCTTGCAAATCCTGACGTTGATCTCTTTATCCAGGCTGCCGTCGTTGCTGGTGGTACTGCCGAGGTACCTGAAGTCATCCACTGTCTTTAGCTGAGTGCCCTCCATGGAGATAGAGGGGGGAGGGGCAGTTGAAGCAGGCGCTGGCTGAAATAGTTCCTCTGTCTTGCCGAGACTGATGGTGAGTCCAAAAAGGCGGGAGGCTTCTGCAAACTTATCTGCGATGAGCTGTAAGTCAGTCTCTTTGTGTGCCATGAGAGCACAGTCTTCAGCAAAAAGTGCTTCCAGGATGATCTTCTCCACAACCTTGGTCCTGGAATTCAGTCGGCGGAGGTCGAACAGTGAGCCATCAAGTCTGTATCGTAGGTATACCCCAAGGTCCAAGTCCCTGAAAGCGTGGTTAAGGACGCAGGTAAAAAAGAGGTTGAAAAGGACCGGGGCCAGAACGCATCCCTGTTTGACGCCGTTGCTGATATTGAAAGGCTCTGACACTTCTCCACCCGAGAGAACCTGCCCAAACATGTTGTCATGGAACTGGCGTATCAGGTTGACGAACTTGTCTGGGCATCCGAATTTGGATAGGATGGTCCAGAGGGCCTCCCTGTTCACTGTGTCAAAGGCCTTGGTGAGGTCAACGAAGACCGCATAAAAGTCCATGTTTTGCTCTAGGCATTTCTCCTGTACTTGCCGGACGAAGAAGATCATGTCCACAGTGCTGCGGTTTGGGCAAAATCCACACTGTGTTTCTGGCAGGTTTCCTTCGGAAATGTTCTCGACTAATCGATTGAGGAGGACCCGAGCCAATATTTTCCCAGCAATAGAAAGGAGGGAGATTCCCCGGTAGTTGCCGCAGTCAGACTTGCTACCCTTGTTCTTAAATAGGGAGACGACAGTGGCATCTCTGAAATCTTTGGGCAGTTCTTCCTCTTCCCAGATGCTGGTGAGGAGGGTGTGAAAAGCCGCAAGGGCCACAGGGCCGGCAGATTTGAACATCTCCGCTGGGATTCCGTCCATTCCGGGTGCTTTGCCTGAGCTGGTCTGCCTTATCGCCTTCAAGACTTCATCCATTGTGGAGGGGAGGTCGAGGCAGTGGATAGTGGGCGTATGTGGGAACAGGTCAAGAGCGAGACTACACTGGAGGGCCTGTTGAGCAAGTTGCTGAAGTGCTCTCTCCATCGTTCATTGATAGTACTCTTCTCCTTCAGGAGGGTTGAACTGTCTGCTGACAGAAGTGGGGTAGTACATGGCTTGGAAGGTCCATAGACTTCTTTGATGGCATTGAAAAACAACTTGAAATTCTGCGTGTCAGCATATCTCTGGACCTCGTCCGCTTTCCTCTCCCACCATTCATCCTGCATCTTACGCAGCGCAACTTGGGCCTGTTTCTGGAGATGCTTGAAGCGATCATGCCTGGAGGTGGAGGAGGGGGTCGTTTTGCCACTCAACAAATGTTTTCTGCTTGTCATCCAAGAGTTTCCTGATGTACTCGTCGTTCTCGTCGAACCAGTCCTGATGAATTCGTTTCCTGGGGCCGATGGTGGCTATTGCTGACTCCGTCACTAGTGTTCTGAACTGCTCCCACCTTTGAGTCGGGCCGCCAGTCAGAGGTCCATGGGCAGTCAGTCGGCCGTCCAGGTCTTCTGCAAATTCATTGCGTTGCTGATGTTGTTCGAGTTTGGCGACGTTGAATGCTGGTCTAAGGACTTTCGGCGTCTTGCGGAGAGTTGGGACGATATGCAGGGATAGGATGGCCCTGACTAGGCGATGGTCTGTCCAACACTCCGCTCCTCGCATGGCCCTGGTGATCCTGATATCACGGATGTCTCTTTGACGGCAGATGGCAAAGTCGATCAGATGCCACTGCTTGGATTTTGGGTGCATCCATGTTGTCTTGTATTTGTCGGCCTGCCGGAACAGGGTGTTTGTAATAGTGAGGTGTTGTTCAGCACAAAGGCTTAAAAGCATTAAGCCGTTGGAATTCAGCTTTCCAGTTCCGTGGGGTCCCAGCACGCCTTTCCAATTTCTGCAGTCTGCTCCAACTCTGGCGTTGAAATCGCCCAGCAAGACGAGCTTGTCGTTAGAGGGGGTATCCTTTACGAGGGCACTAAGCTCCTCATAAAAAGCTTCCTTCACTTCATCGCTGCTGGTGAGGGTTGGAGCGTACGCACTGATGAGGGTGATATGCCGGGTACGGTTCAGGGGGAAGCGGAGTACCATCAGCCGTTCGTTCACTGAAGTTGGTAGATCAGGAAGTTGTTTGAGGAGCGATGTCTTGATGGCCAATCCTACTCCATGGATTCTCTCTTCATCTTTGGCCTTGCCTTTCCAAAAGAAAGTGTAGCCACCTTTCAGTCCATCCACAGATCCTTCTTCAGCTAGTCTGGTCTCGCTGAGGGCAGCTATGTCAATGCGGTAGCGAGCCAGTTCCCTTGCGATGAGAGCCGTTCTCCTCTCAGGCCTTGAAGAGGTCTTATTGTCCATGAGTGTGCACACATTCCACGCACCAACGATCAATTTCTTCTTTTTTTGGTTTCGACCGCTTGAAGGGTAGAACTGCCAGCCGCGGTATGCTGGCCAGTTGGAAGGGGCAAGCATTTGTTTGGGACACCTTTTCCAGTCCCCTCCCTCATATGAGGGTGAGCAGTGCTGTCCTAAAGAGGCTGCTCAGTCACCTGAGAGAACGCCGAGCTCCACTGTTGTCCCGGGGTCAGAAGGAGAACGACTATTGTCACCAGGCTGCCTACGTGCAGGGTTCAAACTACAACTTCCAGTGGTCACCTCCACATGTTGCTTCGCTCGTTCCCCATCGCCGCAGGACTTTGGTAATTTTGGGTGTGGGGACTAACACACACGAGGAAAACCTGTGCGGGAAAGTGATTAAAGTGGGAAAGTCGATGCACAGGGGCAACCCCACTCTCTCGGCCTCAAAAGCCAGGATCTGGTGGTACGGAGGAGCCGTCACGGCCAGGGACTTCCTCGGCTGCAGTGGATGACCACGACGTCTGTAGTGCCTTGCCGTGCCCGTAGCGCTCCACGACGTCTGTAGTGCCTTGCCGTGCCCGTAGCGCTCCACGACGTCTGTAGTGCCTTACCGTGCCCGTAGCGCTCCACGACGCTTGCTGTCGCCGCCTTCGTGACCGTTGGGATGGAAGATGACCTCATCCGCTCACTCCGCCGACTACAGTCTTTACATGCTTGGGTAGGCATTCCCTAACTCGCCGAGGGTTTGAAATCCAACGGCTACCCTCACCTGGTTTAGCCCGCCTGTCGAAGCGGTTTACCGGGGTGTGGCCGCTGTCGCATGCAAACAGCTACTTGGAGCCACAGGTGAGAGCTGGGTGCCAGGTGGGGACCAAAGCGGACGAACCACCCGAGGGTGCGACATGTTCTCCCGTCAGAGGTACTACCCCCTCCCTGACACCCCATACACCCCGTCTCTAAGAATAATGATAGGATAAATAGCAATATCTGTCATTTGTAATGGACTTCTATTACTAGTTCAAATGATGTACTGTCTAAACACGTTTTTTTTTTCTTTTTCGATTTATCTTTGCTTTAAGCTCAAGCTCATGTCACCAGTCAATGAATACTTCGGTATTGTCATTTATTGCCATCCTGTAGCCACATGAATTTAATCGGTGATGCCGTTAAAAGGTGTCAGTGTCAGTTTATCCCTCTGTTCCTCTCTGTCCTCCGCTTTCTCTTGTGTCACCACCTTCCCTTCATTTTTCTAAATGACCAAGTGAAGGCGACCATGCATGCATGCCTACGTATGTACACGCGTCCGGTGTGTGTGTGTGTGTGTGTGTGTGTGTGTGTGTGTGTGTGTGTGTGTGTGTGTGTGTGAGTGAGAGAGACACAGACAGACCGACAGACAGAGAGAGGAGGAGGAGGAAGAGGAGGAGGGGAATGAGCGGGTGTGTGCATGTGTAAATGTGTGTGAATGTCAGTGCGCGTTAGGAGGATGGAAACGGTAAGAAGGACGGTGTGTATCTCAGGATATTTCGGCTGATGCTTTCACGAAAACTTATTGTTTTGTTGCTAAGAGGTTCGATCCATCGGTTTTGAATGATTGAATTTGATATTGAGCCGGTAGGTCCAGCTAGCTTACATTTGACTTTTGAGTGAGTACTACTTCTTTTATTTAACGACTTTACCTTTTTCACCCTGTCTTTCCTTCACCCTCACATCCCACGTGATGAATTGTAGGGGAAGGTTAGGGTAACCGCATCATCGCAGTCCTAGGATCATGCGCTTTGTAATTGGTCTCTTTCATCTGCGTTTTAAGGTGTCCATCTGGATTGTGATCAGTCGGTGAAATGGTTGGAGGAACACGTAGGCCATGGAATTACATTGTCCCTTGTGTTGTTTTTTTTTTCATGGAGGTGAAGGAGAAGGGTTGGTCATCTAACCAACTTTTGGTGTCATTTTCAGTCCAATCGTGAAAAGACGT
This sequence comes from Conus canariensis, assembly GCA_033310375.1. Classification (NCBI taxonomy): domain Eukaryota; kingdom Metazoa; phylum Mollusca; class Gastropoda; order Neogastropoda; family Conidae; genus Conus; species Conus canariensis. The sequence continues at coordinate 22,251,057 of CM065715.1, forward strand.
AAGTGAAATCTTATTCATTCTTGATGGGTTATCAGATATTGGGGAGCCATTTTAAGCCAGCGCTGACTTCTTGTCAGATTTTCCGTTCTGAAAGACTAATGGCATAACATCAGAGAAAGAAATTACATTAAAGACGGTCGCATTCTCTGTGGAAGTTGAAACCATATGAAATGACAAAAGCTGCAGTGAAAAACAGATTCACTGTCTCGCACACGCACACGCACACCACGCGCGCGCTCGCGCGCACGCCCTCCCGCCCACCCACCTGCCCACCCATCATCATCATCATCATCATCATCATCATCATCATCACCAATATTAACATGATCATATGCATAATAAACGCATAACAGACGGCGATCATGGATGATTAATCAAAGGGAATGTCATAGGAACGAGATTTATTCTTATTGAGCTAAAATAAGCATATAAAGACATCCCTGTAGTCCATTTGCACAATATAGGCATGATGCAAAAATTAAGACAACAATGAGATGGACGATTGCGTTTACTAAAACTTTTTTTTTGTTGTTTTTTTGCTGTCCCAACCTCTGCGCCACCTCAGAGGCAAGTGCACCCACGCCGCTCATTCCGACACCCCGTCCACAGCCACAGCCCGGCACCGGCAATCCACAGGGAGCAGTCAATGTCAAGTCGTCAAGAGGCAACCCACCGGAGGAGACACTGCACTGCTGCCGAGTCAGTGTTCAGTGGCGCCTGTTCTGATCTAACATACGCAGGACACCACCTACTAAGCCCCCTACTGACGACAATAATTGCTTAGTCGCGGAGCCGGCGTGAGTGAGCTCTCCGTCCGGAGGGCGCCACCACGTCCGTCCAACGACAGCCCCCATGGACTCGCCGATACCGGTGACCCCGACGGAACCAAACCAAGGCCACAGACGTGGAGAGGACATCGAAATTGAGGTCACCATGAAAGCAGGGCATGAAGGGCCACAGAATTTGAGGCTTTTTTTTTTTAATGCTGGTCGATGAGAATGGGGATGGTTAAGATGATGCTACGGATTTCCATT
>CM065715.1:22257090-22262090 GCA_033310375.1 Conus canariensis
ACGCGGAAAATTCCTTGCCGGTTTAATGAACTGTCATCCTGTTGCTGATCATTGTTTTTGCTGTCTTCTTTGTTATGGAAGATTTTCCATGTAGTTCTTCATGCGCAACAAAGTGTTTGAATCTTCAGTCTTAATGCTGAAGAAAATAGATAAATCTTTCAGCAGTTTGTGTTTTCTTTCGTTCGTTCGTTATGTTTTCTTCATCGCCTGTTTCCGTTTTCTTCATTCTTTTTCCATTCTCTTTTCTTTTCATTTCGTTCTCATGAATTGAGACAAGCAAAGGAATTTAAACAAAGACTGGTGTACAAACCCAGTATGCTGTTTCTGCATTGGCAAATGCTTGTAATTCAAGATTTGAGCTTTTTTTTTTTAACCAATCCGGAGTAATAATCATGACGATATCTGCCGAGGAATTTATACAACATTCTCATTAGCTGGTCCCCAGATAAAGGAAATAGCCACTCAAAATTGAAAATGTGATAATGAGTGTTACAAAATCACGTTTGCAAGTGTTGTGGAACACGTACTACAGGCATCTGAATGCATTCAGGCCCTAATGAAAAAAAATTAACCCGCCCTCGTTAACCATCTATGAATGCTGCTGAACCGTGCAAATTGTAAAACTCTCAGACCTCAGATTTGGTTTATATCAAGAACTAGTATAGCGACAAACCATGTAAGAGTTGACCAGTAAATAGTCAAGTTATGTAAAAATTAATACCATAGTCTGCTGTACGTAATTTTATTTGCTTAAATAATGCAGACCTTTGCAGCGACAATAACGCTTAGTTGTTTAGAAAATGAAACCGGATCTAAGATTATACGACGAACGAAGAAGAGATGTTTGGGCAGATAGGCGTACACACGTCCAGTTTCGACACACAGATTAAGCAAATTGTGTCAGTACTATCGTAAAAAGTCTAACGTCATTTCTCTGGCAGCAGCAGGCGAAGTCCACAAAGGACATTCTAAACTTTCTGTTTCTCTAGTCCTTCCAGCAGCATCCTTCCTGCCCACGGCCTCTTCCTTCCACGAAATATTGCATAACCTTTGGTTATTTGACACCAAGAGCACAGACACAATCAGCCGTGTCTCCCTGATGAGTCCGATCCAGCGGACGAAAGGCCTAGGAGCAGGCAATACAAATAGATGTGCCTTCGAGAGGGATTGCGATGGTTCCCTCAGGCAGCTAGTGAAGGGTTTCTCATATTTATAATATATTCCCCCCATTTTCTTCATCTTCAATTTTTTTTTCTTTTCTAAAAGTTCAAATCTTTCTTTGCCAAGTCATTACTATAATGACTGAAGAATTGTTAGCCTGCACTTGTTTTCCCCCACTACTTAATTGTTCAGCATTGTATTGTTTGGTCAATCAGTGGGAGATTGCATCTCTTAGGAGATCCAAGTAAAGGTTGTTCTGTACAATTCTTAGCCGCTTACATTGCTTGGGTTATTGAACAGCAGAGCTGACCACTCAGACTGTTCCACATCTTTTGATCTCCCTTGTATCCTTGAATGGATCCTCAAGCATAGGCTCAAAGATTGTCCCCTACATCTTATACTGTGTGCATAATGCTTTTAGTCTTTCAGCAACTTTTTTCCTCTCCACACTTTCGTTTTGTTCCATTTTGCTACTCTTCGCTGGCTGCTTCGGGGGTGCTGTTGCATTCTCTTTTGAACCCTTGGTGGTGAGAACACCACAGAATTATGGACTGTGGTGTGTCTCTATTTGACACCAAGAGCACAGACACAATCAGCCGTGTCTCCCTGATGAGTCCGATCCAGCGGACGAAAGGCCTAGGAGCAGGCAATACAAATAGATGTGCCTTCGAGAGGGATTGCGATGGTTCCCTCAGGCAGCTAGTGAAGGGTTTCTCATATTTATAATATATTCCCCCCATTTTCTTCATCTTCAATTTTTTTTTTCTTTTCTAAAAGTTCAAATCTTTCTTTGCCAAGTCATTACTATAATGACTGAAGAATTGTTAGCCTGCACTTGTTTTCCCCCACTACTTAATTGTTCAGCATTCTTTGGTTATTTATAGTGATAACTCATTCAACATAATATATATCTTTTCACAAACATGTCCTACACTGAATTGGTGTGACCACACAGCATGATAACAGAGCCAATCAAAATTGCTATATCAACAAATTAAACACCAAGGTTTTCCAGGTCTTGTTTAACCAGTGATGTGCTGGTGCTAATAGGCGACATTTGGAAATTTGCATGGGAGGTAATCTGTTAGAGCTCGCATTCAGGGAGAGTGACCCCGCCGTTTTCATAGGACACATGGGGTTGTGGGCTAGCCTTAAGTATTGTAGCCTCATTAGTCAGCTTAACATTTACATTAGAGAGAGAAAATGTCAAACGGGGTTGTGAAACGGTTCACCTTTAATACAGACAATTGATATTTCGGTCGTTATCATGTCGTGCACTTCAGATAAAATATTATACTCTAGATCTGGTTGCTTGGTCTATCAGCCGAAAAAGGTAACTCGATTTGCGGTGGAAAGATATGCATTCTCTTCACCTTTTTTTTCCGAAACAGGTGAATTTTGTTTCATCGATCAGCGTACCAGCTCAACCAGAGAGAAAATGCCCAAACGTTGATGTGAAACTATCCGCCTGTGATAAAGACCTGCATTACAAAGTGTTGAATTCAGTTATTATTTTTGTTATCATTACCATCATCATCGATCGATTTAGGCTCTGTGTTTTTGGGTTTGATGTGACCTTTGTTTATCAAATGATGTATGCTCAAATTGCGTAATTGTCTTGACCCATAAACTGAGAAAAGGCAAGGGAAAGACAGGTGCTATCTTGCCATGATTTGTTTTTTGAACAAGTCAGTCAAAAACGCTCCACACCGCCTCATTACAGAGAGAGAGAAGTCCCTAGCGTGGAAGTGTCATTTTCTCAGACTTCTGGGCTAAAAACGGAGAAATCGAACGGGATGAGTATATAACGAGGAAGAAATATGAGTAGTTTGCAGCAAGTGGATACATTATTTATATATATATATATATATATATATAACGCTGATCCTCAGTACTATTCTCTCTCTCTCTCTCTCTCTCTCTCTCTCTCTCTCTCTCTCTCTCTCTATATATATATATATATATATATATATATATATATACTGTTCAAAAAAAGTTAAGGACCAACATTGAGAATGCACAAAAACTTATAAAAATTCACAAAAATTCAATTGTACCGCCTTTGTGGTCCACACAAATTGAACCACACGCACAAATTGATAGTGAATGCGGCAACTGCAATTTTATGGCACACATTTCTCACGCGCCTTGAAAAACACGTGTTGCGACTTGTCATTTTTGGAACAAATTGGGGTGAATTTCTGATGTGCTTGGGATCCGAGGAGCATGTGCTGAATCAAAATCATGTGAAGCACGAGCTAAATCAGACTGTAGGTCATAAAGTATGCTCAACCAAATGTCTTTCAAAGCCACTGTACTGGCGAAAAATGCAATGCAACAGCATGCCTCCACGTCGAAGACTGAACGAGCTGGATCGAGGAAGAGCAATAGGATGGCTCCAAGGAGTTGCAGTCCGGGAAGTGGCACGGAGACTTGGGGTATCACACTCTGTTGTTATCAGACTCGGACAACGCTTTCAAGACACAAGAACGACCACGCTCTGGTCGACCCAGAATAACAACACCACGAGAGGACCGATACATTGAAAGGCAGGCCACACAAGAAAGAACAGCAAGTGCAAACAACATCAGACGTCGCCCTAGAGATGCCACCAACAGTGTTGTCAGTGATCAGACCATACGAAACCGCCTACACGCCGCTAACCTCCGTGCTCGACGACCAGCCATAAGACCTCGTTTGATACACACAGAGCAGCACGCCGAGTATGGTGCACGCAGCACGTGAGATGGACACATGAACAGTGGGCTAACGTGATGTTTACAGTCGCCGTGGGGAGCGTTTTGCAGAAGAAGCTGTCCTGGAAAGGAACCGCTATGGTGGGGGATCCGTTATGATTTGGGGCGGCATAAGCACACGCTCTCCAATGTGGCAGGGAACTTGAATGGTGTTCGCTACCAAACAGAGATTTTGCAAACCCTGGTGCTAGCATGCTGCCAGCCCTTCAACAGCTTGGACCTCAGGCAGTCTTTCAAGACGACAATGCATGGCCCCATCGCACCGGAGCAGTAAACACGTTTCTCCAAGCTGCTGGTGTCAACAGAATGCAGTGGCCCGCAAACAGCCCAGACCTGAACCCCATCGAACATCTTTGGGATGAGCTGGGCCGGAGACTGCAGCAGCGTCGTCCTCTTCCTGCTAACCTGGGTCAGCTGTTTGAGTCACTCCAGCAGGAGTGGGCTGCTGTTCCCCAGGCCTTTCTGCGCACACTGGTGAACTCCATGCGACAACGCTGCCTTATATGCCTTGCCAATAACGAGGGAAACACACGTTATTAACCATGACATTGAACAAACACTCCTCCTGTGACTTTCAAATTTGGGGGTGGGGGTGTTTGTACTGCGCTCGATTCCAGTTTGTTGATTCCTCAGACTTGTCATTGTCTTCACACATTTTTCACATATTCAATAAATTCATGTTACACTTGGAGATTGATCATTTCCCAATTTTCTTTTTTATAAGTCAGTGAAATGTTGGTCCTTAACTTTTTTGAACAGTATATATATATATATATATATAATGTGTGTGTGTGTGTGTGTGTGTGTGTGTGTGTGTGTGTGTGTGTTTATATTAAGTGAAATGTTGAATGTGCTGATTCTCCGATTTCTGTAAGCTTTCCAGGGATTGATGGCTGGTGAAACCGTGATTTGCAAGTCTTTATCCTGATTATTCCAGTATGGAATGATACCTTTCGATCGTTTGGAAAAAAAAAAAAAACAGTTCAAGTTGCTGATTTATTGTAGATTAGTAGATTGCACGCTTTTCAGTGAGATTAGATTGCACGCTTTTCCAATCACTGGCCCATAAGCTATATCGTCTGG
>CM065715.1:22267090-22272090 GCA_033310375.1 Conus canariensis
AATGGGCACTCTCGATTCGGAAGTAATCGTTTTATTTGGTACGGGTGTAAAATTCAAGTTACCATACATTCTAAACACATATGTGAAGGCAATCGCAAAGGAGTCGCTGCAATTGGTTTTTACAGCCTGTTCAAAACAATTGAGAGAATAGAGAACCTATCAATTTATCTCAGTCGACCATCACCATTTGGAGTTATGTTCTTTCCCATCAGAAAAGACTGCGATGATCTGTATCGGAAAGATAGGGGATCGTCGAGTTCAATCAATTAAAAAATTAACTGAGGAGCGTCGTGGGCCCGCGATTAGTTTGACACACAGAGGATTCGGTCAGTTAAGAATGGTCTTCATGTTGTGAAAAAAACCAGCCTCCATTGTACCGGAAAACGTGTTCAACGTTTCTGAAGTATGTGTCATTACTTTGGTCTGTGATAGCACCTTACAAACGTGGTGTAGAAGGAACGAATATTTTCCACAGAATTTCTTTCTCCTGATTTCGTCTGTAATCTGTATATAAATATTGATATGTGAAAAGAGAGGACAGATTAGGGTAAACGGAGTAGGTTGTCTGCAATGGTTGGGGTAGGATCTATTTACGATCTACATTGTCTTCATCCACGCTGCATAAATTCTCCAGCTGAATACTGTCCAAAACCCAGGGGTGACAATGTTGTCGCAGAGTAAGACATGAGCGACACTGCTAATAATGATAGACACAGTAAAATATTTTACACCAGATGTGGCTCAGCATGGAACAACCGGAAATAGATTTAGGATCTGCGCATCGGCCTCATAACCCAATTTTGCCACAACAGCAACAGTGAGCTGATGAAGACAGGGCGACTCTGTCGAAATATTCTCCAAGTAGGTTTTTGATTCCTTCAACTACTTTTCTAATAAAATTCTGCCATCATCATCATCATCCCCTCTCTCTCTCTCTCTCTCTCTCTCTCTCTCTCTCTCTCTCTCTCTCTTGTCTGAACAAAAGAGGTGTCGATCCCTTTTCGTCTCCCCGTCACTGGATTTCAATGGCGGCTTATCGCTAGGATGGGCTTCTCGCCTGGTTGTGCGATGTTTGACATGAACTGGACAGAAGGAGATCATCCTTGCTGGATTCCCGGTCAATACTGGTCTCTGTTCGAGCGACAGGCCTTTGATAGATTGGAGGGCTGTCTGCAGTGACTGGGGTCCGGACCTGTTAATGTCAAAATGGACAAAACGGAGCACGGTATCAGGAACCACGTGAATTGCTGATGGCAGCTTGTAGATTGATGAGTGTGTGCGTTCATGTGTGTGTGTGTGTGTGCGCGCGCGCGTTCATGTGTGTGTGCGTGCGTGCGTGCGTGCGTGCGGGTGGTGTGTGTGTGTGTGTGTGTTGGGGTGTCGGGGAATGGTGTGTAAAAGCGTGCTTGTCCTTATATATTTTTAGCAGCACCAAAAGAAGCACCATATCGACGAAAATCCATCTTTTAATCTTGAGCCTTGGACATTTGTTCATGGCATACGTGGGTGAGACAGCTAGTAGAAGGTTGAGGAACACAAAAGATGCTTGCCAGAGACAAGAATCTTCAATTGTCGGGTTCAGTGACGTCATGTATACATATTATTAGCACGACGAAATTTAGAAATGCAGATATTTTTTAACACAGTTAATCGCAGAATGCAGGATTGGAAATGATGCAAATCATGTTCAAGCAAGTTATTTGTAACTGCGGAAAAATGAAACATTTTTGGACCAATCCGTATTCAGATTTGATTTGAATGGTGGAAACACCCTTATCAGTCGTAATAAAAATGAAAAAAAAAAAAAAGAATCTGCTGGCATGGTTGGGAAACGAGTAAATTACTTCTGTGAGAGATATTTCCACGCTTCGAGTTTAGGTAAGCAAATGTATGTTAAACTGACAAAAAATGTTCAGATCAACAAAAATTGAATATGAAACGTGGGTACTTCTCTCCTCTCTGCTCTATTCCTGTCCTATAAATTTGTCTGACCCTGCCATGACTTACCTTTCCTTGCCATTAGGATCCCTGCAAAGTGTCAGACTTTTTTTTTAATGTTCAACCATATTGTGTCTTTACGTTGTACTCAAGGTATGAGTTTGCTTGTGCTGCTGATTCAGGCAAATACCCGACTATCCGTCAGTCAACGTTTTGGCTTTAACAATTAAAAAAAAATCCACCAAAACCGGGCGTATCGGGAACTTGACTGGGGTAAAGGGAGACTGTTACAATGTATATTGTTAACCAAAAAGAAAAAAGAAAAAAATCTACCTTTGGCAACTGTCTTTTATTTCGGTATACCCGCTCCTCCCTGCCTTGCCCGCAAGGGATATTCTTTCTTCTTGGTTAACTTTTCTTTTTCTTTTACCTTTTCTTCTCTCCTGAAAAGTCTCTTTTCCCCAGAAGAGTCTGGGAAGTAGAATTAGAAGCGATTCCTCCTCCGAAAGCCTCGGGCTGGAGACAGGGTGTTACCTACTCCAGCTGTCCCTCCCTCTGTCCTATGTACACTTCACACCACTCCGGTTCTTGTGCTTTTAATTATTGATACACAGGTCTTCTCTCTCTCTCTCTCTCTCTCTCTCTCTCTCTCTCTCTCTCTCTCTCTCTTCCACATATCCCCCCCTCCTCCCATTTATACCTCCCTCCCCTCTCTCTCTCTTACTCTCCCCTCCCACCATCTTTCTTTCATATGTCCCTCCCTCCCACCGTTCATTCCATCCCCCCCCCCCTCTTTATCTCTCTCTCTCTCTCTCTCTCTCTCTCTCTCTCTCTCTCTTCACATATCCCCCCCTCCTCCCATTTATACCTCCCTCCCCCTCTCTCTCTTACTCTCCCCTCCCACCATCTTTCTTTCATATGTCCCTCCCTCCCACCGTTCATTCCATCCTCCCCCCTCTTTATCTCTCTCTCTCTCTCTCTCTCTCTCTCTCTCTTAAACACACACACACACACACACACACACACACACACACACACACACACACACACTCGATGTTTTTCTGTGTCCATCTTTCTTTTCCGTCCGTCCTTCTTTTTTCTCCCTGTCTTTCATTCATTCAGTGTGTATCTTTGTCTCAGTTCAAACAGTGTTACATCATGATGATAGTCCGTCATCTCTCTATGGATCAGTCCGGTTGGCCGTCGATCAGTGCTGCAACACGTCAAGAGAAAAGTTCAACCGCCCGTGTATGTATGCACATGTGTCTGTATAAATCACATACTCCTGGAATTATAATGTGCCAACAGGATGTTTTATTAAAATTTGCACGTAAAAACATCTGAGTAGGAAATTGTGGTGTGTTCCTTAAGTAATGTCATATACAGGTAATTGCTAATCGATTGAATTAGGCACACACACACACACACACACACACACACACACACACACACACACACACACAACACATACACACACACGCGCGCGCGCGCGCGCGCACGCACGCACGCACGCACGCACACACATGCATCAAGACAGACCTGATCCATTCTGGCGATTTCCGCTTAGCTGACCGTCATAGCTGTTCAAAGTTCAGAGAAAACCAAGTCACAATAAAAGAACAAATCACGAAAGTTTGAACTCTTCTACCGCATCAGTGGAGACCGGAAATGACATGTGCCTTCCGATCAGCTGCCGCCTGGAGATGGAATTTGGCCAAGAGCAAAAACTCTTTACATCTCTGTTGACACCTTCCGTTTCCTACTACCCATAGCTAGTCCATATATATATATATATATATATATACTGTGGGACCAGAGGGGTTATAAACATTACATATATATATATATATATATATCTATATATATATATATATACTGTGGGACCAGAGGGGTTATATATATATATATATATACACTAGCAGGGGGGCACCCGGCGTTGCCCGGGATATGAACATTCTTTGCGATACTCACGTGACGGCAAACATGTATTAATTGTTTTGATTTACAATGAATCCCCCCCCCCCCCAACATCTTTCCACCCTCTCTCTCTCTCTCTCTCTCTCTCTTTCTCTTCTCTCTCTCTCTCTCTCTCTCTCTCTCTCTCTCTCTCTCTCTCTCTCTCTCTCTCTCTCTCTTTTATACATTCTATTGTTTTCCGCCTGCCTCTGGCCCCTTTCATCTGGATCTTCCCTAGCACGTCGAGATGCTTTTCTCGCTCGATTTTCCTCCTGCACTCACTGTTACCATTCCCATTCTTCTTCTTGCCCTTAATTTTGTAGGAATAGACTTTGTGCAGAAGTAGTTTATTTCAACGGGTCTGTGTCTTATGTAAAAATAGTGTATCAGGCTTTACACTGTACAATCATTTTTCTGGCCCCTCTCATTCCTCCCTTTTCATCCCCCTACCCTGTCCCATCCATGTTGGAAAATTACTTACCGTTACTGGACATACGCATAGCGAATTTTATCAATAGCGGTGTAAATTTAGAAAATAACGGTTTTTAACGGTCAATGTTAAGTTTGGGTTCGTAAAATTTGCATAACATTGTTCAGCGCTTAAAACTGTACGTGCATACGGAATGTTATCAAGAACGGTGAAAATTTAGAAATTCAGAAAATAACGGTTTTTAACGGTCAATGTTAAGTTTCGGATCTTGAAAATTGTATATCATTGTTTAGCGTTCAAAACTGCACATGTATATCGAATTTCTTCAAGAATACTATAAATTTATAAAATAACGTTTTTTAACGGTCAATTTTAAATTTCGGTTCGAAAAAGTTGTATATTATTTTTCGGCATTTAAAACTGCACGTGTATACCGAATTTCATAAAGAAAGCCTGAATTTTGAAAATAACGGTTTTTAACGGTCAAATTTAATGGTCATAATGACTATCTAATGACCCTATGTTACCCGCTGGATGTTCCTGTAGGCTTATGTCAAGTTTGGTGTTGATCCGATAACTCTCGTGGCTGCCAACCTCAGAAGATCGGGTTTTAAACAGTTTTTATAGGGTTTGGTGTTTTTAACGGTTTTTAACTGTTATAAATAACGTTTCTTAA
>CM065715.1:22277090-22297090 GCA_033310375.1 Conus canariensis
ATGGCTACGATGGATAGCTTTCCATGATCTTTAAATGGTGATACATACGAACTCCATCATCTGTATTCAATAGGCTCAAAGTACTGACATTAAAGTGAACTTTTGACGTATCCTCTAGCGTTTGGTATAAACATTTCTTTCGGATCGGAAATGGATAAGCTTTTTTTTTGGCTAGAATTTTCCGTCGACACTAATGTGCAAATTCTTTGATCGCTTTAAAAAGAGCGATGATAGGCGGTGCACGTTACTGGTGTCATTCCAAAGTAATTTCGTTACGTCGCATTAAAAGAATTTTTTCAGTGTTGCCAGACCTTAACCTCCCTTAACTGGAATTGTCACATTTTCATTTGCCAGAGACAAAAGACCTTTTCTGTCCATAAGCTTCTAATAGCCGATCTCTTTTCAAATAACTTTTAAGTTTGGGGTTAAAAGGAAACTCGGTGTTACACGATTCTGTGCCACTTCAACTCGATTCTGATGTCTTCGAAGGCTTTAAGAAAAAGCTTGCGGTAAAAGAGTGAAGATGCTTTGAAGCACGCATACATGTTTATTGAGAAGAAAATGCAGACAGAATATGCAGACTTTCCAGCACCCCCCCCCCCCCCACCCCCAACCCCCTCAGCCCTCCAAGTCTTCTTTGATGGTAGGCCCTATTCGTTGCCATACTCTGGGCTTGGCCAATGCCTCCTGGACCAGAACTCTGCTAACTGGACACTGCCGTAAGTCCGGTTCATCCGACAGTTCTCTGTTGTAAAGGAGAAAGAGGAGAAAGGAGAAAAACGGAGGGGGATGCGCAGGAGGGTAAGGGTTGACAGTTTCATCAATAATGTGGGAGTGAGAGACAGGAGGGTAAGGGTTGACAGTTTCATCAGTAATGTGGGAGTGAGAGACAGGAGGGTAAGGGTTGACAGTTTCATCAATAATGTGGGAGTGAGAGACAGGAGGGTAAGGGTTGACAGTTTCATCAATAATGTGGGAGTGAGAGACAGGAGGGTAAGGGTTGACAGTTTCATCAATAATGTGGGAGAGACAGACAGTGGAGGGCACTAAGGGGCTGGCAACCCAACCGCGTATTTCTCATGGAGGAGGTCGTTTTTCGGTCTGTTTGCTTCTGTTTCTCTCTATGTCTTTGTCTGTCTGTCTGTCTCTCTCTCTTTGTCTGTCTGTCTCTCTTTGTCTGTCTGTCTATCTCTCTCTCTCTCTCTTTGTCTGTCTGTCTCTCTTTGTCTGTCTGTCTGTCTGTCTCTCTCTCTCTCTCTCACACACACACACACACACACACACACACACACACACACACACACACACACACACACACATTTTATGTGTGTGTGTGTGTGTGTGTGTGTGTGTGTGTGTGTGTGTGTGTGTGTGTGTGTGTCTTTCTCTCTGTGTGTTCATATTTCTGTCTATACCTCTCTATCTGTCTGTCAGTCAGTCTCTCTCTCTCTCTCTCCCCTCCCCTGTCTCTCTTTGTCGCTCTCTCTCACTCTCTCCATCTCTCTCTCCTCGCTCTCTCTCTCGCTCTCTCTCTCTCTCTCTCTCTCTCTCTCTCTCTCTCTCTCTCTCTCTCTCTCTCCTCTCTCTCTCCTCTCTGTGTTGGAATGTGCGCGCGCGTGTGTGAAAGACAGAGGGGAAAACAGTTGTGGCATGTATGTGCTTGATTTAAACGCAGTCAATACCTGTGTTAATACTGAAAAATCGCGTACATAGTATGAGTTTTGACGACGCTATCAGCATAGCTTGCAGCGCGGTATAGCATGGTGCTGTGCTGGTATTGATGGGGGGAGGAACGCGATTGAGAAAACGTCCTCCGTCACGTCAACACGCTGCTGATGAAATCAAATCAAATATCTACTCACGGTCAGCGGACTACGTAAACCGAATTATCCGAAAAAAGAAAAACCTACAAGAACTATACGAATGACGTTATTGATGATGAAGGCGACCGTGATGTTAGCAATGACAATGATAACCGTATGAAGAAGAAAAAGGACGACAGGTAAACGGTGCAGTCGTGAACATGTGTAAGCGTTTGTTGTCCCTCAGCAACACTCTCGATAAAAAAAAAAAAAACATTTCCTGTGCTTATTGATCCAAAACATTACAAACTGACATCAGACATTCTTAGCGTTACCAAATTGCGTTTTTCTTTTCCATGTTTCTGAGGAACACAAATGGTTCGAAGCGGCCTTCCTCTGTTCCCTTCCACACTCCTGTTAAAGCAGGATAATAGGTGCCACAGTTTCCTCTGTTCCCTTCCACACTCCAAATAAAGCAGGATAATGGGTGCCACAGTTTCCTCTGTTCCCTTCCACACTCCAAATAAAGCAGGATAATGGGTGCCACAGTTTCCTCTGTTCCCTTCCACACTCCAAATAAAGCAGGATAATAGGTGCCACAGTTTCCTCTGTTCCCTTCCACACTCCAAATAAAGCAGGATAATGGGTGCCACAGTTTCCTCTGTTCCCTTCCACACTCCAAATAAAGCAGGATAATAGGTGCCACAGTTTCCTCTGTTCCCTTCCACACTCCAAATAAAGCAGGATAATGGGTGCCACAGTTTCCTCTGTTCCCTTCCACACTCCAAATAAAGTAGGATGATAGGTGCCACAGTTTCCTCTGTTCCCTTCCACACTCCAAATAAAGCAGGATGATAGGTGCCACAGTTTCCTCTGTTCCCTTCCACACTCCAAATAAAGCAGGATAATGGGTGCCACAGTTTCCTCTGTTCCCTTCCACACTCCAAATAAAGCAGAATAATAGGTGCCACAGTTTCCTCTGTTCCCTTTCCACACTCCAAATAAAGCAGGATAATAGGTGCCACAGTTTCCTCTGTTCCCTTTCCACACTCCAGTTAAAGCAGGATAATAGGTGCCACAGTTTCCTCTGTTCCCTTTCCACACTCCAGTTAAAGCAGGATAATAGGTGCCACAGTTTCCTCTGTTCCCTTCCACACTCCAAATAAAGCAGGATAATAGGTGCCACAGTTTCCTCTGTTCCCTTCCACACTCCAAATAAAGCAGGGTAATAGGTGCCACAGTTTCCTCTGTTCCCTTCCACACTCCAAATAAAGCAGGATAATAGGTGCCACAGTTTCCTCTGTTCCCTTTCCACACTCCAGTTAAAGCAGGATAATAGGTGCACAGGTTCCTGATAAAATCATTTTTCTGTTCCCTTCCACACTCCAATTAAAGCAGAATAATAAGTGCCACAGGCTCCAGAAAAAAAATCATTTTTTCACGGGATCTTAGAGAAAAACCATCGTTATCTTTTCCGTTAAATCATGATTTCGAGCGAGAGCGAATTAGGGAGAGGGGAAAGAAATGGGTAGGACAGAATGGACTGGCGTCTCTTATGAGTGTTCTCGTGTAGCCTGCCACCTGGTACGACTCATTTCCATAAAAAAGTGACACGTAGCTCTTCCATGATGATGTTACAGCCGGAGCAGGAAGAATGTGTCTGACTGCAAATAGCACATCAATCGTCTTGATTCAAGAACCTCAGAATACATCCACAGCAACGTCCACAGGATCAGCCCCGAACGTTTGCTTTCATCGTGATGTGTTTGTTGCCAGCAACGTCCACAGGATCAGCGGGGAACGTTTGCTTTCGTCGTGATGTGTTTGTTGCCAGCAACGTCCACATGATCAGCCCCGAACGTTTGCTTTCATCGTGATGTGTTCGTTGCCAGCAACGTCCACAGGATCAGCGGGGAACGTTTGCTTTCATCGTGATGTGTTTGTTGCCAGCAACGTCCACAGGATCGGCGGGGAACGTTTGCTTTCATCGTGATGTGTTCGTTGCCAGCAACGTCCACAGGATCAGCGGGGAACGTTTGCTTTCATCGTGATGTGTTCGTTGCCAGCAACGTCCATAGGATCAGCGGGGAACGTTTGCTTTCATCGTGATGTGTTTGTTGCCAACAACGTTCACAGGATCAGCGGGGAACGTTTGCTTTCATCGTGATGTGTTTGTTGCCAACAACGTTCACAGGATCAGCGGGGAACGTTTGCTTTCGTCGTGATGTGTTTGTTGCCAAAAACGACTTTTTGATTTGAAGTGTAAAAAAAAAAAAATAACACACACACACACACACACACACACACACACACACACACACACACACACACACAAATAAACTTGTCATTCGGTTGTCTAAAAGAACGTAGCAGATTTTCATTTCCTTGTATTTCCGACGGCTGTGTTCAGCTCTTCTGTATATTTTTCCTTGGTCGCCATCGTTGCAATGCATTTTTCATGTAAAACCGAATCCTAAATAGCAGTATTTTTTCCAAATTCTTATTAAGCGCCACTGTGATACAATTTTTCACGTTGAGAAAACAAAAACAAACCAATTGACTGATTGTCTGAACAGAAAAACGAAGGCGTGTCGTTTTGTTATTGCCAGAACTTATGGAAATATTTATTCTACTCTTCGCTGATTATGCAGCTTTTATTTCGACTGCATCAGGATGAGTGTTCCGGAGAGGTGGGATTTTTGTTTGCTTGTAACAAAAATCCCGAACACAATACAGGGCTTAGAATACATCCCCAACTCACACAAATTAGACACTCAGAAATTTCAGAAGGTATAAAGTTACTTCTGACAAACGAAAGTAGTGACTTACTTTTTGCCGACAAAGTGAAAAAAAAGAAAAAAAAACGTTTCCTCCGTCTGCCTCTTATGCATTCAAATAGTTTGTGTCAAAGTGAATCCAATTGTTTCTTAAAATCAACGGAAGAGAATATTTTTATACCATTATGGACAGATCGATAATCAGAATCACTATGGAATATTCTCTCCAAAATCGTGCGTGATTTTACGAAATAATATGATTATTTTCCAGTTTTAGTCTTGTGTTCAGTCATGAGGAATAATACTTAAGATTTAAAAACAATAAAACACCTTTGTAAATAATTATCTACATTTGTGGGGTTTCCTTTTATGAGGTGGGATTATATCTTTCGTCCAGTTCTGTGGATAAACGCGCTTGTCAAAAATTGTGTTGAATAGATTGGTTACTATTCTTAAACATTTCAGCTGTAACTCCATAATTACATTCCCCTACCTTTTCATTATTTCAAATTATCTGTGGTTTTGTTGATCTCTTCTGAAATTTGTTTCTTTAGCATATGGTGTGATTGTTCAGATTGGTCTGCTTCCGAATACGTTTGATGTTACAAGCAGCTTTGTTCATTTGAAATACTTTCTTATACGTCCTCTAATCCAATCATCAAGCTATCAGTTTATCTACCTATTTACCTATGTACCTATCTACACACACACACACACACACACACACACACACACACACACACACACACACACACAACACACACACACGAATAGTGGATAGACGTTAAATGAATAATATCACGAATAGTGGATAGACGTTAAATGAAGGACACACACACACACACACACACACACACACACACACACACACACACACACACACACACACACACGATGTAGAAGTGGGGTTAGATTGGGGTATAGCGAATGTGACGTGCATAACGTTACAACTGCGGTGTTTAATATTAATGGGGATGTGGGGGATTCTAAAACTTGGGAACAAAACGAGAAAAAAAAAACAGATTCGGAAATCAAACAACAATACAAAAAGTGTTGTAGAAAAAATGTTCTCCCTTATCTCAAAACGCAAAAACGAGGGAGGAAATGGGGTGGAGAGGGTAAGAAAACCTCCGGTTTCTAAAATGCTATGGTTTCAATGGAAAAAAAGAAAACTGGTGTCAAACGCCAAGCATACTTCGCTCTTTCGGGCAGACTCTTCAGGTCAGATTGCCATGTGCCAGTGTGTCATTGAACGCTGCATGATTCATTAAAGTGTAAAGAACACATTCAATTCAACCTTCTCTCTCTCTCTCTCTCTCTCTCTGCGTGTCTCTCCCCCCTCCCCCGCCCCCTCCTTCTCCTCTCCGCTCCCCTCCCCTTCTCTTCTCCGTCTCATCTGCCTGCTTGCTTCCCCCCTCCCCCCCCCCCTCTCTCTCTCTCTCTCTCTCTCTCTCTCTCTCTCTCTCTCTCTCTCTCTCTCTCTCTTTCGCGGCCTCTGTTTTTCTGTTTGCCTTTCTTTCAGTCAAACTTGCTCAGAGATGCAGCCATACACATTAGCATGAATATTAGCACATATACACATTTGTGGAATCATGTGCAGAAATAATCACGCATGCGCGCGTGCGCGCGTGCACACACACACACACACACACACACACACACACACACACACACACACACACACACACACACACACACACACACGATAGAGATATAAAACAGCCTGCACGCTCCATGTTCTATCAGTCCCACAAATAAACACCAATAAATCTATGTTCGTAAGTCAAAAACTATACTATGAAATCCACTTTGAGTGATAGAGGTTAGCCTTAGACGTATTTTCCTAGGTGATGGTGAAGACAGATTTTCTGCCTTTTCTCCGACACATGCCCAGTGTTAGTGGTAAATAACCTCCAAATTTCCAACACAGGCTTCTATGTTTGTCATTGATTTTATCTTCGTCTTTTGCTGTGTGTAGACTGTCATTGATTTGATCTTCGTCTTCTGCTGTGTGTAGACTGTCATTGATTTGATCTTCGTCTTTTGCTGTGTGTAGACTGTCATTGATTTTATCTTCGTCTTCTGCTGTGTGTAGGCTGTCATTGATTTTATCTTTGTCATTTGGTGTAAACTGATTTTTTAAGCCACATTCAAAGACTTGCTATAAATTTGGACTGAAAACAGAATGCCGTATGAGCAAAATGACAAAGCACGGCTGTAGATGTTCGCATCATGAATTATTGATTCGAACTGTCGCGATCGAGGGACAAAGCCATGTAAGATTGAGGGGAGAAAAAATCATTTTGTTGTCCACCCATCGAGCTTGCATTCAAGAAACCTGGCGTTATTGGCACTCTGGTGGGAGGGAGGGGACGAGGTGTTGGGGATAGGGGTGAGAGTGTAGTTGGGGAAAGCAAACACCGACAGTTGGAATGTCAGGCTGCTTTTTGTTCCATGATATTAGTTCGTGTACCGAGTGTTGCGGGGCTAGCTGGTGTTTTTATCAGTCATTCTGGCTATTGATGTGTCTCTGTGTCTGTCTGTCTGCCCATCTGTGTCTGTTTGTCTGTCTGTCTGTCTCTCTCTCTGTCTTTATCTCCCTCTCTCCCTCTCCCTCTGTCTCTCTCTCTCTCTCTCTCTCTGATGCATGGAAGCAACTACACACACACGCGCATGCGCGCGCGAGCCCTCCCCACAGACACATATACAACAGCGCAAGCTCATGTGTGTGTTTGACAATGTGTGTGTGTGTGTGTGTGTGTGTGTGTGTGGTGTGTGTGTGTGTGTGTGTGATTACACACACACACACACACTCTCTCTCTCTCTCTCTCTCTCTCTCTCTGCGCCTCTAACTTCCTGTTTTCTTACCCTTTCTCAGTCTCTCCCTCTCTCGCCACGTTTTCCTCTCGGAGCGGCCCTGTACTTTGGGGGGATGAGCGTGTCATGGAGAAAATTACACGCCCTATCTGGACGTAGGAGAGAAGTGGTGGAAACGCCTGAGGGCAGCATTAAAGCACGGGAGTGGGACGGGACTGAGAGAAAGCAGACAGGGCACACCGTGGGGAGGGGGGGGGGGGGGGGGGTGGGTAGAGGAAAAGGCGGGGGAGGGGGGGTGCTGGAAGCGGTGTATGAACTAGGGGTTCTTTCCGGACTAGTATGGAACATTGACATTACTGTCTTTCCAACCCTCCATTGACTAGGTGTGCTGCTGCTGCTGTTTTTGTCTTTGATGGAAATGATACATGCAAGTATTTGTACGAGAAACATGTAAAGAAACAAATGAGAGAGAAAATGATGACAGTCTGTAACTCTGAGAGGAAATTGAAGATCTATTGTGGAGAATGATCAAAGGCCATATTTTGTAGCAGGAATTACGGATAAATGTGATGAAAAGGATTGTAGTCCATACTTGAAAGGGAGAATGAAGGATAAATGTCGTAGTAAAAGAGCATCGTTCACATTCATTTGTTGGATTAAAGGATGTGTCACAGAAAGGAGCAAGGTCCGTATTTGTTAGAGGAAATTACAGGTGTGTTGTGGAGATTACAGGTGTGTTGTGGAGATTACAGGTGTGGTGTGGAGAATGATCATGGTCTAAATTTGTGACAGGGAGTAAAAGATGTGTAGTAATGAATGATCATGGTCTACACTTTTAGAGCTAATTAGCGCAGTGAGTTAGCTGATTTAACATGGAGACTGTTCATGGTCCATAGTGGTGAGTGGAAATTGGGGATAACTGTTAAGTGGAATTATGGGGGTCTATAGTAATGAAAAGGAATTGATGGTATCTGCTGCACAAAACTATCATTGTTTGAATTACCCAAGTTATATTTTACACTATGAAGTATTATCTAAATGCGACTTCCTCTCAGCTATAAGTGTGCTTGAACATATTGACTATGAAATTCCAGAACAATAGTGCTTCAAAATTTTGATTCAGTTGTTGGACTGTTCTTAAGTGTTGTTTTTCGGATTTTACCACTTATCTGCAATTTCGCTTTTTTGTTTTAATTCATAATGGTAAATGCGCCATGTGAAGTAGATATTGGTGGGTCTGTGATGGTAAAACCATGGGATCAAAATATCCCATGAAGACATTACTAGTTGCAAGTAGTGTTTGAGTCCTTGGAAGTCTTAATACATTAGTATATCACTCATGACTTGAAGAAAACATGGCAATGAAGATGGGATATACAAAACAATTGTACAAAATAATTGCAGCGTTGATTACCAGGAGAGAGACTGACAGTGAATTCATTCAAATTAGTTACTGTTGACGACTGATGTAGATATATAATAATATTTACGTGAACCCTGCTATTGCAAGCTGTTTGCACTATCCTGTGGAAAAAAAAACTCTTTACTCTTTGCAAATGCATATTGCACTCTGAGTACTTTCGACTGTCTCGAACTGCTTTTTTCTTCGTATGTTTCTGACATTGATCTTTGCACCCTCATCAGTTACATTGTAAAAGTTGTTAAAGGTTATGTTGATTTTACATCTGAATTAAAAGAAAGAACATTTAAGTAATTATTTCGAGTAGCTACCAGATTTCATTTTTGCTGCCAGTCCTGCATAAAAGTCGTAATGTTTATTTTCTTCAGGCAGGAATCATTCTTTATGAGATTCGAGCTTCTGGCCTTTGTATTAGGGCAGGGAAATAGAATGCAGAGAGACAGAGGGAATGAAGTCAGTAGTGGGTGGGGGAAAGGCTCCGGAAAATAACATACTGTCTGTCTCTTAAACTCAAATACAAAAGAAGAAAAATAGCAGGGGTAAATATTCTTATGTCTGTCTCTGAAACAAAGAGTTAGTGGTAAAACCATTGTGGTTAACATTCGGAAACAAAACGAAACAATAACGAAAAAACTACTGAGTTTGAAACTCAGAAACTGAACAGGAGCAGGAAAAAAAAACAAACAAACATCGTCTAAAACAAGAATTGAAACGATAAGGGAAATAACAAATAAGCCCATATGTTAATCTGACAAGCCAAAAATGAAAACTTGCATGAAAATCCATTGTCTGAAATTTAAAAAAAAATCAAAAACATTTAAAAAATTACGTGTCTGAAACTCGCAGGCGAAATAGCAAGACTAATAAACAAAATATGTCAAGTTTTCCTCTTTTTGTTTTAAGCCTCCACGTGTCAGTTTGCTATAGGCTATCATGTCGCTGAATGTTGCATCATTCATTACCCTATGAGGCGTGCATTTCTTTCTCGATTCAGTCTTCATCTCGATTTATTCCGGTGTTACCTCCCATCTCTCTGTCCCCATCTCTCTCTCTCTCTCTCTCTCTCTCTCTCTCTCTCTCTCTCTCTCTCTCTCTCTCTCTCTCTCTCTCTTAGTTTCTTTAGAAGTTGTAGAAATGCAGTCTTGACATGGAGTCGTACATGTTAGTATGGATGTGCATGTACAGACACGTAGAACACACACACACACACACACACACACACACACACACACACACACACACACACGCATACGCATACGCATACACACGCACACACACACTCACACACACACACACACACACACACACACACACGCATACGCATACGCATACACACACACACACACACACACACACACACACACACACACACACACACACACAAACGCACGCACGCACGCACACGCGCGCGCGCGCAATCATACGTGAGCATGCCTGCACACATACACACCAAACAAGCTACGCTTTGTTTAGGTGCCACCGATAAACACAAATCTACGTTCGTCAGTCAGAAACTGCGCAGCAAGGCGTACAGCTGTTTTGAGCAATAGATGCTGAACCCAGACATAGCCTCAAAATTAATGGTGTCAGACACATCTTTGTGTCTGGACCCAGTCTCTCCTGCTCCATAGCAGAATACTCCAAGATGTTTGTAATCATCGCTGATGTTTGTCATGGAATGTATGTTGATTGTCTAGTCAGGTTTAAAGCATTGCTATAAATCAACGCTAAAAGGCAAATGCAAGCTGAGCAAATTGATAAAGAGTAACGGTTATTACCCATTCAAAAATCGATTCAACCTGTCTTGATTAGTGGACCAAGCCCTGTGGTTTGGAGGTGTGGTTGTGGAGGGGTGAATAGACCATAATATTCAGTTGTGTAGTGGGCCTCGTCTTCATGAGCATTAGCATCATCATCATTTTAGCAGGATGAGTTAGGGTGGGGTGGTTGTGAGGATGGAGGGAAGTGGTGCAATGTGGGAGGGGGTGAGGGGTGAGGAAGCTGTTGTGATTTATGACATTTCTTTGAGTACCGAGCGCCGCTCCTTCTTCGTGTGTGCTTTGGCTGTCAATTTCTGTCTGTCGATCTGTCCATATCTGTCTGTCCATCTCTCTCTGTCTCTGCCTTTGTCTTGTCTGTCTGTCTGTTTGTATGTCCGTCTCACACACACACACACACACACACACACACACACACACACACACACACACACACACACTTATTCTATGTGTGTGTGTGTGGGGGGGGGGGGGGTAAACACACACAGGCATGACATGCAAGGACGCACGCAGATATGCAAGTGTGTGTGGGTATGTACGTGCGCGCCCGTACACACACACACACACACCACACACACACACCGCGCGCGCGCGCGCGCGCGCGCTCACACACTTATTCTGTGCGTGTGTGTGTGCGCGCACACTTGTGAGAGAGAGGGAGAGACAGAGAGTCCGCACAATCGTGTGATGGTCATGTGCCTGTCTCCGTCTTTGTTTTTTTTTTTTTTTTTACCCCCCTGCCTCCCTCCGCCTAAAGTCTTGTTCGCTGACCCACTCTCTTAACTGTCTCTGCCCCTTTCGCTGGTTCCCACTCTTGAGTGCCCCTGTACTTTGGGTCGATGGGCGTGTAGGAGAGAAATTACACATCGTGTCTGGTCGTAGCAGAGAACTGGAGGAAATGCCCGAGGCATCATAAAAGCGCAGCAGAGGGACAGGACTGAGAGAAAGCTCAGAGGGTGAACTAGGAGAAGGTAGGTGGAGCGAAGTGGGAACGGGTCTGGAGGCAGTGTGTAGATTAGAGGTTCTTTCCAGACCCGTAATAAATATTAACATCACCGGTCCCTCAGACACTCTGTTTAGTAGGTGTCCTGTGATTGGTGGTCGTGGTGGCTGTGTTGTTGTTCAGACAAGAGGGAATTTGTACAAAAAACAGTATAGAGAAAAGTATCACAGGAAATTGCTGTCCATAACCCTGAGATGGAATTGAGAATCTACTGTGAAGAATAATCAAGGCGAATATATATGAATAGAATCAAGAATAAATGTGATGAATAATGATTGTTGTCTATATTTGAAAGAAATAATGGAAGAGTAAATGTCATGAAAAAGAGAGTGGTTCACTCTTGTATGTGGGATTAAAGGATGGGTGATGGAAAACAAGTTTGTTCCATATATGTGAGAGGGAATTAAAGGGAATGACCATGGTCCATATTTGTGACAGAGAATTAAAGGTGTGGATAATGATCATAGTCCATATTTGTTTGAGGAATAAACTTTGTCGTGGAGACTGATCATGGGCCATGTATGCGCAAGAAATTAGAAATAACAGCTGCAGAGAATCGTCACAGTGCATATCAATGAGAAAGAAATGATGGTGACTGCAGCGGAAAACTATCACAAATAAAGTTACCAAAGTTGTATGTCAGTTTATGATGATAATTAGAAACTTAAACGAGAATTTACCTGTGGAAGGTGAAGTTTGAGTGGAATTCCATGATGTAGTTCCACAGGAACGGAGGGATTTGCGAGATGCGCATGCGCAGTAAGGTCCATGGAACTACGAGATACGGAATCAAAGTGTTACTACTTCTTTGCTGTAAGTAATATGGTTGAACATGACAATCAGTAATTTTCAGGGCAAAAAGTACTTCTAAAGTTCTACCAGGTAGCTAAGCTGTATTGATAAATCTAATGTAGGGTCTGCTGTACAAGGAATTCCCACTCTGAGAGAAGAACCTGCCGCGCATTACAAGAGACATTTTAACTTGAAATTCAAGAAATGAGATCAAGGCTACATTATAGACAACACATACATATGTTCACTTAACTGTTAGATTGTACTTATTGCAGTCTCGTTTTTTCGGATCAGGACAATGCTTACAAAGCCGTTAAGGCATTATCTGTTATATTTTTTACACTTTGGACTGTAGATACGTCACGTGAAGTGAATGCTGGTACCTTTGTGACGATGAAATGTGGGATCAATATAACATGAGATTTCAATCAAGGGAGGACACTGCCAGTATCAAGCAATGTCTGAGTCCTTGGAAATCTGAGAAACGTTTTATAATTGTGGTCGTTTTTCTGTACAAAAAGCATTGCAGAACTGGTTGGCACGCGTTTGAGGAGAGACAGAGATACAGACACAGACACAAACAGACAGAGAATTTATTCAGCATAGTTTTTATTTATACTAAATGCAAGCGTATAGAGATATTTAAGTGAATCCTGTTGCGGGAAGTTGATTGCACTCTCACACGAAAAGTACTGAGTATTTTGAATAATGCAGATTGTACTCCAAATCCTATTGGCCTGCTTGGACAGCATTTCTTCATAATAATTATATTCCTTATATGAATCGTTGTACTCTGTTCAGTAAGATAAAAGTTTATCAAATGTTATGGTAGTGTGAAAAATGTTCACATTGAAACTAAATTTCATTTTTGTTACCAGTCCTGCATGCTGGCCATATAGAATTTATTTCATCGGGTTAACCTGTTGTTTATTAAACAAATTTTGAGCCTTCTGCCTTGGGTGCTGGAGAGGGGAAATGAGTTGCAGAGAGAGAGAGAGAGAGAGAGAGAGAGAGAGATGGAGGGACGTCGCTGGGTGGATAGAGGGGAAGGGTACTTTGAACAATGAGATAACTTCGGTGTCTAAATTCAAAAAGAAAACAGGAAAAATGACACGGGGAACAACTGTGCAAAAATCTCTAAACCAAGCAACAAACAAACCGTGTAATATCATTGCAGCTAAACTTTGCAGGGAATTCAGAGCAGTAAGAGAAAGATTACTGCGTTTCGAACTTCGAAAGTAAACAGGAATAGTAAAAGAAAGAAAAACAACTAGTGTTAAGAACGAGACGTAGAACAAGAATCTTAGAAATATGCCGGTATGTTAAAGCTCAGAAACCAAAGATGAAAATATCTTCAGTGTCTTAAATTCAGAAACGAAACGAAAAATAACAACGGACATGTAAAAGTTGAAATCGAATACATGAGATCAAGGTTACATTATAAGCAGTGCATACATGTGCATACTTAGCTGTTAGACTGTACTTTTTCAGTATCGTTTTTCAGATCATGACTATAATTACAAAGCGGTTACAACATCTTTTTTTTTATAATGGTAGATACGTCAAGTGAAGTGAATGCAAATCTTTTTGTAACGTTAAAACGGTAGGATCAAAATATCATACAAGATTTTAGTCAAGAGACGACACTGCTAGTATTCAGACGTGCTAGAGGTCTCGGAAATCAAAGTAACATTTCTCTATTGCTCGTGACTTTGATCAAAGGAAACATTGCAGTGAATATGGGATTAATTTACAAAGAGAAACCAGCTGTACAGATTGGCGAGCTGTTTGGGAGAGATGGACAGAAAATTCATTCAAAGGAGTTTTTGTGTATAATTGATGCAGACACGTCGAGACATTCGAATGAACCCCGGTGTACCAAGCCGAGTGCAGTCTCACACGAAAATTACTGAGTACTTTATATGAATGCAAATTGTACTTCGAGTACTTAAGCTAGTTCGGGCAGTTGGTTTCCATCGTGTTTAGCAAGCATTAACTATTGTACCATCATCAGTTATTTTTAAAATGTTATTAAACGTTATGCTGTTTACATAAATATGAAAAGAAAGCACATTTAAATAGAAGCATAATTTCATTTTTGTTACCAATCTTGCATGCTGGCCTTATAAACGTTTTTTTCGGATGTGAACCAGTTTTATTTTAAAGTTTTGAGCCTTCTAACGTGGGTGTTGGTGCTAGTCAAATAAGATGCAAAAGTGAAACATGGAGGGAGAATCGCTGGGATGGGAAAGATACTGTGAAAATATAACATCATTTCTGTGCATGTAAGTCAGAAAAGACATAATCAAAAAAGAAAGAAATAATAGAGGAAAAATACTCCTGTATCAAAATGTTTGAAACAATAAAATAAATAAACAAAAATGTAGTAACATTCTTGTGGCTAAAATACAGAAGCAAAACAATACAAGCTCTCTCTGTCCGTCTGTCTCTGTCTCTGTCTCTGTCTCTCTCTCTCTCTCTCTCTCTCTCTCTCTCTCTCTCTCTATGTATGTGTGTGTGTGTGTGTGTCACCCCGTCCCCATTTTTATTTCTTTCTCTGTCTGTTTTTTAATTTTGGTTTCCGTTGAACTTATGGATATGTGGTCATGCACACTGACATAACTGTGCGTGCATACACAGACTGTAGCAGAAGTATATACAAACACCTTCAAGTACACAACATGCGTTCTACACTCACTGTCTGTCCAACCAGTAAACACACAATTTACGCTTGTCAGTCAGAAACTATGCGTTAAGTCCTAAATCCACTTGGAGCCATTGATATTGTATCCAGACGTGGTCTCCAGGTCAGTGGTGCCAGACACACTGACTGCTTTTCTTTCCATTCAATGCGTTGTGTCTGGTCCAGATCACCTCTTCTCAGTGGCAGGTAGGTCTGAGATTTTCATGTGCGTCCTCGGTGTTTGTCAGAGATTAGATGTCGATTGTTGCAGCCAGGTTGAAGGTGTTGCTATAAATCAACGCTGACAGCAGAATAAAGGACCAGCCAAATGATAAAGGATAACCATCGCTGTCCATTTAATAAATTTATTCAAACTGTCGTGATCGGTGGTCTACACCATAATATATTGTGGGGGGTTGAATAAATGATGTTTAGTCCCTCGTGGGCCTAAGTTCATGAAAGCTGCCGTCATCAATATTGTGGCGGAATGGCGGTGAGGTAGTGGGGTGGTGGTAGTGGTAGGTAGGCTGGGCTGTGTGGCTAAATGTCGAGCAATCGTGTTCAATTATATTTGTGTAGCGAGCGTTGCTCAATCTCTGTGTGTGCTTTTACTGGTCAGTCTGGCCATCGATTTCTGTCCCTGTCTGTCTGTCTGTCTGTCTGTCTGTCTCTCTCTCTCTCTCTCTCTCTCTCTCTCTCTCTCTGTGTCTCTGTCTCTATCCATCTTGTGCATACCAGCACACACACACACACACACACACACACACACACACACACACACACACTCACTCACACTCACACTTCTCTCTCTCTCTCTCTTTCTTTTCTCTCTCTCTCTCTCTCTCTCTCTCTCTCTCTCTCTCTCGCATGCACGCACGCGGACAGTATGTTCTCTCTCTCTCTCTCTCTCTCTCTCTCTCTCTCTCTCTCTCTCTCTCTCTCTCTCTCTCTCTCTCCTCCCGTCTCTCTCTCTCTCACGTTTTGCTCTCTCGCACATTCTCTTGCTGTTGCACCCTCTTTCGCCGTGTTTCCCACTCTGAGTGTCGCTGTGCTGTTTTGGTATTGACCTGTAAGAGAGAAAACTGCAGGTTGTATCTGAACGTAGGGGCGAAGCAGAGAAAGTGCCCGAAGACATCATTAAAGCACAGGAGTGGGACAGGACTGGGAGAAAGCAGAGAGGGCAGAATGTGGGAGGAGCCCAAGGATGGGGCTGCAGGCAGCGTGCAGATTAAAGGTTCTTTCTTGCCTCTTAATTAGCATTGGCATCGCCATCCTCCAGACTCTCCGTTGTGTAGCTATGCTGCTGCTGCTATTATTGTTGTTGATGATGATGATGATGATGATGATGATGATGATAACGAAGATCAGACCTGTAGGCATCTGTTAAAAAAAGGCAACTATACTACGCACAAAAAGTTAAGGATCGGTATGTGAAAACAGGTGCGTAATAAACTCAGTTCGCTACTGTTATTTATTTCTTAGTCCAGCCAAATTGTCATGAATTCTTGTTCAGCTGTAAGTGGGCGATGTTGTGTTAGTGCGAAAATTGCACGGGATTCTCTACTACTGAGCTGGGCCGCAAACGGAAAAGCGGAAACTTGCGAAAAATGACCTTGTTTTGGACCGTTCTGCCTGAACACATTGCACTTGCCAGATGGAAAAACCATTATGCACGTGCAAGCACTGCTGTTTATGTGTGAAATGCTGTCGCTCGCTTGGCTATATAAGAAGACATTCCACCAGTAGTAGGCCTGATCTGACAATGCCTCCACGACGAAAATTAAGCGAGTTGGATAGGGGACGAGCTGTTGCATGGTTCCAAGATGGTGTTCCCAAGCGAGAAGTGGCCAGGCGACTTCATGTGTCCATCTCGGTCATTGTCCGACTGATTCAACGCTTCACAGCCACTGGGATTGTCCATGAAAGACGCAGATCTGGTCGATCGAAGAAGACAACCCCACGTGACGATCGTCTCATTGAACGACAAGCCCTGCAGACAAGAACAGCCTCTTCCAGCATAACTCAAAGGCAGTTCAGGGTGGCTACTAACATCAACATCAGCCAGCAGCGGAACCGCCTACATGGGTTTAATCTCCGTTCTCGTCGCCCAGCAGTACGCCCACGCTTAACTCCAGCCCATAGGGCAGCACGCCGCGCCTTTTGCGCACGTCACGTGAGGTGGACACGTCAGCAATGGTCCCAGGTCCTGTTCAGTGATGAATCACGCTTCACCCTTCACCACAACGACGGCCGACTGAGGGTCTGGAGGCGCCCAGGGCAACGCTTTACTGACGCCACTGTCCAAGAAAAGGTGGCCTTTGGTGGAGGTTCTGTAATGGTCTGGGGGGCCTTCAGCCTTCACCACAGAACACCCTTGTATCATGTACAGGGTAACCTGACTGGCATCCGATACCGGGATGAGATCCTTCGACCGCTGGCTGTGCCTACACTGCAGCAGATGGGACCGAGGGCTGTCTACCAGGATGACAATGCTCGCCCCCACAGGGCAAGGGTGGTCAACGACTTCCTGCAGCAGTCTGGAGTCAACAGAATGGAGTGGCCAGCATGCAGTCCCGATCTCAACCCGATTAAGAACCTTTGGGATGAGCTGGATCGCAAAGTGAGGAGCCAC
The DNA here is from genome assembly GCA_033310375.1 of Conus canariensis. Taxonomy (NCBI): domain Eukaryota; kingdom Metazoa; phylum Mollusca; class Gastropoda; order Neogastropoda; family Conidae; genus Conus; species Conus canariensis. The sequence goes on from CM065715.1 coordinate 22,294,795, forward strand.
CCCCCTCCCAGGGATGCCCAACACCTCTACCAGATGCTGCAGGCTGAGTGGCAGGCGCTTCCACAGAGGATCTTCACCAACCTGGTCAACTCGATGAGGACTCGCTGCGTCGAGTGCCAGAACAGCCATGGTGGTTACACGCATTACTGAGCTTTTGGGAGCATCAGTATGCCCTGTCTTGTGATTTCAATGACTTTGGGAAATCAAATTTGGATACGTACCCACTTTAATCAAATGTACACACCAAACGATTGCTCGAGATTGAAGGCAATTGTGTATCGTTATCACTAAAGAATGGAATTAAATGTTGGCCAAACTTCAACGCATTGACTTTCTTATTTTGACAGTTATGAATGTTTGTGAAAGTGATCCTTAACTTTTTGTGTGTAGCTTATATCAATGTCAGTAGAGTGTTTTAAAAAATGATGACAGTCTGTGATTGTAAAAGGGAATCGAGGATGTGTTTTGGAGAATTATCAAAGGTGCATATTTTATAAATCGGAAAGAAGGATAAGTCTAATAAAGAGTGATAGTGGCTCATATTTGTCAGAGAGAATTAAGGATAAATGTGCAAATGAGCGTCGTTTAAATTTGCGTGAGAGATTAAGTTGTGTTGTAGAGAATGGTCATGATCCATATGTGTGATAGGGGAGGAAGGATGTTTAGGGAAATTACCATGGTCCATGGTGTTAGATGGAACGAAACTGTGTCATGGAAAATGATCGCAGTCCATATTGGTTGGATGGAATTACAGATGTATTACAGACAACGATCAAGGTCCATATTTGTGAGAAGGAATGAATGGTGTCATGAAGAGAGATCATACTCTGCCATATTCATGAGAGGGGATTAAATCTGACATGGACAATGATCGTGTTCCACAGTTGTGAGAGGGAATAGGGGATAACGATTGTAGAAAATCAGTCCATCTTTTGGGAGAAGAAATAGGTGATACGTGTCATTGAAAATGATTGTAGTTTATGTTACCAACGTCTTGTATGGGTCTATCATATATAATCAGAATGTGACTTTTTTATGAAAGTATGGCAGAATATAGCCATGATTAATTTTCTGGACAAATGGCACCTTGAAAGATTGATCAAGTTACTTTTTTGTGCTTTTTCTGCCTTCTAAAATGATTAGAATTTGTATACAATGTTATCTACAGCATGACATCTTTTGAAGTGTTTGAATTGTAGATACGTACATGAAGTGGTGGCAGCTTACTACTTTATTTTGAAACTATGGGATTAAAATATCAAATGATACTGTAGTCAACTGACACTACTGGTATCAAGTAGGGTAAGTAGCATCTCTGTTTACTTATGACTAGGAAGCATTCCAGTGAACATAGAAGTAGTTTACAAATGTAAATCAACTTTGACTGCAACAAAGAGAAGGAGAGAGAGAGAAGGGGGGGGGGGGTGGAGAAGGAAAGGGAGAGAGAGCGATGCTCTGAAAGAGAGACACTGGCACTGAAATTTTTATTATGTTTTTATCACGTAAGAACATTTTATGACAGTGGAGTTATAGGGTTATCCGTATCTTAAGTTAGGTCACACTGCATAAGATATATGTTACTTACTCCTGATTATTGATAGAAAAAACTTGTCAAATATATTATCGTTTTGGTATAAGTGAATTAAATTTAGTGATCACAAGTATTTGCAACATATTTAGCTATGCTATTTTTTGCATTATGCTGTTTTACGTAAATATGAGTAGAAGGAACGTTTGAACAGACAATGCATAATCAGTTTTGTTACCAGTCCTGCACGCTGGCCTGAAAGATTTATTCATCTGGTGTGAACCACGTTTTACAGCTTTGCACCATCACACTTGGCTAATAGGACAGAGCGATCAAATAGAGTGAGGGCGAATGTTCGCTGGACCATTACATTTTTTGTCTTAAATCTAAAACGAACTATAGAAAACAGCAGGGGAAAACACCGAGAAGAAATGGGTGATAAGTGCCATTGAAAATGATTGTAGTTTATGTTACCAAAGTCATATATGGGTCTGTCATATATAATCATGTGACTACTTTTTATGAAAGTATGGCAGAATATAACGATGATTAATTTTCTGGACAAATGGCACCTTGAAAGATTGATCAAATTACTATTTTGTGCTTTTTTTTCTGCCTGTAGAAGCTGTAATAATAGACCACTTTTCTTTTTCATCTACGTCTCTGCGCACAAAGGTCAATGATAGTCAAAAATGACGGCTGACCTTCCAAATTGAAAGATTGAAGAAAACTTCTTGTGTTAGAAACTCGGGAACAACGAAAAAATGG
>CM065715.1:22309590-22314590 GCA_033310375.1 Conus canariensis
GTGTGTGTGTGTGTGATCAAATCAACATCCATTTACATATCTTCGACAGATCTATCAAAATGATCTATCAAAAAAAAAAAACATTTTACCAAACATTTAATCAAAGCTACTACTCGATCCGTTCATTTTTCTACTAGAACTCTTTTTAGATAGTGTTGCGTATCGTAAGGATGAAAGGATATAAACCATGATAATCTCTTACACGAACCACAGGATAGAATATAGAATAGAATATGAACACACACACACACACACACACACACATGCACGCGCACGCACACGCACACACACACACACACACACACACACACGCACAGATCGGATCACCCCTTCCACATCTCTGGTTACGCTGATGTGACTGCCTTCAGGGCCATGGATAACAAGCTTCCGCCGCGCAGCGCCAATCTTAATGATACCTCTTCCTGACGAATAGCGACCACACAAAGGACCGTGTGTAGTGTTAGCTCAAGGATGGTAAACAAGGAGGTTCAGAGAGTTGACCAAATGTTTTGAAATGGGATTGTCTTAGGGAAAAGGGTCTGTTTGAAACGGTGAAATCTCACCATCTTTTTATCTCGTCGGGTTAAATCTCTCCACTTTAGTGTTGGAAAAAGTCTGACAAAGTATACAGCGTGATTTTCTGTTATGTCAGCTGGAGTATTCTCTTTGTTGCATAACCTAATTTGGTATTTTGTCACATTGACTAGCGTTTTCTATCCAGATATTCTAGAACGAATATCACTCTGCTAATGTGGTGTAAATCGGGTTGCTTATCGTTACCGGATCATTTCAGTTTGGTTGATTGTTATTTTCTGTGCGCGTTCTCTGGTGAACATTATGGTCATTTTCTTCTTCTTCTTCTTCTTCTTCTTCTTTGTTGTTTCTTCTTTTTAGTTTCTTTGATTTTTTGTTCGTTTGCCTTTACTCTTGGAAGGTGTTCTCAAAGTCCACCTGATGAAATCTAGAGAATGTTTTGCCACTATTGTTTGTCAGTGACATGGTCTTTCCATTCGAAGTTTGAAGTGGTGTAATGTTTGGCTGATCTTTTTAAAGAAATCGTGAGATCTGATGACTGTAGTCTATTCTGCTTGTGTTTGCGATGGAACTCCAATCCGCTGTTGTCTCCCCATCTGCTGATCCTTGAAGCTGCACCTGCCAGATAAGCCCATTAGAATGAACTATTCATCTTTAAGTGTAGACTGTTGCACAACCCACACCCTGTCCTTAGAACCCCCCCCCCCAACCCCCACCCCACTCCCACTCTCACACACATTACCCCTGCCCCCATGTCCACCCGAGCATCTCCGTTCTAACCCGTACCCACTTAGCCTCACCCCCACCCCCTTAAAGAAAAAGGGGGGAAGGTGGGTTGGTTTGTTGCTGGTCGCCCAATCAACGCGAAGTTGTGTCGCCGACCTTTCTTCCCGTTTCTGGGACGTGAGGTGCACGTACACAGCTAGCAAACAGACAGTGAAGGTTTGGTCGACGACTGATTTAGCAAACGATAAAACTTCTCACGTGCTCCACATTCTGACAAGGGAAAGCGCTAACTAGGATAAGAAATGGCGTCAAAAAGATGCAAACAACGGAGAGCGTGCGTTTATTTCCAGGTGAGGCGACCTTTCGTTTACAACAGGTGCACACACAAAATAAAACTAAAGAATGCGACCTACCTATCCTGTTGTTTTATTTTTCGATACGTTTCCGGAACGAACGATATTTTGGCCTAATGGGGAGAAGGATTGTCAGTAAATGAAAGATAAATTCACCCGGAATGGGTCCCTGGACAGCTACCATTAGTCTGAGCTTATCAGTTAGCGTGCAGGCTCACGTGCAGCCGCTCCCTTCTTCCTCGCTTTCTCTCTCTCTCTCTCTCTCTCTCTCTGAATGTTGTCTCTCTCTCTCTCTCTCTCTCTCTCTCTCTCTCTGTCTGCGTGCATACCTCTGTGTGTTGGCATTTGACTGTGTATGTCTGTGTATCTCTTCATTTCTGTGCTTGTGTTTCCGTCTGCTTCTGTTAATATCAATCGTGGACTGATTTGGCCACTGCAGGGGCGCACATTTTGAAATTCGGTAGCAAACGAATGATCATTTCTGTTGTGTTTATTCAAATTCATCACACTGTCTTTCTTCCTTCCTTCCTTCCTGTCTTTCATGATCTCTCTCTCTCTCTCTCTCTCTCTCTCTCTCTCTCTCTCTCTCTCTCTCTCTCTCTCTCTCCGTTGGTTTCCCTGTTTGTCGCTGTCGCCTGTTATGACAGCATTCCTTTCCATCACCATTATCTTCTTCCTGTCAGTCTGTGGTACTGATCGGCAGAGAGTCACCCGCCGGTCTCCGGGGATGATCGATCTCCACGAGTCCTGTGTGTCTGGCTGTGGCACTGTGTGTGCTGTGATTGTGCAGGTTGGTTGGTGCGTGTTGTCTGTCTTTGTTGCCAGAGGCCCTTCAGCTGGTTTCTTGGCTGTTGGCGAGTTATTCTTTTTCTTGCCCATTGCCTTCGTCTCCATCGTCTTTCACTTGTCCTTCTTCCCCGCATACTTCTCCTGTGTCTCCTGGACGTGTCCTCGTTTTTCTCTTCCTGCCTTCACCTCCTTCACCATCATCATCATGATCATCATCATCATCATCATCATCATCATCATCATCATCACCATCATCATCATCACCACCATCATCGTCATCGTTATGTCGTCGTCGTCATCATCATCATCTTCTTCTTCTTCTGCTTCTTCTTCTTCTTCTTCTTCTTCTTCTTCTTCTTCTTCAACACCATCCTCATCATCGTCGTTGTCATTGTCATCATCTCCACCACCACCACCTTCATCATCACCATCACCACCACCACCACCACACCACCACACTTTCTTCTCTATTCCTCTGTGGTCTTCCCTTCCTCTTCCTCCTCCTCTTCAGCCTTCTGATAATCCTTCTCTTGTTTGCCCTTCTCTTCTGTGTTTTCCCGCCTTTTTCTTCTTTTCTCCCCCCCCCCCCCCCCCCTCCTGCTCTTCTTCCGTTTACTTCTTCCTTCACCCTCACCTCACTGCTCTCTCATTCATGTGTACAATCCCCATATTCTGTAAAGTCAGTACAAGGAATTTCCTCGCTTCTGTGCTTGTTTTGGTTCTCTTTCTGTTTGTTTATACCTCTTTCTCTAAGATGAGATAAACTTTATTTTCCCCACAAAGAGAAATTATGTCAAGTGCCAAATGGTCAGAAAAACCAGGTATGGAGAGAAATATATACCTGTATAAAGCGAGTAATAAACGTTACTAAGACACAAACAAAAAAAATCTAAAAATGCAGCTAAGTACCTTTAAGAACAGAATCAAAGTTAAAGAGATAGAGTCAAATAAAATAATATTAACTCTTTTTTTTCTTTCTCTCTCTCTCTCTCTCTCTCTCTCTCCTCTCCCTCTCTCTCTCTCCCCCTCTCTCTCTCTCCCCCTCTCTCTCCCCCTCCATCCCTCTCTCTCTCTCTCTCTCTCTCTCTCTCTCTCACACACACACACACACCACACACGCACACACACACACGCACACAAAATCACTCTCGCTCATCCTCAAACAAGATTATCTCTCCCTTCGCTGCCCTGATCTCTCTTGCTTACTTACATACATACACACGGGCGGGCGCGCATGTGCACATACACAGACTCAAACATACAGAGAGTGACTCCCTAACGAATCAACTGTCATCCAGTCACGCACGCACTGCAGAAACTGGTGTGTGAAAGTGTTAAGAATTTAAGAAATGACTTGATCTCTCTATGAACATGTTCTTGTGTCATAGTATTGTCCTAAACCAGCGTCGTCAAGTGAAGTCAAGTCGTATTTCTTATAGCTAATCCGACAGTATAAACCAGCGTGGAAGTAGTAAAAGTTCATAGCATCTGGCCAAGGCAGGGCTGTCGTCGCTTACAGTTGGTCTTGCCCTTCGCAGAACCCGTTTCACATACAGTTCTTGCATACTAACTTGCCTTGCACCCACATCTATAGTGCACCATTCACCACTCCTTTCAAAGTTCGCGTACTTCGCATACCCACACTTCCATAACAGCATGATGATAAAACTGTGAGTAAGGATTCAGTGAAACAACGTTAAAAGATGTGTAAAATCTTTGAATTAACTCCAGTGTTTCTCAGCTTCTATAGACAAAAGATTGTTGATTGATCTCTTTCTTGAATATTGTCCAATCTTCTTCTCAAGAACAATAATATTGTCAACAACTGTGCTTAGATTTTTGTATTCGTCCCCTCTCTCAGACATTTGGTCTGGTGGTGGGTTTTTGAGGAAATCAGTTAGCATTTCTTTTGTTTATAAGACATTTAGATCAAGATATTGTTCACAACATAAATAGAACTTTTTGTTTCATCAACAACAACAAAATCATGAATGGCTGAGTCTTGATAGTTTGATTATGGGAATTTGTTCGTGCCACGACAGTCATCAATGCACAAAATAAAAAGAACAGGAGACGGCACTGTACCTTGAGGTGTCCCAGTAAACGCAGCGCGTTGAGAGGAGGAAACAGATTGAAAACGGGCAAACTCTGCTCAGATTGGAAACGGGCAAACTCTGTTGAGTAGAAAATCGACAATCCATAGCGTAAACATTGAATAAACGATTAAATCACGCAGTTTTTCAGCAAAGAGGTCATGCTGTATTGTGTTGGAAGTTGAGGTGACATCAAAAGAAAGAATGCGTGGAAAAGGGCCTTGGTTGTTTAAATGGAGGAAAACATTGTGAAGGAAGGCCCGAACACCATCGCCAGTGCCCCTTCAGAGTTCTTAAGCAGCTGGAGTGGTTCAAGTTGGTGGCATGTAAGAGTGAGGAGTTGAGGGAGAACAAGTTCTTCAAACCACTTCATGACTATGGAAGTCAGAGCTCCGGGACGGTAATCGATTAAAGTTGCTGGACTTCTTTTCTTCCTCACACTACCTTTCTCATTCCGGTACCGGCACACGCCTCCGCTTTCTGTCTTTCCTGCTGTCTCACAGTC